>VDFB02271358.1:1113127508-1113156161 GCA_007258455.2 Sequoia sempervirens | reverse complement strand
CTCTTGTAAGTGTGGGCCTTCACTAACATCATGTGCACCCGACCAGTCAGTTTTCCATAGTTATGACCATACGGGGTCCCCATGACCCACTGATATGATATGATGAGCCAATGGAGGTTTAGAGATCTATAGTTTTAGTGGATACAATTTGATACCCTCATAACAGATAGGGTCTGATGGAGGCCTTATCATTTTTTTAGGTCAGTGGACAATAACAAGTATTTGAGGAACTTGCAAACAGACCATTTTTTGATAGGGCGTAGGGATTATGTTATTGTACCCTACTACTAGATTTAGGTCATGCAACAACATGTCCAACCTCAGAACATACCATTGGATGTTCGTACCTAAACTAGGGCCCATAGGAGCATGACAAGGGTTGGGGACTGCCCTCACCTAAGTATTATAGACATAGTCCCCTTTGATGATGATGAGCTTGATCATGATGTACCAACCTTAATGGTGGGAGATAATGTAGTAATAGCCATAGATTTCACATTGTGGTGGGAGAGGCATTGGTCAGCTCTTGTGTTTGGAGAGGGTGCTTCGGGAGGGGACCATGGTCCACAGGGGGACTTTGTCACCCTGCCACTGTAGGATAGGAGGAGAGGCTAGAAACAAGCTAGGGAGGAGGAGGAGGAGGCACCTGAGGAGGAGGCAACACTAGCAAGGCCAAGGCAATAGAGGAGATTAGATCCCCAATTGACGACCCTTGTCTCTTTAAGACCACCGTTTTCCACTACACCTACATAACCCATAGTACCAGGAGTGGCCAACAAGATTGACAGCACAGGCTTAAGCACTAAGCCTCACCTTGACCTAACATGGCAGCTAGGGGATCTAGGTATACATGGTTTATTGTTCTATGCTTTATACTTTCAATGTGATGATATATGTATCTTGTATATATATATATATATATATATATATATATATATATATATTCCATGTGATACTAATATCCTTTCCTTTTTTGTGGTTGCAGAGGATGCACAAGGATGCATATTAGAGGTGGACCCCACAATATAGATTCAAGGATTAGTCTTTGAGGCCTATCGACTTGTGTTCATGGACATCATGCCCCCAGCTTCAAGCCAGTCACATGCCTACAAACTGCATATGAGGAGAGGGGTGTGAAGATCATCTAGCTAACAGTAGATCTAACAAGCATATGGGGACAGTGCAACCCACTATTGGGGGAGCTACAGATAGTGCTTACTGAGTGAGACACGATAGTGAGGAGGGTTGATGCTGCTAAGCAAGCACATGACACCCTTCAAAGCCATCTCAATGACCTTGGTGGGCATCCGTCAGCTATGAGTTCGATAGATTTTAACTACTATGGAATGAGCTACAACAAGTGGAGCTTACAATATCTTCCTTGTAGGGGGAGATTAGAGGGATGTGGGAAGCTTTGTCTACATCACACCCTCATTGTTCATAGTCAGTGACTACTATCCAGCCCCTCCCATGGCTTCCAGAGCATCCACTAGAGCTAGAGGGGTCAGGGAGCTATGTTCCTTAGTGATTCGGGATCACCATCATTATTTTTTTGTGTACATCTTTTTTGGTAGCGAGATACATTCATGTTCATACATACTTGTAGATCTTTCTATATAGACATATATTCAATAGAAACTCATATTTTTAGTAGTGGCCCAATACATGTATATGAAATTGGATACATACATTACATATATATTTACATATATGGATACATTGATTTTTGTTTCATTGAATTGTTTATGTAGATGTGTATGTTTTTTATTTCTCATATGTTCATGCTATGGATGTTATGTTCTCATGTGGATGTATCCTTATATTAGATGCTAATATGATTTAATTAAACACAAATTTTTATATGTTAATTAAATACAATGATGATATAATGAACACATACACACATGTGCATGGTCACTCATAACACAGAAATATTCATAATGTGTTAATGAACAATGTCAACATATGCAGTACTATTACTCTTTTTGTAGAGAGAGAGGACCACATAGGTGAAACATAGGACATTATGCATAGTAGTGATGAATATGCATTGCATTAATAGGCTCCTTCAAAGGAATTCCATCCATGGATGATAATCCATAGGATCCTGAGCCATATACAAAAATATCAATGTAAAGGCCTAACCAATTAGGGCTGAATTTTCCTCTCTGGTCAGGCGGGGCATTTACATTTCTTTGATTTTCACAAAGACCCAAATCTCCTATTTTAAAGGTTTGAGGGAGTACACTTTGATTGTATTATCTAGATAACCACTGATGATAATCTTTAAGATGTTCGAGGGATCGCAATTGACACTCATTGAGCATCTCTAACTGATGCAGACAATTGACTTGATAGGTCTCATTATCAATTACCCTTTTTAGGGAAACTTGTAGAGACATGATTTCCAATTCTAAGGGCATGATAGCTTTGGCACCATACACAAGGTTATAGGGTGTTGTCCCTATAATTATACAGACACTTTTGTAGTAGGCCCATAAAGCATACATCAGTTGAATGTGCTATCATTTTTATTAACTATTTTTTGGAGAATAAGCTCAAGAGTTTTATTTGATGCTTCTATTTGACCATTAGATTGAGGATAGTAGGGTGTGGAGAACCTGTCCTAGATGTGAAATTTCTTGAGGAATTGCTTCACTTATTTTTAAATGGTGCACCATTTTCAAAAACAAGTGTAGCGGGCAATCCAAATTGAGAGATGATGGTGTTCATAAGAAAGCTATAAATAGCTTCATCATTCATGGATTAGAGTGGGATAGGCTCGAACCACTTTGTGAAGTAATCCGTAGTGGTAATGAAGAAGACATGTACTTTGGAAGAGGGAGGTGATATCTTTCCAATAATATCCAAACCCCATTTAGTGAACAACCAGGGGGAAGTTTGGTTTTGTAACCTCTTGGGCGAGCATGTGAATGAGTCAGCTATGTTGTTGGCATTGAGGGCACTTCTTAACATTGTCAAAGGAATCTTTTTCCATTGTTTTCCAATAGTATTCCATGTGTATCAATCTTTGCATCAGGGATCTACCAAGAAAATGTCCACCTCGAAAGCCTGCATGAGCTTCCTTAAGGGAAAGGGGTATTTCCACTTTGGTAAGAAACCTAAGAAGTAGGCCATTATAGGCCTTCCTATAAAGGATTTCTGAGAGGATGACGTAGTGAACTGAAAGCTTCCTCACATGAGTGTGGTCGTTCTTTGTCGCATCATCAGGGAAGTTCCCAGTTTTTAAATAGTTATAGATATCATAAAACCATTTCCCAGAGTCTACATGGGAACACATGGGGAGTTCAACCTCAGGTTCTTTAAGAACCATAGGGGTTCACAAGACCTAGACTAAAAATTGGTACTCTTTCATATCTTCTTTGGAAGGTAGCAAGGAAGTGGCACTAGCCATGGCATTGACATGTATATTTTCTCTCCTAGGTACACTGTCTTTTGTGAAAGAAGAAAATTATTTGAGAAAAGACAAGGAAAGGTCTCGGTACCAAGATAGCTTAATTTGCTTGGCCTAATAGGTTCCTATTATTTGATTCACTATAAGCTTAGAGTCACCTAGGATAGGAAGGTGTCAGATTTTTAGTGCTATCACGACACATAAACTAGTTGTTAGGGTTTTGTACTCGGCAATGTTATTGGTACAAGGAAAGTATAATCGCTGCTCCAGAACTATTTTGATAGCTTGACCCATCAAAATAAATTTTCCATTAGAACTCATGGTCGATCGTAAAAATGTTTTCATCATGAAATAAATCTTATCTAGTAAAGGAGTCAGATGAGGGAGTGTCTACTAATGGATCCGCAACCTCTTGACCCTTTATCAATTTCTGAGTAACAAACTTTTTGTCAAACTCAAAAAGAAATATAACCCATTTTGCTAATCTTTCTACTAGATCGATGCTAGAAAATAGATGCTTTAAAAGATCAATTTTTACTATGCTGTGTGTTTCAACATGGAGGAGGTAATGCCTCAACTTCTTTGTAGTGAAGACAAGAGAAAGGCATTGCCTTTCCATGGAGGAATAATGGGTTTCGTAATCAAGTAGGATGCGACTAATGTAGTAGAGTACTCTTTCCTTTGTGGAGTCATTATATTGAGTTAAAAGACCTGCTAAAGCATATGGAAATGCAACTAGGCAGAGTAGGAAGGGTCTATCTTATATAGTCGACGTCAATATAGGAAGGTTGGCTAAGTAGGCTTTGATTGACTCAAAGTCCTTTTGACATTCCTTATCCCATATGAAGCGAACAAATCCTTTTTTAATAGATGAGTGAAATGAAGGGTACATTAAACTAATTGAGATATGAATCTATGAATTTCCTAAACCTTCCCCTCTAAACTTTGCAACTTGATAATATTCCTTGGTAGAGGTATGTTAATGATAGCATCGATATTTTTAGTGTCAAACTCGATCCCATGATGAGAGACTATGAACCCCAAAAGCTTGTCGGCGTCAATGTGAAAGATGCAATTAAGGAGATTTAATCTCATTTTGTAGAGTCAAAGTCTTTCAAAAATAAGGTGAATGTTCTTAAGATGATCTTGGTGTGTTACAATTGTTTCCAATATGTCATCAATGTAATCCTCTTGAATCTTTTGAATCAAGTCATGAAATATCAGGGTCATCGCCTATTGGTAAGTAACTCCTGCATTCTTTAATCCAAAGGGCATGACCATAGAACAAAAGGTAGCCCATGGGATAGTAAAGGCTATCTTGTACTGATCATCTAGGTTAATACGGATCTGATTATAACTTGAGAATCCATCAATGAAAGAAAGAAATGCATGGCCTACAGTCGAATCAACAATCATATCTATATTAGGTACAATGGAAAATCATCTTTAAGAGAAGCCTTATTAAGGTCTCAAAAATCAATGCATATGTAAATGAGACCACCAGGTTTACTAACGGCGACTATGTTTGAAATCCAAGGGGAATAATCGATGGGATGGATAAAGCTTGCTTTTAATATTTTCTCTATCTTAGTCTTAACCATTAATTCCACTCTAGGATTGATTTTTCAATTTTTTTGCTTAACCAACTTGGCATCGGGATATAGGACGATATTGTGAACCATTAAAGATTCATCAATACTAGTTAAGCATATCCTCATATGTCCAAGTGAATATGTTGAGATGAGAATGCAAAAGATCAGAATGTTTGTTTCCTTCTTCCAAAGAAAGACACTTTCTGATTTTGATCACCTTTTTAGGGGATATGGAATCCATAGAGACCTTGATAGTATCCCCTTTTAAAATGGAATTTCCTTCTTCATGCCTAGGTGTTGCAATTTCATCATTAGTATTAGACAAAGGATCCTCCTCATCAATATTCAAGACAAATTCCCCAAAATATTCTTGGCTATGCAAGCGATACATGAAATTTATTTTGTGATGATAAGAGGGTAGCGAGGAGTATAAGCCTAGAAATTCCTCTAATGCTTCATCAAAAGAGGAGATATCTAGAGGAATATTATGGGATTTCTCCTTTTCATCTATTAACTCAGGATGGATGAGGTTCAATGGTTCGATCGAAATCATATTAACACTCCACCAAGGCTTTAGCTTAGATTGTTCAAAGGAGCAAACTAATCCCAAGTTACATCACCATGGTTTAAGATTTCAATGGGGACTTGCATTCCCTACTCAATACATCCCAGACCTTTCTGCCCATAACCATATCGATAAGTGAGCTCATATCTGAATCCATAGTGAGTTTGTAAAATGTCAATGGGAGGCGGATCCACATAGAGTGCTTTGTTCCACCAATGAACATCAAATGTCTCTATAGGGGTACTTCTACCTCTTTTTTCAGATTCACAAATGTTTATTTATTTTATATGAAGTAGATCATTCTCCTCAATGCAGGAAGGAGTGGTTTCCTAAATAGGATCGCTCTTCTTCTCCTCCATAGGAGTATTATCCACCTTTGTACTAGGATCATGTGGAAGGTCTATGTAAGAGGGGTCTACCTTGTACTCCATAATAAATAATTTAGAAAAGTTCAAATAACCCTAATCATCTCCAAGGAAAGCATTTATTTGAGAAGATGATAAGGGAGAAACAAGATCCTCTAATTGAGATAGTTCTTTAGTTTTGACAAGGGTGCTCACCCTGGGAACAATTTCAATAGAGGGTATCAATGAAGAACACACCAGAGCATCAAAAGTTAAGGAATGAATACAATTCTTGAGGGTAGACACAGTTGAGGCATGACCAGTAGTACTCAGTTCACAGAGGTGAACGTCCTCTCGATTTTCTTTGACTATGACTACCCTATTGTTTGTGACAAATTTCAAAGAACAGTGTAAAGTGGAGATTATTGCACCCATGACATGGATCCAAGGTCTCCCTAAGAAGAGATTATAAGGTAAAGGCCAAGGCATCACATAAACCAACATGGGTAAGGTAATTGGGCCTAGCTGCAAATATAGTATTGTTGTACCTAGAGCTTGGTAGCCAACGTTGTCAAAACCATGAATGTACAAAGAGGAAGCAAACAAGGAAGATGAATCAAATTTTATTTTAGATAGTAGGTCCATACCAAAAATATTGAGTGTTGATCTAGTATCAAAGAGGGTATGCCTAATACAGATGTTATTAGTGTTGACTATGATCATCAAATGTTCTTCTTGCTTATGCACATCTAGAGGCGGGAGTTCTTGCGGGTGGAACATAATATTTGGTGAATTCGCATCAATATAGGCTAGCAATGCACTAACATCTATAGTCCTAGTGGAGGCAAGCAAGAGAATATTTTTCAAGTCCTCCTAAACCATCTTGTGATAAACCGAGGCAGTTTGAAGCAAGTCCTAAATCAAGATTTTAGCTAGAGTAACACAAAGTTGCTCGACAAGATCATAATCATCTGGTGCTTTGATCATAGGTTTAGGTGTTGTAGGAAGGTGGTAAAGAAGTAGGTTGTGAGGTAGGAATAGAAGTTTTTTGATATAATTTTTGTCTATTACTCCTTGTGGGATATGTCCAATTGTGTTATAAGATGTAGAATTCGTAGCTCTCACAAACTTTGAATACAAGTTTGGTGAATCAAGTTACAACATGAAATTCCATAAACGACAGGGTCGGCTGGGGTTATGTAGATGACAGGTTTCTTAGGGCTCATAGGAGCCACTAAGACCACCACCACATTTTTCGATTCCTTAGCCTCTAGAGAAGAGGCTTGTTTAGGAGATTTATGGATAAGGGAAATGCTTCTAAGAAGTCATCTAGAGCATCCTATAGTATATCAAAATATTCCTTAGAAAAGTCACCATGATGAAGGTTCAACATCATAAATAAACTTCTGGCATTCACGTCAAGTTCACCAAAATGTGATATAAGAGGGATTCACTATACATGGGTCTCTTTTTCCTTAGGGGATCAACAAGGAATGAATTTGTAGCTCTCACGAACTTTGAATAAAAGTTAAGTGAATGAATATGACATAAAATTCCATAGAAAACATGGTTGGCTAGGGTTATGTAGATGATAGGTTTCTTAGGGCTCAAAGGAGCCACTAAGACCACCACCACATTTATCGATTCCTTAGCCTCTAGAAAAGAGGCTTGTTTGGGAGCTTTATGGATAGGGGGAAATGCTTCTAAGAAATCATCTAGAGCATCCTCTAGTATATCAAAATCTTCCTAAGAAAAGACACGATGATGGATGTGCAACATCGTAAATAAACTTCTGACGTTCACATTAGGTTCACCAAAATGTGATATAAGAGGGATTCGCTACACATGGGTATCTCTTTTCTCAGGAGATCACTAGGGAACAAACTGCCCTTATACACCTAAGGATAGAAAAATGATATGGAGCCAAGAATAGAATTATGTCTCAAAGGAAACAATTAGAGATCTTGAGAGAGTTGGATCAGAAGTATTTTGTCCCAAAAGAGAGAGCTCTCGACCAAAGGACTTTAGCATAGATCTAGGACACCAGCGCGACATGTTGACATCTAAATGTTGCGTTGGCGTCTCGAGAAACACAGAACTTGGGAACTCAAAAGACATAAATTAATTCTATTCACAAACTCAAGAGTAATATACACAAATATGCTAACTTACCAGAAAGCCAAATAATTAAGGAAATATCATGATACTTGGAGAAAGCTTTCCCTCTTCTTGGACACTCAAATCTTCACTCCAAGCTCCTTTTCATGACCTGTACACAAGGGACCAAGGAGAAAGTTGTTGGGTGGTTGTATAGGGGCTTGCCTTAGTCAGACCCCACTTTGGTGTTCCCACCTCCACGGATAGCCAAGTTGGAAAGGATTGCAAAAGGATTAAATAAGTGTGTGGTAAGAGCAATATCCACATAAGGAGTAAAACCTGCACCATGATAAGCATGTGGTGAAATAAGTACCCACTAGACAGGTAGAACCCACACCACTAAAGATTAGAAAAATGCTTGTACAAGGAAAGTGAGAAAGGAAGAGAGAGCATTACCCAATGGCCAAGGCCCTCTTCAAAGTACACAGACACACCGCTAAGTGCTTGCTTGAGAATTGTTGCTATTGCTGGAAGGACCTCAGTCTGGTATGGCTTTTCCTATGAGAGCACTACTATCAAAGAACTCTCAAAGTGATAGAAAGAACTTGAATGAGATATATTGTGTAGTATTAAAATCTTCCAACCTCCAAATGAGAGGGAAAAAGAGGTTCTTATGCTTGCAAATGGGGCAAAGAGCCATTACTTTTGGAATGCAACTACTAGGAGATGTGTCACAGAGTTTAACCTTCCATATTCCATGTTTCAAGCTTAGGAAATGGCCAAGATGCTAGGGCGTTGTGTAAACGTCTGTGCATTATGAATTCTTCTAGAGCTTGTATTCTTGGGGAATGCATCACCAGACTTCTATTGCTCAACCACTTGTCCTCCTGAAGTCAAAATCATGAAATTTTGACTCAAGAGTTTTTTTCCATTAATTTTTTGGAGTGTCATAAATGCTAGGAAAAGAATGTGGAAATATGGAATTGCCCCTAGGTGTAATTTTTGTGATATTACACATAGCCAATTACTTGGTCATAGGTAGAGTTCCTTCTCACTTCTCTCCAAAAGAGAAAAGGGAACTCATTGAAAAATCCTTTCCTTTCTCTTGGATTGTTGGATGTTTGTTTTATACTAGACCAGACCATGTCATGAGGAGATGTGTGAGAGAAGATGAGACATGTGACATTTTGCATGTATGTAACAATGAACCATGTGGACACTTTGTAGGAAAGAGGACAAAAATGAAGGTTTTGAACATAGGGTATTATTAGCCAACACTCCACAAGAATGCAGGAAGGCATACTAGAAAATGTGATGGATGTCATAGAATGGGTAGACCAACCAGATTTGATGAGATGCCACTATGCCCTCTATTCCCTCAAGTAGTAATCACTCCCTTTGAAAAGTGAGGATTGGATTTTATGGGACCCATGGGTATGTGCAGGATCATCATGGAAAAGACAGGCCCTTAAGTGGCAAGAAATTCGAAAAAATCAGCATTAGGAAACTTGACATAAAAATTTGAATAAGTTATCTATATTATTTCAAAAATATGTAAGAATAGAATCTGTAGAAAATTGAATATAGTTCTAAACTACTAGGTTTATTTAAAAATAAATAAAATCTATTTGGTGAAAATTTGAAATTTCAATGCAGTAGTACTTAAATTTAAGGGAAAAAATAAGAAGTAGGTGTTTGTCTGACCACCCTAACCATAATAAAATAATAAATTTTTTTATAAGATTTTATATATAAGTAGAGGACTCATGTTCAGATGTGATGCATATTTTTTTCTAATTTTTTTCCAAGTAAAAAACTAATTATGAATTTTTTATTACAACTTTAAAAAAATATAAAAACTCATATGTCTGACCAACTTAACTTGGTCAAAACTTCATGAAATTTATTTTTTATTTTTTTAATCCTATAGTATGTGAAGCATAGAATGTGACACATGTTTCAAATTCAAAAAATGTGATACTATTTAAAATTTATAAATGTTTTTCAATCAGCCTATCGATCAAAACTTTAGTCATAATTCTAATAGAAAATGAATAATAATAATTTTTTAAATTGAAATTAAAGCATAATTTATATTGGTGGAAAAATGAGAATCTCCTCTAAAAATCCTTTTCGTTTCATCAATTTTGGGTAAAAAAAAGTCTTCAGCCACATACCCTACAAATACCTATAATATTGCCACTTTTTTTGCCTATCATGATCCTACACATGTCCCCATTGACCCTCCATCAAATGGAAAGTATTATATATTAGTATGCACTGATTATGTTACAAAATGGGTAGAAGTTAATGCCACGAAGCATGCAAGAGATAACAAGGTTGCAAAATTTTTTTATGAGGAGATTTTGACAAGATATCGAGTCCCAAGAGAAATAGTGACTGATCAAGGGGCTCAATTCACATCAACCCTTGCTGCAACACTAGTTAATGAGTACAACATAAGACACGGGAATTCTACTCCTTATCACCCATAGGCTAATGACCAAGTTGAGGTGACCAACAGAGAAATTGAAACCATTTTGACTAAAAGAATAGCTATTCATAGAAAGGATTGGACAAAAAAAATACCAGAAGTTGTTTGGGCCTATAGGACAACCTAGAAAACAACTACAGGCTTCACCCATTTGATTTTCTCTATGAAAAGACAACTATGATGCCTGTTGAATTTGAATATAAGACTTTGCATACTATAGTAGATTTGGGGATGGATATTTTTTAGGAACAAAGAGAGAGAATCGTGTAGCTAAATGCTTTGGATGAAATAAGAAAAGCAACCCTGCAACATATGTAAGTAGTGTAGAATCAGAGAATCAAGTGGCATGACAAATTTATCAAGGACAAGAAATTACAACTAGGAGATTGGGCCTTGCTCTATAACTTAGTATACCAAGACAATGTAGGAAATTGCAGACAAGGTGGTTACGACCATATGAAGTTGTTGAGGTCTTTCCCACTGGAGCTATTCAACTTACTACCATTGACCTTGTAAGGTTCAAATTACTTGTCAATGGTCATTGCCTCAGATTATATCACAAGCCAACCTCCAAAGAATATTTCATGCAACAATTCACCCAATATGCAACACCTGAACTTCCTGCAACTGAAGGAAGTGGACCTAGTTTCCCTCCTTCCGGCTAATTAAGGTATGAAATTCTCATAATAAATAATTTCACTTACGTGGAAGTTCATTTCTTCACCTATCCACCCATTCACCCATCCATCACCACCTTTCTCTCTCTTTCATCACTTCATTTTGCCTCACCTTATTCCACTCCATCTTCATTAATTTCTCAATTTATTCCCTAAAAGGTTAGTAGTAATTTCTCAACAATATTTGTAACAAATCTTCCACACATTCAGGTATGTGCACGTTAATTGCTATCTTTAATCATCTTTTAAGTTTGTTCATTTAATCATTGCACTTTAGTATAGATGTTCATATAAAATGCCATTATTACCTATCAAATTACCACTCACATCTCGCATGTGTGGACACCTGTCAAAATTTAGGTTGGGAGGAGGGGAAAGAAAAAGATGCAAATATATTTCCCATGTGTCAACTTATACTAGGCTATGTCAAAAAAATTAAAATGAGCTGATTTGAAATCTAAGTGAGAGGATGACTTGCATGTGTGAAGTGACACTAATTGTAGCCACCATTTCTTCCCATCATAATTCTCCTTTATCACTCTTTTTCTTTCCATTATTGACCATGTTGTAATCTTTAGTTGCAATAAAAAAGGTGGAATAAAGAAATGGAAATTTAGTTGATATTGGCACTAGAAATTAGCAAGTACTGCAAGAAAGTGCACTATATTTTTAGATGGGAATTGTATGAAAAAAGTTATAGAGAATTTTTTTTATTACAGACAATGGGAGGTGGGTTAATTTGAAATGAGTCCATGTTGCATGATGTTTTATTGTAGGATGCATAATGCTTGGCCAAATTTAGAAACTATTGATGATTAGATTACTTCCTGAAGCTAGATGGCTTTGATGAAAGCATTACCCTTGAATTTTCCTAGACATTTTCTAAAGGAAAAGCCATAGTAAAAGGGTTGGAAGTTGTGGAAATAGAGGAAAGAATTCCAGAGGTCATAGGGTTAGCTGCTAATGGTGAAAATTACCCTACTTCTAGAGACGCCAAATCAGCTAGTGCTGAGTTTATGGAGTTGAACGAACCCCCATTGAGCATAGATAAATAGGGTGCAAAGACAATGTCTCTACACGAGCCATGGAAGCAGATAGCCATTTATGTTATCAAATAAATCACCTATGAGGGTCATCAGCAAAATATTCATTTCATGCACTTCAAGCTTTTGAATCACATGACACATAGAAGGACGATGGATGTGTCTACCATGTTGTACAATATTTTCTCAATCATGGCAGTTGAGATCAAGAAAGGTAGGGATAATTCTATTTACCACAATTGTCTAATTAAATTTCTAGTTTAAAAGTATTTGCATGATGTATCTGGAATGACTTTGGAGGAATTTATAAATGTTGATCAAATTAGACCTAAGAACTTGCAACCTAGGGCTTTACCTCAACCCTGTAGGTCTAGTAGGAGATTTAGCATGGTTGAAACCACTCTTGTTGCTTCAAACTCTAGTGCTAGCTATAGTGTGCATCCTCTTGAAGTAGAAGAAACCATAGAAATTAGTTTTGGAATAGAGCACTTAGAAAAATAAAGCTCTTCCTGGGATTCTAATGATGACATTGCACTTGAAACCCTAATGAAAACTAAGGCACATCAAAGAGAAATAGAAATGAGAAAAGGGAAGGCTAATAAACAACCTGTAGAAAGAAAAGTGCCAAGTTCTAAGAAGAGGAGGTTGACATTGTTCATTCTGCCACCAAAGAAAAATGTGAGAGACCTCCTATGAAATCAAGACTAGTTGGGCCTGCAATTGGTACACCTCCAGAAGAAAGCCCTAAGCCTAGTGAGACATCACATGAGGACCATGAAGCTCCAATGAGGTAGGAGAATGTTGAAGAAGAAGACATATTTAGGAGAGCAACAAATATAACATTGGTCGATCTTGCTAACATTGCAAAAAGGTTGGAGGAAAATTAGGATTTCCTATAGCATGAGCAAGAAGTCCTGTAGAAAAAAGTCCTACAACAATAGCCAAAACCATAGTAGGAATTCCTACAACCATAAAACAAAGAGAACAAGAGTCCCTGCAACAAAAAGTGGAAGAAGAAACAATACCCCTATAGTCATAGATAATTGGACAACCTAAGTCCATGCAGATAATGCTATATGATTAGCCACCATAAAAAAAAATACCGGTAGGAATTCATAATCCTCCTAATTTTACAATACATGCAGCAAGTTTGAATTTATGGCAGGAAATATAAAGAAGGAAGGAAGAATGGAAAAAGGAAAAAAAAAATTGAAGTAAATTCAAAAGAGGGATGAAGAGATTGAGGATAAGAATGCAAAAATTTCCACCATGAAGAAGAGGGTGGATGACATGGCAGCTTTGGCACCATAGATTTTGGAATGTAGGACCCCTCCAAGGGTTTATGCTCTACTCCTAAAAGAGATATATCTCTCTTTTAAGCTATCAAGGATTGCCTCAGGTTTTAATCCTTGTATTGACACCCCTATTGAGTTTTTCAATGCTTATATGATTTCCTCAACTGAAATGAATTTTTTTTTGTGTGAATTTTATTTGCATAATTATGCTGTAACTTGAGACCATGATTGGAATCTACTATTGTATGTTTGGGATGTCAAATTGAGAGCATTATGTCTTGGGTACAAAATGAGATTAGTTGGGGACAACAACATGAGGCTTATAAACAATTGGAGTATGACATCCCTCTTCTTGTTAGGGTTGAATCAAGCAACCCAAGGGATATTTATAGAGAATGGCATAGAATGCTTCTCAGACCAAGTTATGGAAATAGGATTATGCCTTTGATTGAGGTAGTTTATAGTGAGTATGAGGTAAAGAAAACAACAAAGGAGGAAACCATGAGAATATGTTTATTGCAAAGATGGAATAGTCTAACTGATGAGATGAATAGGATGAGCCTCATTCCATCCACAATTATGCTAGAGCACTAAAAAAATTGATAGATATATTCAGATTGGGAGAAGACAGGAGCAATCTTGGCTTCCCTTGATTTTCCAGCCACCCATATTCATGTGGCCCATTTCAAACTTCATATTCTACCAATATGACATTGCTACAAAAAAATAGAGATGAACTAGATTTGACAAATTGGGAGGATTCTATTAGGATCCTGATTCACACATTGTAGCCAGTGATGTTGGACAACTATTAGTTGCAAATTTTAGAGCCTTGACCAAGCAGAAGAATAACCCTTCCCCTGCTGGAGGACTAGCAAAACATTAGGTTGGGGGGAGTGATGAGCCTAGTTTTTGGTCCAATTTTAGGTAGAATCTATAGTCATTCTAGTGTGTCAGCGTCCCATCATATTAACCATACCAAAGTTATCCTCTTGATAACTTTGATAAGGCACCACAATGAAAAGGATTTTGTAAATGGTTTTGAATTTCATGTAAATATTTATTTTTTTAAAGGGGACTTTTCTTTGTTCACATATAAGGTCTTCTTCTTAGGGAGCATTGTGCCTAATGTCTCTAAGAGAGGACGATTCAAAGTATTAGATCATTTCCCATGGGATGCCTAATTCATATCATGCCATGTTAGTATCTATACTATACACTCTTGGACGACAACAAACCCAATGGCACCACTAAGAAGAGGACACAGGGTATGTGCAAGATCATGATGGGCCAAAAAGTGGCAATATTATGGGTATTTGTAGGGTATGTGGATGAAGACTCTTTTTTACCCAAAATTGATGACACGAAAAATGATTTTTAGAGGAGATTCTCAGCTTTCCACCAATATAAATTATTCTTTAATTTGAATTTAATAAATAATTATTATTCATTTTCTATTAAAATTACGACTAAAGTCCTGATCGATAGGCTGATTGAAAAACATCTATAAATTTCAAATGGTATCACATTTTTTGAATCCAAAACATGCATCACATTCTATGCTTCATCTACTATAGGATTAAAAAAAGAAAAATTAAATTTCATGCAGTTTTGACCAGGTTAAGGTGGTCAGACATATGAGTTTTTATATATTTTTTAAGTTGTAATAAAAAAATCATAATTAATTATTTACTTGGAAAAATATTACAAAAAATATGCATCACATCTGGACATGAGTCCTCTACTTATATATACAATTATATAAAATAATATTATCATTTTATTATGGTTAGGGTGGTCAGACAGATACCTACTTCTTATTTTTTCCCTAAATTTAAGTACTACTGCATTGAAATTTCAAATTTTCACCAAATAGATTTTATTTATTTTTAAATAAACCTAGAAGTTTAGAAACTACATTCAATTTTTTACAGATTCTATTCTTACATATTTTTGAAATAATATAGATAACTTATTCAAATTTTTACGTCAAGCTGCCTAACACTGATTTTTCTAAATTTTTTGCCACTTAAGGGCCTGTGTTTTCCATGATGATCCTACACATACCTCGCATCACAAGAAAAAATAAAAATCACGCCCTTAAATTTTTTCAAAATATGTCATCTATTTATGCCCCCACTTTAAAGCGGTTGCTATACCATCACCATGAGAAATTACTTTAAAGTAACCAATGAAAGAAGACATGAGAGCAAACTTGGAAAGCCCTATGCCAAGTCATATGTTTTCGGTTTGAGTTGCATCATGAATAAGTATTTCAGATGCAATTCAACCTAAGGCATGTCGTCCACATCCCAAGCTTTCTCTTATATGTTCATTAAAGGTTAATGACTAGCGAAAAGAGACAACGACAAGTGACATATGGGGATAAGGTTGCTAACCCCTTGTCCCCACTTAGTGTAGGACAAAGGTGAGATTGGAATGGATGATGACATGTTTCTCCTTGTGATGAATGTAATACATGAAAATATGGCAAGGAGCAACAACTAATATTATTTATCATGATGAGTAAACAAATTTTATGCTTGATACATATTTAATGAGATATCTATCAGTTTAGGATGTACCAAGGTTAAGGATTTCTTAGAAGAATTGTTTGTGATAGTGTTAACATTGGCTGAAGGTTTTCTGTTTTAGGGACAATAACCAAGATCATTAGGCTTTATAGCATCACATAATTTTCCAAGTTTCTTCAAAAGTTCAAAACATCTTCCAAAAAGTTTGTCACATTTGTTGGATTTGGTGGTTGTTTAATTTCATCAAATTTTTCTTAGATGTTGTCTTTGCTTTTAAGGTGGTTGAAGCAGATGCTATTGAATTTTTTATTACTATTACTAGTTTCTTTTTTCCCTTTTTAGAATTTTTTTTGTGATCATGTATTCCCCCATGGATGTAGAAATGAAATCAAAGGTTTTCAAAGCCTCTTCCAATAACTTTGTGGCTTCTTCAATTTGTTTTTTTCTTTCTATATCTTTTTGCTTGGTAATGATCATAGCACATGTAACCTTTTTCTTTTGATGAGTATAAGGTGACTAGTCATAAACTCCTAACATTTTCTTCAAGGCTTGATCCATATCAAGCAATCTAGGATGCTTGAAAGTGAGGGTGATTTTTGGTTTGCACATGATAGTGTTGACGTTTACTTGTACCATGATACCTTCCCTATTAGGATATTTTTTAGGAGAACTACAAATGAGATGTTCATGACATTCAATGTTTGGTTCTTTAATATTGTCTTCATCACAAGTAAGGGAATGATCCATGGTTGGATTTTCTTGATTGGCATTGATGGTATTTCTTTGTTCAATAATGGTGTCCTCGTGATTCTCATTGATGGGATCTTGTAAAACTATAATATCTTCTTTATCAATAGGAGAGATATTAGGAGAGGGGGAAATTTGATTGTTGTCCACAATATAATTCTTGTTTGCTAAGGTATCATTCTCTTATGCCATAATATTTACCCTACAAGGATAGCTCTTTGGAAAGTGACAAGCAATAGGTTCATCAAATTTGATGGTTGGATTTGATAAAGTAGCTTCATTGCTCATAGGTGAGGCATCAAGAGAAGGATAACTATGAATTTCATGGCTACCAATGAGTGGAATGTTTTTTTCAAATAGGTCTTCCCAAATGGTAGGGGCATCAAGAAAGGGAGGAATAAGATTCTTATGAGTCTCAATAAGGATATCTTCTAACACTAAACTATCTTCTTCATGTCTAAAGAAGATATTAGGAGAAGAAAAGTTCTGATTGTCATGATTATCTATATTTAAATTCCCATGTATTATAATTTCTTCTTGAGTGGGAGAGGTAGGATTATCATAGCTCTCAACCTCCACACCAATGTGTTTGTCATGATAATTCATGATTGTATTCTTTTTTAGTAAAGAATTTTCACAAGCAGGGGAGGTGTTGGGAGATGAATGGAGACTAGGTAATGTAGTGGCCATGATTTTACCTTCATCTGTCATAATTTCTTTACAAGGGGGAGAAGGAGGAAGACAAGCAAGAATTTCACGATTTTCAATTATTGTATCTTCTTTCACTAAGATACCTTCGTTACCAATGGGAGAGATATTAGGAGAACAACAATTATGATTATCATGATTATCGATGTTTGCATCCTTTTGTGTCAAATCTTTAGTGGATGATCCTAGTGAGAGGAAGTCCTCATATGCTTCATGTAACATGTCTAAGTCATCACTACTAAAGGGCATGCACATGATATGCTTTTTCCAAATTGAATCATTTTTGAATTATTTCTTTGACATTTTTTGTTTTTTGTTTTGATTTTCTAATGAATATGATCTAAATGAACAAGGAACTAATTCTGAAAATGAAAATTACAAAAATCTAATGCTATCCAATTGCCATGAATTTAAACAATGATTATTTTTAATGATTTAAAAGTAATAAAATCTATGCAAACTTAAAATGAAATGTAAAGGAATAGGATGAAATGGAACTTTTCAGACTTCACATAAGGTAATGTACTGATTATATTATGCAATGATGCAAAATTGAAATTAAGCAATGCATGAATTAAGCTAGATTTAGTTCGAAGGGGATTTTTTTTTCAAAATTTTCTAAAATTTTAATTATTTTTTATGCTTTTGATGTTGTATGACCTGAATAATAAATGAAAATATAGCTTTCAAATGTTTTCCAATGGTTGGAGATGCAAAAATGTAACCTATATGCACTTTCACTAATGCAAAATTTTGAAACCCCAGAATGCTAGTTAAACAATGCAAGATGTAATGCAATGTTAAAGAAAGTTATTCCTAGGATGTGAATGCATTCCCAATAAAAAATATTATGCTCTAAATGCATGTTTACCAAAATGAACAAAATATTTTTTGATGTAAAGGTCTCTCTTACACTTCTAGGCTTTTGGACCTAAAATGAGAGAGATGTACCAAAAATATTAATGGCTCACTCAAGAACAAACCCTTGAGATTCCAATGCAAAGGAGATTGAAATTTTTCAAAGGGGATTTTCCCACGGGATGAAAATTGATGAAAGAGATTAACTACTAAATGTAAACCTATAAAATGCATGATGCTTGAAAACACACTGTGAAATGAAAAAAGTCCTAGACAATGAATTAGAAGTACAAATAAAGAAAAAAAAGTGCACTTGGAAACTTGTAGAGGTTAGAGTCAAGACTGCAAATGCTACTAATCTTCAAATTTTGACCTACTAGGACTCATTCACCATTCTGGATGAATTAGTCCAAGATCTGGAAAACTGTATTAGAGCTTGTTTTGGGTAAATGGATATTTGAATCCACAAAACTCTCTGAAAAATAGGTACAGTTGGACTCATTCAACACTAGTGGTGAATGAGTCAACTTTGAATTTTTTGAAAACTCAAAAGTGGAATCTAAAGCTTTGGGTCTACTCTTCATTTTCCTCTAGGTGTCTAAATCTAAAACCTTGATTTTCGGCACTATAAGTGACATTTTGTGAAGATTTAACCTTTCCAAAAGGGAGATGTATTTAACAAGTTTGCAACTGATTCTTCAATCATCTCCAAGCCTTAATTGTACCTAGATCTGCAATCACACAAAGAAATAGAACAAAAGTGTTTATTGTTAGGGCATGGGGTTTCTCTTGGTGAAACCCCTTTTAAAAGCTAATTAAACTAAAATGATGAAATAAGATAATGAAGCATGAAATGTGGAACAATATAATTATAGATTTTCTATGATGACAGATCTTGAATTGCTACAAAAATGGATGAAGAATCTACCCTTGAATTCCTCAGAAAACTATCTTGATAACATTGTGAAGACTTAAAATGCTAAACCCTAGCTTTCTTCACATGAGATGGGTAATGAATGAATGAAAAAATGATCAGAAGTTTTTTAATATAGTAAATCCACTCGAATTCCCATTAATTTGATCCCTAAGGCTAACATTGAAGAAAATTAAACTTAAAACCTAATTTTTCTCATTCAAACCTCAAAAATAGCTCAAATAGGACTACATTCTAGGTGAATGATTCCCGACTAGATGGGACTCATTCACCAAAGGTGGCGAATGGGTCCCACAAGGGCTATTTTTCTAGTTAGGATGTTGGGGAGTGAAGAATGTTAGCTTTTATGTTGTTCTAGTTAGGTCTTTAATCAAAATATGCCTCAGGATGTGCAATATGGGGTCATAGGGGGCCTCTTAATGATGATATAAAGGGTGATTAGGGATAAGTACATAAAGTTAGATGTGAAATTATAATTAAATACACTCTACAACATTAAAATGAGGTTCACATAGCCTAGAAAGGCATAATATCCATTGTGAATGTTTAAAACACATTACAACACTAGATTAAAACTGAGTTTAATTTACAAGCCTTCTAGATTAATGTGAGAATGCAATTAAATACATTTTACAATATTGAGTTAAGGAAAAAATAGGTCCACTAGACTTTAAATGCTTAATAAAAGTCTAGAAAAGTGTTAAAGTCATTTACAACACTTTACAACACCTTTACAAGACATCGTGAATGCATTTGATTTCGTTTGCAATGGCCCAAGACCTAATGTGGATGTGTAAAACACCTCAAAACACTAGATCAAGGCATTATTATGTCCTTTTTATCATTAATTATTCCCATATCAAGTGTGAAAATGTTCAAATATCCATTTTTCTATGCTACAACAACATACCAAAGACCATCAACAACATCTCACCAACTTTAGCATTACTTCTAATCCCCATCTTAATGCTTCTAAATCTTATCTTAATATATCATCGTGATATCATCTTTGTTGATAGTAAACATCCTCAATACTACTTTAATTGATAGCAAACAAGGCATGGCACCCAACCATAAATATCAACATCATCACTAGTATTACAAAATTTTAGTGTACCATCAACATACAAATGTAAGCATCAATGACAACCCAAACTGAGTGTTTGCATCAATGACAAATAATTACAAACATAGGTAACATATGTGCAAAAAAGTTACCAATGTATGCTAAAAGTATAATTATTTTAAAAGATGATAGGTAATAAAACACACCATTACAATCTATGTGGAAAAGTATGCACATTAAAAAAAAACTCCAAAAAAAGAGTCCTTATAAAAAAATTATGGTCTTTCAAAGCTCCCAAAATTGGAACTACATAGCTAGATCACTGAAAAATAAATTATGAAAAAATAGAAGTGCAAAGTGAAAATCACTTGCACCATCATAAAGAGCTTGAAATTCTAGCTCTTTTTTTGTAAAATTATCTAAAAAGGAGTTTTTAATGTGTAAAAATGAAGTCTTTAAAGATGGTCTTCAAAATCCAAACTGCCAATAATGAAGAGGGAAAAAATAAAGGTCTTTGTTGATATCGTCATGATGTCAACACCTAATTTGACAAAATTGTCACCAAATACAAAGATTTTCCAACTCTAGAGGTATATCCAAACAAAAATATACCTCTACATAAAATAACTATGGTAACTTTGGAGGTGCCACCAAATTTAGAGCTTCTAAATATACAATTGAAAATTTTCCTCCATGGCTAGAGTACTATTTTCTCCAAAAAAAGAAAAATAATTTTCTAATTTTCTAATTTAAAAAATAAGTTAAAAACATTTAAAAGAATCTTTTAAAAAAAAATTAAAATGTGTATGTTTGGAGGGGCAGTGGGGCTGGCTGAAACCCCATGGCAGCCCATGTAAAGGGGTGCAAACTCTAAGGTGTTATCATCCCTATTAAAGGGGGTGAAACCTTTGGGTAGCATGCCCTTTAATGGGGTGGTCCCCAAGGGACTATTGTCTTTGTTACGGCAGAGTTGTACACCCCAAAAATTAAAAAATGGACTTCTAAAATCTTTAATATTATTTTATTTATTTATTTAATTGTATGAGAGCCACATTAATGGTAGTAGGAGCACACAAACTTACAAACATTACATTTTCTCAAAAATTGCATGGAGATCAAGATTGTGTATTAATAGTATTCATATAGATTTGTACAACTATACGTACTAGCATAGTGGCAATATAGTTCACCCAAAAAAATCTTCAAAAAATTTCCATCACCAAACCCTTTAATGACTTATATAAAAATAGAGGTTTTAAACCTTCTAAACATAATTATGAGGTTTATTTCTCTCAAGGAGACACCTTGTAAAATTATCTTGCTAAAACCCTAAAAAATGAGAAGGGATTTGCTAATTCAACACTTTAATACCATGTTGGAAGAATGAAAAGCCTCATAGGAGCAAGAATCTAACTAGCAAGATCAATTACCTTCTACATGAAAGAGATAAAATGAAAGAATTGTTATATTACCAAAAAAATATTGAATATAAAATAATAAGATGGCTTTGCTATAAAGACAAGCGTCCAACCCTAAAAAAACTAAGATCATGACAAGTGTCTAAGTCATATGATTTGAAACACAAAAAACAAATGACATAAGTAAACTTAAGTGGTAAGGTGTGAATAATTCCTAAAGTGAAACCAATTAGATAAAATACTTTTTCACAATAATATTTGAAATAATATGTTTAACAAAATATAAAGATAGCATAAATATAATAAAGTTAGTTTTCATATCTTATTTGTGTGGGTTCTTTAATCTAAAATCTAAAAGAAAGTATAATAAAATATTAAATTATACTTTCCTATTCTAGAGACGAGGTTACTCATAAAAGATGGCTGAAGTGAAGAATGTAGAGGGAATATATCATTTTTAAAGTTTAAGGTTGTCTATTTTTTTGTTATGAATTGAGTTGTTTTGGATCATGCCTAGGAATTGTGGATCCACATGTCTCACTCAATCTTCATGTGAAGAGGATGAATCTGTGCAACATTTTGTCTTCTTTCACATGATGAGATTCATTTGATTGCAGTAATTTGTCTTTCAACTACAAAGATATCTTTTACAGCCTGAGATCTCCATATGAATTTGTGCAATATTGTGTCTTCTTTCACATGATGAAATTCATATGATTGCAATGACTTTTCTTTCAACTATAAAGATATCTTTTACAACCTTGATTCATCCATTGGTCATATCCTTAGGTGGTAGAATAATAAAACTCCATTGATTTTTATGAAAAGCAAGTAGCTGAACCTATACATACCTTTATGAACAACTCCTTGTTGTCCCTAGCGCTAGGAGGATAGAACATGCATCTTAACACATTGGAAATTTAAAAAGTGAGGTGACAAACGCGTAAAAGGGTCAATCAAGCCAACTAAGGCCGCGGGATTAGTTCAATGATGGAAACTTGGAGGCATCAATTATGCGTTTGTTGGACCCCACGCTTCCCCTTTATCAACTATTCCGCAAACTACGCATATTTCTTACGTTCTTTCGCGAGTTATGTTTTTCACTGCACTTGCCACCCATTAGCTACCAATCACAAATTGCCATTATACTTTACTTTCCCTGTACGCCAAGGAGTTCGCCTAGTTTCCACCAATTCTATATAGGAATTCGCCTAGTTTCCACCAATGTTCTTATAGGAATCGAATTAGGGATACCTCTTCATCTAAAATTGACATAAAATGATTCGATTAAAAAGAAGTCCTTTTAAATTCCTTTAGACAAGCTCTAGTTGGGATGAATGAAGGTAAGAAAATGGTGGGCTAAGGGCAAAACACATATTTTGGGCTAAGGGCTAGTTGTATGTTTATTTAAATAATAAATAGATATTTTTACTCAAATTATATATATTTTGTGTTAAGTTTGGTTTTTAGTTATATTTCATTTTATGTAATTATTATTTGTAAGATATTTATTGTATTTATTTTTATATATTTATTTTTTATTTTGTTTTTCATTTTAATATTATCTAGGATTAATTTAGGTTTGATTTTATGGCGTGTAAGATTAAATTTAAAACTCAAATCTTTAAATTTCGAATTTTAAATTTTTATATCTGTTAATTAGTTATTATGAGTTAATTTTATATGCTTTTGTGAATTCTTTTTTATGTCTTGACATTTAATTTTATTCATTTGTGCAATCAATTCATATATTAGATAAGAAAAATGCATACAAAAAGGGACAAATCATTAGAACACATTTCATTTTCTTAGGAACAAAGAATCATACACTATATTACAATCATATAGGTCATTTGCACAAATATGCATATTGACCATTATTTGCTCAAATTTGTGAATTCAATCCATTTAGGGGGGTGACCTAGGAAAACTCAACTCTAGTGATGTGATAGTCTCCACTAAGCTATTTATAAACACCACATCAATGTTAAGAAAATGCCTAGTATGCAACTTCAATACTATAAATTTTTTGAGATGAAATGTCTATTATGAGTGCAAATAAACTATTCCTACGAAATGGTAGTAGGACACATTTTAAATTCTCACATTAACCCTTAGTACAAAGAAATACAAATATGAGATCTATATAAAATTTAGCAACATAATGGCATTTAAAATAAGAAATAAAGAGAGGAAGAAGAATAGACAAACCAACAACATAAGATGTACATGCGGAAAACCTTTTAAGTGTAAAATATCACTCTTTATTAGAACTTAATTAATGTATTATTTAGCAACAACATCATGGTTGCATATGCTTCCAAGATCTTCATAAACATGGAGAATATCATTCTACTCTAGAGAAAATTCAACAACTTAACCGTGTAATAAAAAACTCATTTCTTATCAACTTGATCGCCCAAATAAATAGGAAATATCCTAATAGGGAACCATAAATAATTTTAGATGTTAGCATAAGAGGTATGTAGCCCACATCTCTATCACACAAATTCTAATTCATATGTCCAATTTTCAGCTCTAGACTAAAAATAAAATATTTAATATAAAATATAATATCTTATCATAAGTTGTTACGGTGAACCCATTAACTTGGGCACCCCATTTGGTCATACTCCACCTTTAGCAAGATTCATTAGGGCATGCATAATAGACTATCGTAAACTTGGTCAATATTATTGATCCACTTAGTAATTCCCCTCTTAAATTCTCTTATGGTTGTTATAGAATCTATTAGCACACTTACAATGTCATGTATGCTCTAATACCTATTACATGACATAATATTCTCACATACTACTACATGACATGTACACATGGTATAATTCCCAAGTCATAAGTGGGATAATCTATTTCCTAAATAAGGTACAAATAATTTAAATAAGTATAATAAAAATAATTAATTCAAAATTAGGACTTGCAAGGTCTATGACATACCTAATCTCAACATTCCCCCACTTGGCGTATACCTTGTAAGAGAAAAAGGGAACCTCCTACAAATCTATGAACAACCAAGGGTACCACCATGTTGTCCCATTGAACTCCACTATATTCATGAGATTCACATAAGCATCTATTGCAATCAACTTTAGAGCATACTCTAGAGAAACCTAACCAACTCTAAAGCATACTAAAAAATATCTGTAAAGCCACATTATACAACTCTACCACACATTCACTAGAACCAGCCTCTACTCATTATCAAAGCACACATCCAAATGTCCAATCTCCTCCAAAATAGGATTTTGTATGCACCATATACTCTAGTCTAGTAAGAATAATAACCACAACCATTCACTCACATCTAACTAACCCTAACCAATGAAAAAATATCTACTCATGAAATACCTTATAGCTCTATGAATCCTTATATATTTCACCATCCTACTCAATGGTATCATCTCACATGATCAGAAACACACTAATGTGCAAAAACTTGGAGAGACTTGGTACCACAATCTAGTGAAACCTATCCATCAAGACACATATACCTCCTTGAAATATAATTATATGAGAAGTGTTTGATCTAGTATTGAAAAAACCAACACAAAATCTACAAGAAAAAATATCATTAAAAATATATCTTTTTTTGTCAAAGAACATGGATAATTATTTGCACATTACAACAAAAATGCTACAAAATAAATGGTACTCCCTTAAATAGTTTTATGCTCAATATCTTATCTTTGAACTAAAAAAATCTTCCAAATTATCCACATAACAAAGGATAATCATTAAAGTGCCCCATAATGTTGCTAAGTTTTTTAAGAAGTACAAGAATAATAAATTCACACAAATAGTGATCATAAAAGCTCCACATAAACCACAAATTGATTAAGAAAATAGGTGAAAATACTACAATAAAAATATTTCCAAAATGTATACAAATTGAGATTTTAATTTTCTAATAGTAGATTACCATAAAATTTCATGTCGAGAGTCATAAGTCAGCAAATATAAAAAAATAAAAAAATCATGAAGTAGCAATGTATAACATAAAATTTATGTGGAGCACCCCTTTGAAGAAAAAATTCACCAAAGAAAAAGGTCATGTTGTAATCCTCAATGAACAAGATATAACAAAAAAAAATCCACTCTACACTGTAATAGCATTTTGGTAGCACCTATGTACTTATAAAAATATGATATCAAACTATTTTCTCACACCTCCAATATATTGGCAAAGATAGAGATAAAAATATGAATAGTTTGACCAAAATAATGGATATTAGAACCATGGTATCATGAAAAAACCTCATATCCATCCTAGAGAGCATCTTTTAATATTAATACACATGATCCAAAACTTCATGTGGGCACAACTAATGTATATTAAAGTAGCAGATATGTGTTCCCATAGAGGGATATTTGGCTCATAAATCCAAAATGATTTACATCCTCAAGTGTGGTGCTCTATTTTAGAGATGATAAGTCATGTGGATCTCATCCATTATGAAACAATTCTTTATTCCTCAATACTACAACCTAGAACTACAAAATAACATTTAGTGAGTCCAAAGTCAAATATAACTACCACCTTGGTGATCCACCTCCTTGATGAATTCATATAAAATAATATCAAGATTCTAGGAGAAACTTATCAATTACAAATAGGGTAAGTGCAAGAATTTGGTTCCATAAAGAGGGGAAGTTTTGGCTAGAAATATATCAAAAGGAATGGGTACCTATTTTTTTAAAAATGGGTACGCATTTAGGAGTGGGATCCTAAACCTTGGATCAAGATCTCATTCCTAAATAGGCACATGTTCTAAAAAGAGAATGGGTACCCATTTTAAAGTGGGTAATCATTCTAAAAATAGAATGAGTACCTGTTTTAAAGTGGGTACCCATTATAAAAAATATATTTGAAATCCCAACCCACTTTTCCCTTAGGTTTTATGATTGAG
The DNA here is from genome assembly GCA_007258455.2 of Sequoia sempervirens. NCBI lineage: Eukaryota > Viridiplantae > Streptophyta > Pinopsida > Cupressales > Cupressaceae > Sequoia > Sequoia sempervirens. The sequence continues at coordinate 1,113,129,449 of VDFB02271358.1, read as the reverse complement.
AAAGGTTTGGTAAGCTAAACCTTAGTGTTTGACCCGCAACTAAAAAGCTAAGGTAGATTCAAGAGAAATGTCTAACTTTGGCAATATAGCTAATATATATTTTTCAAAGTTAAGTTATGAAATTAAAACCCATTATAGATCATGATGTCTAGTTTTCAAATATATAAATTTTTAATATTTGATTATATTTTCAAAATTTTAATTAATTTCTAAGCAAATTGGTCCATAAATTTGAAATATCATATTTTTTATTTTTTAATAATTTTAATCTATTACTATTTTGTAAAAAAAATTATATGACATCAATCTTTAGAAAATTCTCTACAAAATGAAAAAAATTCAAAAAATGATTAGCTTAGGTAAAAATTATTGTGTTTGTACACATTGATTTTTAAAAATAGTAATCAGGGCCAATAAAAAATTAATAAAAAAAATTCAAAAAATTACAAAATAATATCTTTATCAATCTTTAAAGTTTGTTACATATCTTTCCCCAAAAGGAATTAGAAAAATACTTGTATTTAGGTCAAATTATGGTGTTTGTACATGTGCATGGTATGGTAAACAAAAAATGACTTTTAAAAAGTGGTTTTTATACATGCCTATTAAAAATTAATTTGTATCATCTAGGTCTTAGAACAAATTACATATTTGAAAACTAGATTCAAAAAACTAAATTTCACATTAGTTACTCTTGTAAGATTCGATGTGTAAGTGCTTCAAATTTTCAGTCCAAGTGTGACAAATTGTAAAAAGTAGAAAAACACTTCCACTTTTTGAACTTTTTATGGATTCAACTTCTTGCATCAGCCTAATAATTTGTTTAGTTACATCCTAGGCATCCATGTACACCTTCAAAGAGTGTTGGGGAGAAATAAGATATACGTAATATTTACATAAAATTAATAACACCTTAATTCTAACATTTTGACAACATTATATATTAAAAAGGACACATAAATGAATCAAATAAAAGATTTAAGACTCATGGAGTTTTGCATTTATAGAACTTATTTTTTATCATTAGATTTTTGAGGCATCTACAAAAATTTCATGAGCATCAACCTTCTACAATAAATCTTTACCATTCTCTACTATTTCCTAAAGAAAGTGATACTAAATATCAACACACTTATAATGAGCATGTTACATGGAAATCCTTGCCAACCAAATAAAAATATAACTATTACAACTAATTAGATACCATACTTTTAATAAAAATAATAAATATTCAATTTCTTTGTAACCATTCCATCTCCTTATAGGAATGCATAACAAGCATATTCTTTTTTTGGTAGTGGATAAAGCAACTTTGTATTACACTCATCCACTTCATGGTATTAGAAAATAAAGAAAACACATAAACACTAATGGATCTCCAACTATCCAAGTCACTTAATCTACATCCACAAAGCCCTAAATTTCTAATGACATACCCACATCATTAGTTCATGATAAAAAATATTAATCAAAAGTCCCTAAAAAATATTTTAAAACCTTCTTAATATATTTGAATGATCGTTACCAAGGATAGACATAAACCTACTCAAAAATTCCCCTATTAGGGTGATATCTATCCTAGTACAAACCATTGCATATATTAGGATACCAATAATGCTAGCATAATGCATGCTAAACATATCCTTAAAATAATATTCCAATTTAGGAAACATATTTGAATAAAACTTGGTGTTAGCATGATATAGAATACTAATGGATTTGTAAGAATGCATACTATACCACTACAAAATGGTATCTACATACTTACTCTAACTTGATACTTTTTGATTTCCATATAAAGAATGCATTTTTATCCCGCAAATATTTAATATTAAATTTTCTGGAAAGCTAATTTTTGATCTCCATAATCATAATCTTGTTGTTACAAATAAACAACATGTCGTCCACATATAAGACGATGACTATAATTTTATCATCAAC
>VDFB02271358.1:1113007116-1113127408 GCA_007258455.2 Sequoia sempervirens | reverse complement strand
AACCAACCAAACCTTTGCAAAATTATAGAATGTATTCATGTCATTCATGTATATTGAGCTTCCTCACAGAACTGCCACAGTGGTCCAACTGCTAGTGATTCTCATTCGGCTTCTCCTATTGGTCCAACACTAGCCATGTAGATGGTCATCACTTGGTCAAAAGAATTCAAACTTTGTTGGCATATCAGTGAGACACTAATAGTGTCTCTTTGATGCCAAAAATTCTTCACTATCGATATCACCAAGAGTCATCCTTATTGTCAAGACATTTTACCAAGCTCACAAGTTTCATTGACTTCAGTTTTCCTTTCAGAAAGACTATCGCTCTTCGGTAAGACCACATATCAATATCCTAAATCACACTAAAGAGTCATTTTGTTGGCAGTACATACCGCTCTCTCCAGGACCTCATACTGAGGCTTCAAGTTAATCCGAGTGCATCCACTAGTAGACTCATTGCTTTCACCAAGACTTCATATCGAGGTCCTAAGTCATACCAAAACATTAGCATTTCCATTAGCACCCATCTACCGCTAAGCAATTCAACTGTCGCTAAGAGGTTTCATCGAGATCTCTTATATTACTCTGAAGCCATACTACTATCGACAAGACCCCATGAGTAGGTGAGACATCATAACGACAGACAAAGCTTCCACCGAATGGTCTACCATGTTTTCCAAGAGGTCATAGTGAACATCCCATGTCACCCCAAGTGTCACATACTATCAGCAAGACTCTCCATCAGTTGCCAAGACTTCATACCGAAGTCTTAGAGTTACCACAAAGGAACCAAGCATATACTCATCGGCAAGACTTTATAATGTCACTGCGACTTCTTCCCGAGTGTTCAAGTCACCCTAATTCCCAATATGAATGGCCTGTCGGCTAGAGATATCCACATGGTAAGAGGTCACACTAAACACAACATGGCACACCGAAGACTCCAATGTGTAACCATTCAGCAAGACTTCTGCAAGGTCACAGTGACCTGTGCAAAACCACAAGATATAAAGTTGCTCTTCGGCCAGACCCAAAGCATGTCACACTGACTTGGATCTAATAGAGGTTACAGCCTGTGATGATTTAGGAATATATTCCTAACAAATATGAATAGACAAAACCAACCAATGTTTCCTTTCTCCATTTCCCATTAGAATGAAGTTTAAAATATCAAGAACATTCTTGCCTCAACACTCCCCAAGTTTCATGGACTTGTAATATAATATCCTGGTACTTTTTTATTTAAGTTTAACATACTCTACATGAGTTATGATTACACTACTGATGCCCATAGGCTTAAACTATTTCCTACCACTTTGAAGGAGGTTGCATTAAGATGGTTCACGAGCCTAGGTAGAGATACTGTGCAAACTTGGGAAGACATGAAGACAAAATTCCTTGAGAAATACAAGGAATATTGTAGGGGTAGTGACATGAGAGGAGATGAAATTTTTAGCATGCAGTAAAAGGAAGATGAGAGCCTAGAAGACTGCATTGCAATATTTTTTGTGTTTTCCTACAAAAATCACCACACCATACACTTAATGAAGAATCAAAAAAGTTGCTTTTCCTAAGAGGAATCAATGATAAATGCACTAATGCCTTAGACCTCATGGGAGGAGGAGATATCAAGAAAATATGCTAGAACTACTCTAGGGAAGCTTCAAAGAAAGGGAGAGCTTACCAATCTTCCATAGGTAATTCAACTACCAATGGAGTTTCAAGAATGAAGATTTCTCATTTGTTGGAAAAATTCAAGAAAAACATTATAAATAATCTATAGCTACTCATCTAGATACATTTTAGGCCAAGAAGAAGTAAGAGGAGGGAGAGGTAGTGTTGATAGAGTATTTCTCAAACAATAGACAAAACGACTATAGATGCAAGATGGTAGCTAACCTTGAAAGCAAGAAGATTCCACTTGAGTTCAAGCCAATCTAGATTGAGGAAGACCAAGTCTACAATGATGCACAAAGGAAGCCTTGGGCTCCAAGACAAGGTATGCCACTGGATCCACTATCTTATTTTGAGACATATTTTAACTCATGTTCATCTAGTAACAAATTGTAGCCCCCATATCCATCTAGTTATGGAGGATATCCACCATAGTTTTGGAGTAACCCTCCAAATGTTTGGCCCAGTCATCAGAGTTCTCCACCCCAATGGCAATAATCTCAAGGGAATTGACAAAAATTTCAAGGGCATTGGGAACCACCTCTAGGAAATTGGCAGCAAACAAATCAATGCAGAGGATGACAACAATGGTCTACCTAGACAAATATTTACATGTAGCCACCTTCTCAGCCCCAACAACCTATTATAATGCCTCCACCTACTAATCCAAGCTCAAATGCACCTAAACTACTTAACTACCAGCTCATCCCACATCCAATCCAAATAAAAAACCACAACAACAACCTATATACTTTGTTCATTCAAATCAATTCCCTATATCTGATATGAGTGTAAGTGATATCTACTTGCATTCATGAACTACTCTACCAACCCCTTCCAAACCCATTATCACTGAAATGCTAGTGGAAGAGGAGGAGCCTTTAAATGATTCCATTCAGCCAAGTGTACCTAAAAATATTGAACCAATCCAAGTCAAGTAGACAGAACAAGAACCACCATTTCCTTAGAGATTGGAAGTTTCCAAGAAGAAGGAAGAAAAGAAGGATACTAGCTTTGATATCTTGGATTAGCTGAAGCATAAATGTGTCCAAATACCTCCATTTCAAGCCGTAAAGGATGTTCCAACCTATTGCAAGGAAATCAAGGAAGCATTCCTTAAGAAGCCAGGAAGGAAAAAGAAAGACCCAACTACAGTTCATGTGGTGGGCCAACTAGCTGACATCATGCTTAGAAAAGTGACTATCCCCAAGTATAATGAGCCAAGCAGTCCTATAGTAGCAGTTGTCATAAATGGGATCCAAGTAAAGAATTCTCTGATACTCACCCTAGGAATGATTTCCATAGAGGGTATCAATGAAGAACATGCCATAGCATCAAAAATTAAGGAAAGAATACAATTCTTGAGGGAAGACAGAGTTGAGGCATGACCAACAGTAGCCAATCCATAGAGGCGAATTTTGTCTAGGTCTGCTTTGATTGTGACTACTCGATTGTTTGCGAAAAATTTCAAAGAATAGTATAAAGTGGAGGTTACTACGTCCATGGCATGGATCCAAGGTCTCCCTAAGAGGATATTATAAGGTAAAGGTCACATAAACCATCTTGGGTAAGGTAATGAGGCCTAGCTGAAAAGTTAGTATTGTTGTACCTAGACCTTGGCAGCCAACATTATCAAATCCATGAATGTACAAAGAAGAAGATGCTAAGGAAGATGAATCAAATTTTATTTTATGTAGTAGGTCCATACCAAAAGCATCAAATGTCGATCCAGGAATACACCTAATATTGATGTTATTAATGTTATCTACATGATCATTAAAGGTTTTTCTTGCTTCTATACATCCAGAGGTGAGAGTTCTTGCAGGTGGAATGTAATATTCAACGAATCTACACAAATGTGGGACAACAATGCATTAATATCTGTAGGCATAGTAGAGGTAGGCAAGATAATATTTTGTAGGGCCTCCTGAAGCATCTCTTGATAAATTGGCATAGTTTGAAGAAAGTCCCAAAGCAAGTTCTTAGATGATGTAACACAAAGTTGCTCAACAAGATCATAATCGCCTGGTGCTTTGATTGCAGGTTTAGGTGCTACAAGAAGGTTTAGCTAGGGAGGTGGTAAAGAAGTAGGTTGTGAGGAAGGAATAGAAGGTTGTTGATCCATGTTTTTTTTGTTACTCCTTGTGGGATATGTGTGTCCAATGGTGTTATAATATGTAGAATCTATATCTCTCACGAACTTTTAATACAAGTTCAACGAATCACTATGACATAAAATTCCACAAACGATAGGGTCATATGGGGTTACATAGATGACAATTTTTTTTAGGTCTTGGAGGAGCCACTGGGACCACCACCACATTTATCAATCCCTTAGCCTCTTGAGAAGAGGCTTGTTTGTGATATTTACAGATAGGGGGAAATGCTTCTAAGAAGTCATATAGACAATCCTATAGCATATCAAAATATTCCTTATAAAATTCACCATGATGAATGTGCAACATCATAAATAAACTTTCGACATTCATGTCAAGTTCACCAAGATGTCATATAAGATGGATTCACTGCACACGAGTCTCTCTTTCCTCTGGAGATCACTAGGGAACAAACTTCACTTATACACCTCAGGATAGTAAAATGATATGAAACCAAGAACACAATAATGTCTTAGAGGAAATAGTCAGAGGTCTTGAGAGATCTAGATTAGAAGTATTTTTTCCCATAAGAGAGAGCTCGAGTAGCTAACGGACTTCAACGTGCATCTATGACACCAACGTGACATGCTATTGTTTGAAAGTTATGTTGGCATCGCAAGCAACAAAGAACTTAGGAACTCAATGCAAAAAAAGTAATACTATTCACAGACTTAGGAGTGATATACACATAACTGTTAACTAACTACAAAGCCAAATAATGAAGGAAATATCATGATACTTCAAGAAAGCTTACCCTCTTCTCAGACACTCAAATCTTTACTCCAAGCTCATTTTTGTGACATTCACACAAGGGACCAAGGAGAAAGTTCTTGGGTGGTTGTATAGGGGGATACCTTAGCCAAACTCCGCTTTGGTGTTTCAACCTACATGAATAGACAATTTGGAAAGGATTGCAAAAAGAGTAAATAAGTGTGTTGTCATAGCAATACCTGCTCAAGGAATAGAACCCACACCACAATAAGCAAGTGGTGAAAGCAATACCCACTTGAGGAATAGAACCTGCAACACTAAAGAGTAGAAAAATTATTGTACAAAGAAAGTAAGAAAGGGAGAGAGAGCATTACCCATGGGCCAAGGCCCTCTCCGGAGTATGCTTATGCACCACTGAGTTCTTTCTTGAGAACTATTGCTACTGCTAGAGGGACCTTAGTCTGGCATGGCTTCACCTGCGATAGCGTTGCTATCAAAGAAGAAGTCTCAAAGTGATAGTAAGAAATTGAATGAGATTTATTGTGTAGTCTTCCAATATTCCAATACAAATGAGAGGGAAAAGGAGATTGTTATGCTTGCAAAGCTGGCAAAGAGCCATTACGTTTGGAATGTAACTACCAAAACACATGTCACAAGGGTTAACCTTCCAGATTCCACATTTTGAGCCTGGGAAATAGTTAGGATGCTAGTGCGTTGCGTAGATGTCTACACATCACACATTCATCCAAAGCCTGTATTCTTGGGGAATGCATCACCAAACTTTTGTTGCTTAGCAACTTGTCCTCATGAAGTAAGAATAATATTTTTTTTACTTGACGAGTTTTTTTCCATTAATGTTTTAGAGTGTCATAAGTTCTAGGCAAAAAATGTGGAAATATGGAATTTCCCCTAGGTGCAATTATGTGATATTACATTTTTTCATCACTTTAGTGGGGTCAATTTTGAGAAAATTAGCCTCACTAAAGTAGAAAAGAAAAATTTCACCCAAAATTTTCAATTTTACAAATTTTCATGCTAACAAAAAGAGCCCATAGTAGCTATCACAGTCGAGCTAACAAGAACTAAAGATGCCCCCAGCATCTGAGCTTGACACACAACATTTGAATGGTTGTGAAATTGTTGATTTTTCATCTTACAAAACTCAATCCAGTTAGCTTCAAAAAATTAGAAGAAAGATAGCACAGAGAGAGGAATGATCAAGAAAAAGAAAAAGGTCATTGATTCGAAGGAAAATATGATCAAGAGATGACCTTATTCCCCTTCTTGAGTTTTCTCCCAGCTCAGCGGGGGAAATTTAGGAGAAACCAATAAGCCATGAGTCTTAGGGAAAATGGGTGCTAAGGGGCCTTTATATACCTAGCTAGGCCCCTAAAAGGGTCATTTTCACTATTCACCATGAGAAAATGGTTAACTTTTGTGAGAGAAAAGTTAGAAAAATGCCTAGCAATATAACTCGTAAAGAGAGAGTATGAGGATTTGAGGTTGGAGCAATTGCATCGAGACATTGCCGAGGGACATGAGGTGGACCAAGTAAGTCGTAAACTCTCGTTTTTAGTGATTTTTGATGCATTTTTTAGATTTTTTCCATCAGCGAGGTTTATAGGCATCTTTTTTGTGTGCCTACATCCCAAAACCATGTTGTCATCTTATATTAGTGCTTTAACCTCCTTTACGCACTGCCATCCTATAGACATGTCAATGTCTCTTAGGTGACCATGGCAGTCAAGAGATGCATGTATGGTGCATGGACGTTCACACGTCCCGAATGAGTCTTAGTTATATTTCCCAATTTTTGATGTGAGCTGTTAATGTTGTAATTCAAGTTTTTCTTACTTTTTGGTAGGAGTACCCTACAATTCAGGAGGGAGAGAATTCTAGTTGGTCTGTGAGTAGAGAGAGCACTTATCTGCAGGTGAGGTTAAACTTTTAGAGTATGTTGGTCTCTGACACATTTTTACTATTCAATAGATGAGATATCATGAGCAGATTCTTATAGCCCTTATGGAGTGATGGGACACCACTACAACATCTTTCTAGTTACTAGTTGGGAAGATGACTATCACTCTCAAGGATTTCTATCAAATCCTTGAACTACCCATGTGTAGATAATGGGTGGCCCTAGATGACACATGATCTACACAGGAGAGAGTAGACAGTGTCCACTACTCCATGGCGAGGAAAAATAGCGGTGACAACATTGGCCACATTCACACACTAGTATGACTAGGCGAGGACCATAGCACCATTGATCAGTCAAGTTATGGTCATGACCATTGTGTTTTAGATCAAGATTGATGAGTGAGGCTCACACCTACATAGGGGCCTCATCCACATAATTAGGGAGATGGTAGAGCATAGGACTATATTTTCCTAGGGGCGTAGCATGCTTGCACACCTCTGCTATGAGTTGGGCCAATACGTACATTATGAGTACCATAGCCTGACAATGTGCACACTCTTGTAAGTGTGGGCCTTCACTAACATCATGTGCACCTGACCAGTCAGTTTTCCATAGTTATGACCATACGGGGTCCCCATGACCCACTAATATGATATGATGAGCCAATGGAGGTTTAGAGATCTATAGTTTTAGTGGATACAATTTGATACCCTCATAATAGATAGGGTCTGATGGAGGCCTTATCAATTTTTTAGGTCAGTGGACAATAACAAGTATTTGAGGAACTTGCAAACAGACCATTTCTTGATAGGGCGTAGGGATTATGTTATTGTACCCTACTACTAGATTTAGGTCATGCAACAACATGTCCAACCTCAGAACATACCATTGGATGTTCCTACCTAAACTAGGGCCCATAGGAGCATGACGAGGGTTGGGGACTGCCCTCACCTAAGTATTATAGACATAGTCCCCTTTGATGATGATGAGCTTGATCTTGATGTACCAACCTTAATGGTGGGAGATAATGTAGTAATAGCCATAGATTTCACATTGTGGTGGGAGAGGCATTGGTCAGCTCTTGTGTTTGGAGAGGGTGCTTCGGGAGGGGACCATGGTCCACAGGGGGACTTTGTCACCCTGCCACTGTAGGATAGGAGGAGAGGCTAGCAACAAGCTAGGGAGGAGGAGGAGGAGGCACCTAAGGAGGAGGCAACACTAGCAAGGCCAAGGCAATAGAGGAGATTAGATCCCAAATTGACGACCCTTGTCTCTTTAAGACCACCGTTTTCCACTACACCTACATAACCCATAGTACCAGGAGTGGCCAACAAGATTGACAGCACAGGCTTAAGCACTAAGCCTCACCTTGACCTAACATGGCAGCTAGGGGATCTAGGTATACATGGTTTATTGTTCTATGCTTTATACTTTCAATGTGATGATATATGTATCTTGTATATATATATATATATATATATATATATATATATATATTCCATGTGATACTAATATCCTTTCCTTTTTTGTGGTTGCAGAGGATGCACAAGGATGCATATTAGAGGTGGACCCCACAATATAGATTCAAGGATTAGTCTTTGAGGCCTATCGACTTGTGTTCATGGACATCATGCCCCCAGCTTCAAGCCAGTCACATGCCTACAAACTGCATATGAGGAGAGGGGTGTGAAGATCATCTAGCTAACAGTAGATCTAACAAGCATATGGGGACAGTGCAACCCACTATTGGGGGAGCTACAGATAGTGCTTACTGAGTGAGACACGATAGTGAGGAGGGTTGATGCTGCTAAGCAAGCACATGACACCCTTCAAAGCCATCTCAATGACCTTGGTGGGCATCCGTCAGCTATGAGTTCGATAGATTTTAACTACTATGGAATGAGCTACAACAAGTGGAGCTTACAATATCTTCCTTGTAGGGGGAGATTAGAGGGATGTGGGAAGCTTTGTCTACATCACACCCTCATTGTTCATAGTCAGTGACTACTATCCAGCCCCTCCCATGGCTTCCAGAGCATCCACTAGAGCTAGAGGGGTCAGGGAGCTATGTTCCTTAGTGATTCGGGATCACCATCATTATTTTTTTGTGTACATCTTTTTTGGTAGCGAGATACATTCATGTTCATACATACTTGTAGATCTTTCTATATAGACATATATTCAATAGAAACTCATATTTTTAGTAGTGGCCCAATACATGTATATGAAATTGGATACATACATTACATATATATTTACATATATGGATACATTGATTTTTGTTTCATTGAATTGTTTATGTAGATGTGTATGTTTTTTATTTCTCATATGTTCATGCTATGGATGTTATGTTCTCATGTGGATGTATCCTTATATTAGATGCTAATATGATTTAATTAAACACAAATTTTTATATGTTAATTAAATACAATGATGATATAATGAACACATACACACATGTGCATGGTCACTCATAACACAGAAATATTCATAATGTGTTAATGAACAATGTCAACATATGCAGTACTATTACTCTTTTTGTAGAGAGAGAGGACCACATAGGTGAAACATAGGACATTATGCATAGTAGTGTTGAATATGCATTGCATTAATAGGCTCCTTCAAAGGAATTCCATCCATGGATGATAATCCATAGGATCCTGAGCCATATACAAAAATATCAATGTAAAGGCCTAACCAATTAGGGCTGAATTTTCCTCTCTGGTCAGGCGAGGCATTTACATTTCTCTGATTTTCACAAAGACCCAAATCTCCTATTTTAAAGGTTTGAGGGAGTACACTTTGATTGTATTATCTAGATAACCATTGATGATAAGCTTTAAGATGTTCGAGGGATCATAATCGACACTCATTGAGCATCTCTAACTGATGCAGGTAGTTGACTTGATAGGTCTCATTATCAATTACCCTTTTAAGGGAAACTTGTAGAGACATGATTTCCAATTCCAAGGGCATGATAGCTTCAGCACCATACACAAGGTTATAGGGTGTTGTCCCTTTAATTGTATAGACACTTTTGCAGTAGGCCCATAAAGCATACATCAGTTGAATATGCTATCATTTTTATTAACTATTTTTTGGAGAATAAGCTCAAGATTTTTATTTGATGCTTCTACTTGACCATTAGATTGAGGATAGTAGGGTGTGGAGAACCTGTCCTGGATGTGAAATTTCTTGAGGAATTGCTTCACTTATTTTTAAATGGTGCACCATTTTCAAAAGCAAGTGTAGTGGGCAATCCAAATTGAGAGATGATGGTGTTCATAAGAAATCTATAAATAGCTTCATCATTCATGGATCAGAGTGGAATAGGCTCGAACCACTTTGTGAAGTAATCCGTAGTGGTAATGAAGAAGACATGTACTTTGGAAGAGGGAGGTGATATCTTTCCAATAATATCCAAACCCCATTTAGTGAACAACCAAGGGGAAGTTTGGTTTTGTAACTCTTGGGCGAGTGTGTGAATGAGTCAGCTATGTTGTTGGCATTGAGGGCACTTGTTAACATTGTCAAAGGAATCTTTTTCCATTGTTTTCCAATAGTATTCCATGTGTATCAATCTTTGCATCAGGGATCTACCATGAAAATGTCCACCTAAAAATCTTGCATGAGCTTCCTTCAGGGAAAGGGGTATTTCCACTTTGGTAAGAAACCTAAGAAGTAGGCCATTATAGGCCTTCCTATAAAGGATTTCTGAGAGGATGATGTAGTGAACTGAAAGCTTCCTCACATGAGTGTGGTCATTCTTTGTCGCATCATCAGGGAAGTTCCCAGTTTTTAAATAGTTATAGATATCAAAAAACCATTTCCTAGAGTCTACATGGGAACACATGGGGAATTCAACCTCAGGTTCTTTAAGAACCATAGGGGTTCACAAGACCTAGACTAAAAATTGGTACTCTTTCATATCTTCTTTGTGTTAGATTTCCAGAATCTGTTGCTTGACCAAAATACTTCCACACAAGAGAGATTGATGGCGAGAATGCTTGCTATCAATATGCAAGATTGATTCACAATTAATTGATACAAATGTACAAGATGAGGCTTGCTTATAAAAGGAAAGCATGCAACAACTAAATCTTATCTTGAGCAAAAAGATAGCTCGATAAGATAAAGATGAGATCCTATAACTTAGGAATTAAAGATTGCCTAAGTAAACTTATGACGATGTAATTAAATAGTTAATTACACCAACACCCCCCCATAAGTGCAACTTAGGGAGAAGATTAAAATGCAAATTACTATGGGTCCCGGCAACTAGGCCATGTTAGGTACCCATTTACAAATGCAAATGAAATGCAATCTCTCATAAAGCATAGAAAAAGGGAAAACCCATTGGGGAAAAACCCTTCTCCAAAAGAGAGAAAAACAAGAAAAAAAGGCATGACGAATGTAAACATGATGTATGGAGGACTCAATGATACCCCCCAAGGACTACATCCATCATGAATATACAATAAATTACCCCCCCATAAGAGGGAAGTAAAGAGATAAGATATCCCCCCATGATGTATGATCTCCTGCAAGTATGGTTAATGTCTGAAGACAAAACAAAATCCAATGCCTACAAACAATGTTTCTCCCCTTAGGAAGAAGATACACCAAGTACAACTGCAAGAATGATTCCCATTCTGGATAGGAAGAAGGAAGAGGAATCCATATGTATGAAGATTGTGTCTCTGAAATCTGCTCATGTGTTGCCAAGTTCTTGGATGATAAAGATGATGCCACAATCCAATCAGGTACATGCCCAATCACAAAAAACTGTGACAAACCAGGAACAAGTGGAAACTGATCTTGAACAAACTCCATAGACAAACATGAAGTGATAATAGTGGACCCATGACTATCATCAAATAAGAGAGATAAACCCTCAAATTGGTCCTCCAAATCTGAAATGTGAGACTCCACAAACAAAGAAGCAATGTCTGTCAAATAGGAATCCCAATCAGGAAGACTATCAGGAACCTCTGAAACATCTGCAATCTTGTCCAAAGGATCACAATCATGGGTTATCAACTCTGAAGAATGAACAAGCACATGTGAGTTGGAAAGAGGAGCTTCAAGAGATGGAGAAGAATCATGGTCTCCATATACCTCTCTAATGTGAGTCCAAAGAGTATGAGGACATTCGAAGTGAATAAGAGTCTCCAAAATGTCATCATTTACATTTTCAAAAATAACTCTAAAGACTCTAGCCCTAAAGCCTATCCAATTGCAATACTCAACACCTGTGCTAGGAAAAGGAACTGTATTAAACAAATAGGGCAATAGATTTATCTCACCAAGATGAGTGAGAATTAAATTGCTCCATTTCCTATAGTTCCCATTCTCCAAAGTAATTAAAAAACCCATTTACAAACTATGAGCTCCGAAAGCCAAAAAGGGAGATTTGTCTTCAACTTGGAAAATATGGCACAAAACTGCAAAATCCCTGCAAAATATCTGCACCACTGAAAAGATGACTCTTCCAGCTTTCCGACGATATCTCGTTTCTGGAAAATGGCCTCCGTATGCAAAAGTTATGATAAAATGAAAAAAAAGGCCTATAAAAGGCACTTTGGGAGCAAATACAAGGTTCAATGAACACTAATTAGGTGCAAATTTTCGGCACCCGGGGCTTACATCTGGTCATCCATATGACCTCACCACAACAGGGATTAATAAATTACACTGCCAATAGGTTGTAGGGTCGGCAACCAATAGTTAAGCTTATTACAATCAAACCCATCCGCATAAATAGCCGGCTTTTACAAAAGGTATTTTTGAAAATTTTAAAACAAAATTTGATTAATCTATAAAATATTCATACCGCCGACAGATGACAGTGTACCTGCCAATGGAGACGATTTGACCGTGGGTACTGATGGATGACCGGACGGCAGTAGATCAGGAATTCCGGCGATGGTAGTGACAACATGGATGGACGCCGGACAAAATGCAACGGTGGTAAATGCAGGCCAGAGTACAGTCGGAAACCCCAGTCAATGCCGATGACCACCAATTGATGAACGCAGATCCGCTGACCATTCAGATCACTAATGACATAGGCCTGAACTCGTACCCGCCGATGGAGGCAACTGGCTGATCAGAGATTTGACCGCCGACAAGGCAGGGAGAACCAGTACCCGCGGGGATGGATTGGACAGCCTGTGAATGTCGGTACCTTTCACAGCCGATGGGACGGGTTGATTGCCAATGAATGCCAAATGAGAGAGCTGACTGATCCGGTGGGAAACTTTTGAACGGCGATCAGTAGAAGGCGACGAATGAAATGTACCAAGGCCACTTTGATAGGTGAGAACAAAAAACCCACTAATGAATGCAATCAGATCTGACGCCGGCCAGGTACAAGGTGAGCCGATTTCACAGAGGAATATTCCTCCGACAACAAAAGATATAAATATTTCCCAATACAGATTAGCCCGATATACAAATATTTGCCCCAAAATTTTAAATAAATTCCGCAGAAAATATTTTCAACAATTTTTTTTTTTGCGAAAATAGAAAATCGTACCGCACAGGAAGTTATTCCAGCAAAAAAAATTTGCTTCAAAAACAACTTTACCCAATATAGGCGAATTTATAGTCAAAATTCATCTGCGGAACCTTCTGATCTCAACCGTGAGGTTCTTGAAACCCCAATCTGCACCCAACAAAAATATTCAAGCCAGAATGAAACCCTCAGATCTGGGAAGGAGTCCGCAACCCTAGAAGCTCTGATACCATGTTAGATTTCCAGAATCTGTTGCTTGACCAAAATACTTCCACACAAGAGAGATTGATGGCGAGAATGCTTGCTATCAATATGCAAGATTGATTCACGATTAATTGATACAAATGTACAAGATGAGGCTTGCTTATAAAAGGCAACCATGCAACAACTAAATCTTATCTTGAGCAAAAAGATAGCTCGATAAGATAAAGATGAGATCCTATAACTTAGGAATTAAAGATTGCCTAAGTAAACTTATGACGATGTAATTAAATAGTTAATTACACCAACACTTTAGAAGGTAGCAAGGAAGTGGAACTAGCCATGGCATTGACATGTATATTTTCTCTCCTAGGTACGATGTCTTTTGTGAAAGAAGAAAATTATTTGAGAAAAGACAAGGAAAGGTCTAGGTACCAAGATAGCTTAATTTGCTTGGCCTAATAGGTTCCTATTATTTGATCCACTATAAGCTCAAAGTCACCTAGGATGGGAAGGTGTCAGTTTTTTAGTGCTATCACAACACATAAACCAGCCATTAGGGTTTTGTACTTGGAAATGTTATTGGTACAAGGAAAGTATAATCGCTACTCCAGAACTATTTTGACCCCTTGACCCATCAAAATAAATTTTCCATTAGAACTCATGGTCGATCGTAAAAATGTTTTCATCATGAAATAAATCTTATCCAGTAAAGGAGTCAGATGAGGGAGTGTGAGCCAATGGATCCACAACCTCTTGACCTTTTATCAATTTTTGAGTAACAAACTTTATGTCAAACTCAAAAAGCAATATAACCAATTTTTCTAATCTTCCTACTAGATCGATGCTAGAAAATAGATGCTTTAAAAGATCAATTTTTACTATGATGTGTGTTTCAACATGGAGGAGGTAATGCCTTAGCTTCTTTGTAGTGAAGATAAGAGAAAGGCATTGCCTTTCCATGGAGGAATAATTGGTTTCATAATCAACTAGGATGCAGCTAATGTAGTAGAGCACTCTTTCCTTTGTGGAGTCATCATATTGAGTTAAAAGACCTGCTAAAGCATATGGCAATGCAGCTAGGTAGAGTAGGAAGGGTCTATCTTATATAGTCGATGTCAATATAGGAAGGTTGGCTAAGTAGGCTTTGATTGACTCAAAGTCCTTTTGACATTCCTTATCCCATATGAAGTGAACATATCCTTTTTTAACAGATGAGTGAAATGAAGGGTACATTAAACTAATTGAGATATGAATCTATGAATTTCCTAAATCTTCCCCTCTAAACTTTGCAACTTGATAATATTCCTTGGTGGAGGTATGTTAACCATAGCATCAATATTTTTAGTGTCAACCTCAATCCCACGATGAGAGACTATGAACCCCAAAAGCTTGTCAGCATCAATGCAAAAGATGCAATTAAGGAGATTTAGTATCATTTTGTAGAGTCAAAGTCTTTCAAAAATAAGGTGAATGTTCTTAGGATGATCTTGCTGTGTTACGATTTTTTCCAATATGTCATCAATGTAATCCTCTTGAATCTTCTGAATCAAGTCATGAAATATCAGGGTCATCGCCTATTGGTAAGTAACTCCTACATTCTTTAATCCAAAGGGCATGACCACATAACAAAAGGTACCCCATGGGATAGTAAAGGCTATCTTGTACTAATCATCTAGGTTAATACAGATCTGATTATAACTTGAGAATCCATCAATGAAAGAAAGAAATGCATGGCCTACAGTCGAATCAACAATCATATCTATATTAGGTACAATGGAAAATCATCTTTAAGAGAAGCCTTATTAAGGTCTCAAAAATCAATGCATATGTAAATGAGACCACCAGGTTTACTAACATCGACTATGTTTGAAATCCAAGGGGAATAATTGATGGGATGGATAAAGCTTGCTTTTAATATTTTCTCTATCTTAGTCTTAACCATTAATTCCACTCTAGGATTGATTTTTCAATTTTTTTGCTTAACCAACTTGGCATCGGGATATAGGACGATATTGTGAACCACTAAAGATTCATCAATACTAGGCATATCCTCATATGTCAAAGTGAATATGTCAAGTTGAGAATGCAAAATATCAGAGTGTTTGTTTCCTTCTTCCAAAGAAAGACACTTTTTGATTTTGATCACCTTTTCAGGGGATATGGGATCCATAGAGACCTTGATAGTATCCCCTTTTAAAATGGAATTTCGTTCTTCATGCTTAGGTGTTGTAATTTCATCATTGGTATTAGACAAAGGATCCTCTTCATCAATATTCAAGACAAATTCCCCAAAATATTCTTGGCTATGCAGGTGATATAGGAAATTTCTTTTGTGATGATTAGAGGGTAGCGAGGAGTATAAGCCTAGAAATTCCTCTAATGCTTCATCAAAAGAGGAGATATCTAGAGGAATACTATGGGCTTTCTCCTTTTCCTCTATTAACTAAGGATGGATGAGGTTCAATGGTTCGATCAAAATCATATTAACACTCCACCAAGGCTTTAGCTTAGATTGTTCAATGGAGCAAACTAATCCCAAGTTACGCCACCATGGTTTAAGATTTCAATGGGAACTTGCATTCCCTACTCAATACATCCTAGACCTTTCTGCCCATAACCATATCAATAAGTGAGCTCATATCTAAATCCATAGTGAGTTTGTAAAATGTCAATGGGAGGTGGATCCACATAGAGTGCTTCATTCCACCAACGAACGTCAAATGTCTCTATAGGGGTACTTCTGCCTCTTTTTTCGGATTCAAAAATGTTTATTTATTTTATACGAAGTAGATCATTCTCCTCAGTGCAGGAAGGAGTGGTGTCCTAAATAGGATAGCTCTTCTTCTCCTCCATAGGTGTATTATCCACCTTTGTACTAGGAGCATGTGGAAGGTCTATGTAAGAGGGGTCTACCTTGTACTCCATAATAAATAATTTAGAAAATTTCAAATAACCCCAATCATCTCCAAGGAAAGCATTTATTTGAGAAGATGATATGGGAGAACCAGGATCCTCTGATTTAGATTGTTCTTTAGTTTTGACAAGGGTGCTCACCCTGGGAACAATTTCAATAGAGGGTATCTATGAAGAACAAACTAGAGCATCAATAGTTAAGGAAGGAATACAATTCTTGAGGGTAGACACAGTTGAGGCATGAACAGTAGTACCCAGTTCACAGAGGTGAACATCCTCTTGATCTGCTTTGACTGTGACTACCCTATTGTTTGTGACAAATTTCATAGAATAGTGTAAAGTGGAGATTATTGCACCCATGACATGGATCCAAGGTCTCCCTAAGAAGAGATTATAAGGTAAAGGCCAAGGCATCACATAAACCAACATGGGTAAGGTAATTGGGCCTAGCTACAAAGATAGTATTGTTGTACCTAGAGCTTGGTAGCCAACATTGTCAAAACCATGAATGTACAAAGAGGAAGCAAACAAGGAAGATGAATAAAATTTTATTTTAGATAGTAGGTCCATACCAAAAACATTGAGTGTCAATCTAGTATCAAAGAGGGTATGCCTAATACAGATGTTATTAATGTTGACTATGATCATCAAATGGTCTTCTTGCTTATGCACATCTAGAGGCAGGAGTTCTTACGGGTGGAACATAATATTTGGTGAATTCGCATGAATATAGGCTAGCAATGCATTAACATCTATAGTCCTAGTGGAGGCAGGCAAGAAAATCTTTTTCAAGTCCTCCTAAACCATCTTGTGATAAACCGAGGCAGTTTGAAGCAAGTCCTAAAGCAAGATCTTAGCTAGAGTAACACGAAGTTGCTCGACAAGATCATAATCATCTGGTGCTTTGATCATAGGTTTAGGTGTTGTAGGAAGGTGGTAAAGAAGTAGGTTGTGAGGTAGGAATATAATTTTGTTGATATAATTTTTGTCTATTACTCCTTGTGGGATATGTCCAATTGTGTTATAAGATGTAGAATTTGTAGCTCTCACAAACTTTGAATACAAGTTTGGTGAATTAAGTTACAACATGAAATTCCATAGACGATAGGGTCGGCTGGGGTTATGTAGATGATAGGTTTCTTAGGGCTCAGAGGAGCCACTAAGACCACCACCACATTTTCCTATTCCTTAACCTCTAGAGAAGAGGCTTGTTTAGGAGATTTATGGATAATGGAAATGCTTCTAAGAAGTCATCTAGAGCATCCTGTAGTATATCAAAATATTCCTTAGAAAAGTCACCATGATGAAGGTTCAACATCATAAATAAACTTCTGGAATTCACGTCAAGTTCACCAAAATGTGATATAAGAGGGATTCGCTATACATGGGTCCCTCTTTCCTCAGGGGATCAGTAGGGAATGAATCCGTAGCTCTCATGAACTTTGAATACAAGTTAAGTGAATGAATACGACATAAAATTCCATAGACGAAATGGTTGGCTAGGGTTACGTAGATGATAGGTTTCTTAGGGCTCAGAAGAGCCACTGAGACCACCACCACATTTATCTATTCCTTAGCCTCTAGAAAAGAGGCTTGTTTAGGAGATTTACGGATAGGGGGAAATGCTTCTAAGAAGTCATCTAGAGCATCCTCTAGTATATCAAAATCTTCCTGAGAAAAGACATGATGATGGATGTGGAAAATCGTAAATAAACTTTTGACGTTCACATTAGGTTCACCAAAATGTGATATAAGAGGGATTCGCTACACATGGGTCTCTCTTTTCTCAAGAGATCACTAGGGAACAAACTGCCCTTATACACCTAAGGATAGCAAAATGATATGGAGCCAAGAATAGAATTATGTCTCAAAGGAAACAATTAGAGATCTTGAGAGAGTTGGATCAGAAGTATTTTGTCCCAGAAGAGAGAGCTCTCGACCAAAGGACTTTAGCATAGATCTAGGACACCAATGTGACATGTTATCATCTAAATGTTGCGTTTGCATCCCGAGAAACACACAACCTGGGAACTCAAAAGACATAAATTAATTCTATTCACAAACTCAAGAGTATTATACACAAAATTTCTAACTTACCAGAAAGCAAAATAATGAAGGAAATATCATGATACTTGGAGAAAGCTTTCCCTCTTCTTGGACACTCAAATCTTCACTCCAAGCTCCTTTTTGTGACCTTTACACAAGGGACCAAGGAGAAAGTTGTTGGGTGGTTGTATAGGGGCCTGCCTCAGTCAGACCCCACTTTGGTGTTCCCACCTCCATGGATAGCCAAGTTAGAAAGGATTGCAAAAGGATTAAATAAGTGTGTGGTAAGAGCAATATCCACATAAGGAGTAAAACCTACACCATGATAAGCGTGTGATGAAATAAATACCCACTAGAGGGGTAGAACCCGCACCACTAAAGATTAGAAAAATGCTTGTACAAGGAAAGTGAGAAAGGGAGAGAGAGCATTACCCAATGGCCAAGGCCCTCTTCGGAGCACATAGACACACTGCTAAGTGCTTGCTTGATAATTGTTGCTACTGCTGGAGGGACCTCAGTCTAGTATGGCTTTTCCTATGAGAGCACTGCTATCAAAGAAGAACTCTCAAAGTGATAGAAAGAACTTGAATGAGATATATTGTGTAGTATTCAAATCTTCCAACCTCAAAATGAGAGGTAACAAGAGGTTCTTATGCTTGCAAATGGGGCAAAGAGCCATTACTTTTGGAATGCAACCACTAGGAGATGTGTCACAGAGTTGAACCTTCCATATTCCATGTTTCAAGCTTAGGAAATGGCTAGGATGCTAGGGTGTTGTGTAAACATTTGTGCATTATGAATTCTTCTAGAGCTTGTATTTTTGGGGAATGCATCACCAGACTTCTATTGCTCAACCACTTGTCCTCCTCAAGTAAAAATCATGAAATTTTGACTCGAGTTTTTTTCCATTAATTTTTTGGAGTGTCATAAATGCTAGGAAAAAAATGTGGAAATATGGAATTTCCCCTAGGTGTAATTTTTACGATATTACACATAGCCAATTACTTGGTCATAGGTAGAGTTCCTTCTCACTTCTCTCCAAAAGAGAAAATGGAACTCATTGAAAAATCCTTTCCTTTCTCTTGGATTGTTGGATATTTGTTTTATACTAGACTAGACCATGTCATGAGGAGATGTGTGAGAGAAGATGAGACATGTGACATTTTGCATGCATGTAAAAATGAACCATGTGGAAACTTTGTAGGAAAGAGGACAACAATTAAGGTTTTGAACATAGAGTATTATTGGCCAACACTCCACAAGAATGCAGGAAGGCATACCAGAAAATGTGATGGATGTCAAAGAATGGGTAGACCAACTAGATTTGATGAGATGCCACTATGCCCTCTATGCCCTCAAGTAGTAATCACTCCCTTTGACAAGTGAGTATTGGATTTTATGGGACCCATGGGTATGTGCAAGATCATCATGGAAAAGAAAAGCCCTTAAGTGGCAAGAAATTCAAAAAAATTAGCGTTAGTAAACTTGACATAAAAATTTGAATAAGTTATCTATATTATTTCAAAAATATGTAAGAATAGAATCTGTAGAAAATTGAATGTAGTTCTAAACTACTAGGTTTATTTTAAAATAAATAAAATCTATTCGGTGAAAATTTTAAATTTCAATGCAGTAGGACTTAAATTTAAGGGAAAAAATAAGAAGTAGGTGTCTGTCTGACCACCCTAACCATAATAAAATAATAATTTTTTTTATAAGATTATATATATAAGTAGAGGACTCATGTTCAGATGTGATGCATATTGTTTTGTAATTTTTTTCCAAGTAAATAATTAATTATGAATTTTTTATTACAACTTTAAAAAATTATAAAAACTCATATGTTTGACCACCAGAACTTGGTCAAAACTTCATGAAATTTATTTTTTCTTTTTTTAATCCTATAGTATGTGAAGCATAGAATGTGACATATGTTTCAGATTCAAAAAATGTGATACTGTTTGAAATTTATAAACATTTTTCAATCAGCCTATCGATCAGGACTTTAGTCATAATTCTAATAGAAAATGAATAATAATAATTTTTAAATTCAAATTAAAGCATAATTTATATTGGTAGAAAGATGAGAATCTCCTCTAAAAATCCTTTTTGTTTCATCAATTTTGGGTAAAAAAAAAGTCTTCAGCCATATACCCTACAAATACCCATAATATTGCCACTTTTTTTGCCTATCATGATCCTACACATGTCCCCATTGACCCTCCATCAAATGGAAAGTATTATATATTAGTATGCACTAATTATGTTACAAAATGGGTAGAAGTTGATGCCATGAAGCATGGAAGAGATAACAAGGTTGCAAAATTTCTTTATGAGGAGATTTTGACAAGATATCAAGTCCCAAGAGAAATAGTGACTGATCAAGGGGCTCAACTCACATCAAACCTTGTTGCAACACTAGTTAATTAGTATAACATAAGACATAAGAATTCTACTCCTTATCACCCATAGGCTAATGACCAAGTTGAGGTGACCAATAGAGAAATTGAAACCATTCTGACTAAAAGAATAGCTATTCATAGAAAGGATTGGACAAAAAAATTACCAAAAGTTGTTTGGGCCTATAGGACAACCTAGAAAACAACTAAATCCTTCACCCATTTGATTTTCTCTATGAAAAGACAACTATGACGCCTATTGAATTTGAATATAAGACTTTGCGTACTATAGTAGATTTGGGGATGGATATTTTTGAGGAACAAAGAGAGAGAATCGTGTAGCTAAATGCTTTGGATGAAATAAGAAGAGCAACCTTGCAACATACATAAGTAGTGTAGAATCAAAGAATCAAGTGGCATGACAAATTTATCAAGGATAAGAAATTACAACTAGGAGATTGGGCCTTGCTCTATAACTCAGTATACCAAGACAATGTAGGAAATTGCAGACAAGGTGGTTACGACCATATGAAGTTGTTGAGGTCTTTCCCAATGGAGCTATTCAACTTACTACCATTGACCTTGTAAGGTTCAAAATACTTGTCAATGGTCATTGCCTCAGATTATATCACAAGCCAGCCTCCAAAGAATATTTCATGCAACAATTCACCCAATATGCAACACCTGAGCTTCCTGCAACTGAAGGAAGTGGACCTAGTTTCCCTCCTTCTGGCTAATTAAGGTATGCAATTCTCATAATAAAGAATTTCACTTACGTGGAAGTTCATTTCTTCACCCATCCACCCATTCACCCATCCATCACCACCTTTCTCTCTCTTTCATCACTTCATTTTGCCTCACCTTATTCCACTTCATCTTCATTAATTTCTCAATTTATTCCCTAAAAGGTTAGTAGTACTTTCTCCGCAATATTTGTAACAAATCTTCCACACATTCAGGTATGTGCACATTAATTGCTATCTTTAATCATCTTTTAAGTTTGTTCATTTAATCATTGTACGTTAGTATAGACATTCATATAAAATGCCATTATTACCTGTCAAATCACCACTCACATCTCGCATGTGTGGACACCTATCAAAATTTAGGTTGGGAGGAGGGGAAAGAAAAAGATGCAAATATATTTCCCATGTGTCAACTTATACTAGGCTATGTCAAAAAATTTAAAATGCGCTGATTTGAAATCTAAGTGAGAGGATGACTTACATGTGTGAAGTGACACTAATTGTAGCCACCATTTCTTCCCATCATAATTCTCCTTTATCACTCTTTTTCTTTCTATTATTGACCATGTTGTAATCTTTAGTTGCAATAAAAAAGGTGGAACAAAGAAATGGAAATTTAGTTGATATTGGCACTAGAAATTTAGCAAGTACTGCAATAAAGTGCACTAGATTTTTAGATGGGAATTGTACGAAAAAAGTTATAGAGAATTTTTTTGATTACAGACAATGGGAGGTGGGTTAATTTCAAATGAGTCCATGTTACATGATTTTTTATTGCAGGATGCACAATTCTTGGCCAAATTTAGAAACTATCGATGATTAGATTACTTCCTGAAGCTGGATGGCTTTGATGAAAGCATTACCCTTGAATTTTCCTAGACATTTTCTAAAGGAAAAGCCACAGTAAAAGGGTTGGAAGTTGTGGAAATAGAGGAAAGAATTCCAGAGGTCATAGGGTTAGCTGCTAATGGTGAAAATTACCCTACTTCTAGAGACGCCAAATTAGCTAGTGCTGAGTTTACAGAGTTGAACGAACCCCCATTGGGCATAGATAAATAGGGTGCAAAGACAATGTCTCTACACAAGCCATGGAAGCAGATAGCCATTTATGTTATCAAATAAATCACCTATGAGGGTCGTCAGCAAAATATTCATTTCATTCACTTCAAGCTTTTGAATCACATGAGACATAGAAGGATGATGGATGTGTCTACCATGTTGTACGATCTTTTCTCAATCATGGCAGTTGAGACCAAGAAAGGTAGGGATAATTCTATTTACCACAATTGTCTAATTAAATTGCTAGTTTAAAAGTATTTACATGATGTATCTGGAATGACTTGGGAGGAATTTATAAATGTTGATCAAATTAGACCTAAGAACTTGCAACCTAGGGCTTTACCTCAACCCCGCAGGTCTAGTAGGAGATTTAGCATGGTTGAAACCACTCTTGTTGCTTCAACCTCTAGTGCTAGCTATAGTGTGCATCCTCCTGAAGTAGAAGAAACCATATAAATTAGTTCTGGAATAGAGCACTTAGAAAAAGAAAGCTCTTCTTGGGATTCTAATGATGACATTCCACTTGAAACCCTAATGAAAACTAAGGTACATCAAAGAGAAATAGAAATGAGAAAAGGGAAGGCTAAAAAATAACCTGTAGCAAGAAAAGTGCCAAGTTCTAAGAAGAGGAGGTTGACATTGTTCATTCTGCCACCAAAGAAAAATGTGAGAGACCTCCTAGGAAATCAAGACTAGTTGGGCTTGCATTTGGTACACCTCCAGAAGAAAGCCCTAAGCCTAGTGAGACATCACATGAGGACCATGAAGCTCCAATGAGGTAGGAGAATGTTGAAGAAGAATACATTTAGGAGAGCAACAAATATAACACTGGTCGATCTTGCTAACATTGCAAAAAGGTTGGAGGAAGGATTTCCTATAGCATGAGAAAGAAGTCCTGTAGAAAAAATTCCTACAACAATAGCCAAAACCATAGTAGGAATTCCTACAACCACAAAAAAAAAAAAAGAGCAAGAGTCCTTGCAACAAAATGTGGAAGAAGAAACAATACCCCTATAGCCATAGATAACTGGACAACCTAAGTCCATGCAGATAATGCTATATGATTAGCCACCATCAACAAAAATACTGGTAGGAATTCATAATCCTCCTGATTTTACAATACATGCAACAAGTTTGAATTTATGGCAGGAAATATAAAGAAGGAAGGAAGAATGGAAAAAGGAAAAACAAAAATTGAAGAAGTAAATTCAAAAGAGGGATGAAGAGATTGAGGATAAGAATGCAAAAATTTCCACCATGAAGAAGAGGGTGGGTGACATGGCAGCTTTGGCACCATAGATTTTGGAATGTAGGATGCCTCCAAGGGTTTATGCTCTACTCCTAAAAGATATATATCTCTCTTTTAAGATATCAAGGACTTCCTCAGGTTTTAATCCTTGTATTGACACCCCTATTGAGTTTTTCAATGCTTATATGATTTCCTCAACTTAAATGAATTTTTTTTTGTGTGAATTTTATTTGCATAATTATGCTGTAACTTGAGACCATGATTGGAATCTACTATTGTATGTTTGGGATGTCAAATTGAGAGCATTATGTCTTGGGTACAAAATGAGATTAGTTGGGGACAACAACATGGGGCTTATAAACAATTGGAGTCTGACATCCCTCTTCTTGTTAGGGTTGAATCAACCAACCCAAGGGATATTTATAGAGAATGGCATAGAATGCTTCTTAGACCAAGTTATGGAAATAGGATTATTTGATTGAGGTAGTTTATAGTGAGTATGAGGTAAATAAAACAACAAAGGAGGAAACCATGAGAATGTGTTTATTGCAAAGATGGAATAGTCTAACTGATGAGATGAATAGGCTGAGCCTCATTCCATCCACAATTATGCTAGAGCACTAAAAAAATTGATAGATATATTCAGATTAGGAGAAGACAGGAGCAGTCTTGGCTTCCCCTAATTTTCCAGTCACCCATACTCATGTGGCCCATTTCAAACTTCATATTCTACCACTATGACATTGCTACAAAAAAATAGAGATGAACTAGATTTGACAAATTGGGAGGATTCTATTAGGATCCTGATTCACACATTGTAGCCAATGATGATGGACAACTATTAGTTACAAATTTTAGAGCCTTGACCAAGCAAAAGAATAACCCTTCCCCCGCTGGAGGACTAGCAAAACATTAGGTTGGGGGGACTGATGAGCTAGGCACACATCATAGAATCTAGGAAAGGAACCACTCCAAGTCAAAGGAGGTTGACGATAGAAGATTATTTATGTAACTGAATGTAACTGCCTTGTAGTGGGATTTGATGGTTGAGCATGCATGGGTGTTACTACCATCTTGGATCTGTGTTTGGACCTACATGTCTGACTAGATTCTATGTGTTAGAATTGGCTATGGCTGCCAACATCTATCAACCAAATGGAAAGAAAAAGAAAAGAGAGAGATGAGTATGACAAGAAAAGACTGTATTCAATGTCAATGATATGAGATGATTCTTATTTATTACAATGAGAGAGACCCCTTGGTTGCATAGCCAAGGTGAGGACATAGAAGGGCATAAGATTATGACAAGTGTCATAATCTTATGACATGAGACAAATAGGAAAAATTATCACTCCACTTAAGGTGGAGAGATAATCACATGATGTGTCCACACAAGGTGGAAATGATGAGGTAATGACATGTCAAGTCCATCAAAATTGGAAATTCTCCAACAACCTCCTATGTGGTCCCTAAGTAAACTTAACTAAGGTGTAATCATGACCTAGGACAAGGTACAACACATTTAATTACACCAACACCCCCCCTTAAGTGCAACTTAGGGAGAATGTACACAAATATAAATAATGCAAGATGGGTCTCAGCTACTAGGCCATGTTAGGTACCCATGTACAAACAATGCAATCTCTCACAAGCGAGGAAAGGGAGAAAATCTCATGGGAAAAATGCCCCCTCAAAAGAGAGATGAAATAAAAAAATAAATGCTCTCAATGAAGAATGAGAAGGTAAAAACCCCATGTGAGGAAAAAGACCCCCCCTTAAGAGAGAAGTAGAAAAGAGACAAGGTGGCCCCCCCTCAATGTTGAGTCTCCTGTAATGATGGTAGAAGCTTGACATTGAATGTTGAAGATCATCCAATCTCACCGAACAACATTCCTCCCCTTAGGAAGAAACAAAACCACGGATGTATGTAGGATATCATGAATGATGATGTATGATGGTGTCTTTGAAGCATACTCAAATGTCTCCATGTTGATGCAAAAATCTAACACACTCCAAATAGGTGTTCTAGGCCACACTGTTGAAGAGGACAATCCAACATCTAGTAGAGATGAATGTAGAACATGATTCAAGGACAAAGATATCCCATCTAAAGACAAAGAAAACTCCTCCAAATGTTGTCCAAAAGTATCCACACTCATGCAAAACTGTGAAGAATGATCATGTAGAGAATGAACAAGAGGGTCAAGGTGTTCCCTCACAACAACTGAAGAAGGTACATCTTCATCAAAGAGAAGATGAATGCTATCAATGGTGTCCTCCAAATTTGCAAGATGAGACTCCACGAACAAGTCTGAAATACCTGTCAAGAAGTCATCCAAAGTAGCTATATATGGAAGACAATCAGGATCCTGCTACACTGAATCACTAGGAGCCAAAACTGTAGCAACACAAGTATCATCAAGTACAACAATAGATGGAGGAGATGAAATACATGACTCAAGAACTAGATTTGATGTCAGGATGACCAAGTTCAAAAATCCAAATGTCTCCGCTAAATCATGGTCTATGTGATCAATAGCCATAGGAACAAGGTCACCATCAAAATAAAACTGTGCAAAGGAATACAACCGAGATGAATGATCAACCACCCCAATAGCAATGATCTCTCGACTCTCCAAATCTCAAATGATAACAGAATCAAGAGTGAACTCCACAGTTCTCCCATCTCCACCATGTGTAATATGATAAATGAAAAGTAGATTGTTCATCAAATGAGGAACACACAAGACATCCTGAAAAGTGTTCTCCCTAGTGCTAATAGGTCTCTTCCCTATTACACTCATATATGTATTGTTTCCCATCAAGATAGGAGACATAGAACAAGGCTGAAATGAGGAGAAGATAGTTTGTGAAGATGCCATATGATGTGTTGCTCCTGAATCTAGAAGACATCTCCCTAATCCTAGACTTGAAATATCACAAAGAGCTTTTCCTTTATACCCTGATGTTTGACCTCTGTCCTTTTTAGACTGTTTTAAAGTAGAAGGATAATAAGATGATTTAGACATTCTAGAAGGAAAATCAATGTGATTCGTTTTGAGAAGATGTTTCAACTCATCAATATCCTTCTTATAACAATAATTTTCTTCATGTCCATCCTTCTTGCAATATGCACAAAAACGTCTCTCCTTAGATGATTTCTCTTTTGAAGATGAGTTTTTATGTTCTTCTGTGGAATTTGATGTGGATTGTGTGTTCTTTTCAGGCTTGTTCTTTGTCTTTTCTTTGCCACTTTAAGACTTCTCATCCTTTGCAACCAAGGCATTTGATTTTGAAGACTTCAAAGTAACCATTTCAATGAGCTTATCTTGCTCCCTAGTGAGTTGCATAGAAAAATATTCAAAGGAAGGAATCTTAAACTCACTCCCAAAGGCATTCTTTGTAGCATAGAAAGTAAACACAAACACTTAATATTTAGGTCCTAGCTTTGAAAGAACACTTAGGAGCAATTGTGTATCTGATTTCTCAATTTTACAATTCTTCAATTGTGTTCTTAGTGACTTGAATTTGGTAATGAAGTCTTGTATGTTGTCAAAATTACATGGATTGAGACTAATTAATTCATTCTCCAACAAATGTCCTTGAATTTCATCTATTTTCCCAAATAATTTTGACAATGTAGTCCACATAGCCATAGGTGTATCCAGTTGCTCAATGTGAAACAACAACTTAGGAGAGACATACAAGCACAAATAGCCAATGGCTTCTTCACAACTATTCAACCACTTATTCTTTTTAACTTCATAATTTTCAAGTTCACCATCAAGCCCATGAACTATCCTATACAATCTTTTTACTCTTAGCAATTTGTTCATTTATGATTTCCATTTAGGATAGTTGTAAGGTGTTAGAAGTGGAATTTTAGATGGTTCCATGATGAAACAAGAACACAAATCAAGAGGAATGCAACCACAACCACAAGAAGAATCTCCCCAAATTCACTCAATAAAAGAACCCCCTAGCAATATATGAGCTTGGCACTTTATGAGTAGTGCGTTTACAATTGCCACTTTCCAAAAGTAGCGAAGTGGACTTGATCTTGGTACATGCAAATGCCCAAAATAGGCCACAAAATCAAGTACAATTTTTGGTATACAATGAGATCAATGTAGTCATACCACTAAGAAGTACATGAAAAATCATGCACTTTAAAAAAAACTACACCCAAAAATGTTATCGTAGGAGCAAGATATGAGCTCCCAAAGTTCCCAAAATGAGGAGGAAGCAGCAACACCTATGAGAATCTGAAATTTCTGGAAAAACTAGGCACCAAAACCAAAAACTGATTGCACCATTGAGTAGAGCACAAAATTCTAGCCCAAATAAAAAATAATTGCTTGAAAAAAGGAGTCAAAATGAACAAATTATGACCGCTTGAAGTTGAACTTCAAATTGAAAAACTTCATTGGAGAGGGGCAAGAAAATTTGAAAAGTTGTGCTAACGTCATCAAACTACTATCTTAAATTTGATGGTTTCCCGCTCGTTAAGAGAAAATTTGGCCCCCACCTAGAATCTTTGATGCCAACGGAATATAGAATATTCCACTACCGGAATATCAAGTAGTGACGGAATATTCTAGTGGAATATTCTGCAACCAATTTAAGCTACCCAAATTTTTTTATTTTTGCCGGATTCTATTGAAGTGACCACCACTGATGAAGAAAATGGTCACTAGTAGGTATTGAACTATCGATGATGGAAGAATGGCCGGGTTTTTGTGTGCAACGACCGCTGAAATATGAAGATGCGTGCCGCCGGATTTTGAAGCTTTAACCGCCAAAAAATTTTCTCGACCGATATTTTTGAATGAACCGCTGGATTTTAATGGATGCCAATAGTGATGTGGGGTCTGACCAACCAAATACAAGCCTGACACATGGAGGTAAGCGAGGTTGGTGGTACTGAGCGGTAGCACTGTAGAGTACCAATCTGCAAACTGTAGACTTACAAAAAGCTTTTGTATATATTTTTTTTAATATTTGATTTAAAAAGAACTTTACAATAGAAAATCGGTACAAATTAATTTTTCTAAAAAAAATTTTAGAAAATTTTCATCATACTTAAATAATTTTTTTTTTAATTTTCATACCAACTAGTAATGATGGCGACCTGGGGGCTATACGACTCTCAGACAATTTTTTTTCCTCACCAGATGACTTACTCTGAATTGGACGAATTGACAGTTAGTCTTAGGGTTTTTGGCCCTTTTGGACATGATGGCAAGGTTGGATTTGACCCAAAATGCTCCAAAAATGTAGCTACCTTGATCTGGCAACCACTCTTCAACTTCAAACCCTCATAGATTTGGCGTCGTATGTCCAATTTGGATGAAACAAAAGGAAAATTTGACTATCTCGAACCTTCTGGATGCAATGGTGAGCTCAGATTTGCACCAACAAGCTCTGATATGAACCTACAAAAAAGAGACAAAAATGGAACCTCAAATCTAGGATCTCTCTTTAGAAAAAGACTCTCCAATGGTACCTAACCCGCTTTGATACCATGTTAGAATTGGCTATGGTTGCCAAGATCTATGGACCAAATGGAAAGCACAAGAAAAGAGAGATGAATATGACAAGAATAGATTGTATTCAATGTCAATGATATGAGATGATTCTTATTTATTACAATGAGAGATACCCCTTGGTTATATAGCCAAGGTGAGATCATAGAAGGGGATAAGATTATGACAAGTTTCATAATCTTACAACATGAGATAACTAGGAAAACCTATCACTCCACTTAAGGTGGAGAGATAATCACATGATATGTCTACAAAAGGTGGAAATGATGAGGTAATAACATGTAAAGTCCACCAAAAGTGGAAATTCTCCAACAACCTCCTATGTGGTCCCTAAGTAAACTTAACTAAGGTGTAATCATGACCTAGCACAAGGTATAACACATTTAATTACACGAACACTATGCACTCATAACTACCATCTCTCCATTTTCCCTGTTTTCCCTAAATGGTGTCCTCCTAGTCATGGAAATGACTGTCTTGTTTAATTAGTAGTATAAATAATGATCTTATGCTCCTTCCTCAGAAGGTTGCATGATTTTATATTGTACTTGCACTCTCTAGTTTCCAATAATACAGATACACTACTCTTTTGCACTAATGATTTATAGTGAATAAAATAAAGTTCTGAGTTTGATCATTTGAGTTCTCATTAGTTTTAGAGGATACTTATCCAAGGGGGCCCACTTTGTGATTAATTTGTCTTCTTAGTTTAGCATTAGTTTAGTATTACTTATTGTTTAGTACTTAGTTAGAAATTTGGCTTCGACTGTTCCTACAGCCACTAAAATTCCATTCTATGAATATTCCTGTAGCTAAAGTAGACATAGTAGTTTCTTGTTTGTTGCTCATATTTTCATTCTTGTTGTGCATTTCAGCTTAGCATAGTTGTTGATTGATGTTCAACATTTGTCTCATTCCCTTTCAAGCAATTTACTTTTAGTATTATGTGTTTCTTAGTTGTATAATGAAATAGCTACTTTGAGTTCCTAGTGTACATAGTGTGCTAATCCATTTCAAGTTCACATCCTTGGGTTGAAAAGTTAAATGCACCTTCATCATTATTGAAATAGCTATCCAGGTTTGATGTCCAATCTTTGAATCATGGTTGTAAGGGCTTAGTTATTAAATCATTGTAGGATTCCAACACAAAGCTTGCTCTTATATGTTCATGAAAGGTTGACAACTAGCCAAACGAGACAATGGAAAGTGACATATGAGGATAAGGCTCCTAACCCCTTGCCCCCAGTTAGTGTAGGAAAAAGCTGAGCCTAGGATGGATGATGTTATGTTGCTCCTTGCGATGAATGTAATACATGCAACTATGGCAAGGAGCAACAACTAATGTTATTTATTATGATGAGTAAACAAAGTTTATGCTTGATACATATTTAATGAGATATTTATTAGTTTAGGATGTACTAAGGTTAGAGTTTTCTTAGAAGAATTGTTTGTGATAGTGTTGACATTGGATAAAGGTTTTCTTTTTGAGGGAAAATAACCAAGATCATTAGGCTTTATAGTATCAAATCCTTTTCTAGGTTAATTCAGAAGTTCAAAATGTCTTCCAAATTTTTTTTCATGTTTTTTGGATTTGGTAGTTGTTTAATTTCCTATAAATTTGTCTTGGATGCTTTCTTTGGTTTTAAGGTGGTTGAAGTAGATGCTATTGAATTTTGTATTACTATTACTAGTTTCTCTATTCCC
This sequence comes from Sequoia sempervirens, assembly GCA_007258455.2. Classification (NCBI taxonomy): domain Eukaryota; kingdom Viridiplantae; phylum Streptophyta; class Pinopsida; order Cupressales; family Cupressaceae; genus Sequoia; species Sequoia sempervirens. The sequence goes on along the minus strand of VDFB02271358.1, from coordinate 1,113,096,563 downwards.
ATTTTAGACTCTTTTGTTATGATCATGTATTCACCCATGGATGTATAAATGAAATCAAAGGTTTTGAAAGCCTCTTCCAATAGCTTTGTGGCTTCTTCAATTTTTTTTTCTTTATATATCTTTTTACTTGGTAATGATGATAGCACATGTAACATTTTTCTTTTGAGGAGTAGAAGGTGACTTGTCATAAACTCCAAACATTTTCTTCAAGGCTTGATCCATATCGAGCAATTCAGGATGCTTCAAAGTGAGGGTGATTTTTGGTTTGCACATGATAGTGTTGAAGTTTTCTTGTACCATGATACCTTCCCTATTAGGAGATTTTTTAGGAGAACTACAAATGAGATGTTCATGACATTCAATGTTTTGTTTTTTAATATTTTCTTCATCTCAAGTAAGGGAATGATTTGTGGTTGTATTTTATTGATTGGAGCTAATTGTGTTTCTTTGTTCGATAATGGTGTCCTCGTGATTCTCATTGATGGGATCTTGTAAAACCATAATTTCTTCTTTACCAATAGGAGAGATATTAGGAGAGGGGAAAATTTTATTGTTGTCCATAACTTCATCCTTTTTTGCTAAGGTCTCATTCTCTTATGCCATAATATTTACCTTAGGAGGATATCTTTTTGGAAAGTGACAAACAATAGGCTCATCAAATTTGATGGTTGGATTTGATAAAGTAGATTCATCACTCATAGGAGAGGCGTCAAGAGAAGGAAAACTATGAGTTTCATGGCTACCAATGAGTGGAATTTTTTGTTAAAATAGGTCTTCCCAAATGGTAGGGGCATCAGGAAATGGAGGAATAAGATTCTCATGAGTCTCAATAAGGATATCTTCTAACACTAAACTATCTTCTTCATGTCTAGAGAAGATATTAGGAGAAGAAAAGGTTTGATTGTCATGATAATCTATATTTAAATTCCAATATATTATAATTTCTTCTTGAGTGGGAGAGGTAGGATTATCATAGCTCTCAACCTCCACACCAATGTGTTTGTCATGATAATTCATGATTGTATTCTTATTTAGTAAAGAATTTTCACAAGCAAGGGAGGTGTTGGGAGATGAATGGAGACTAGGTAAGGTAGTGGCCATGATTTTAGCTTCATTTTTCATAATGTATTTGCAAGGGGGAGGAGGAGGAAGAAAAGAAAGAATTTCATGATTGTTAATGATTGTACCTTCTTTCACTAAGATACCTTTGTCACCAATGGGAGAGATATTAGGAGAAGAACAATTATGATTATCATGATAATTGATGCTTGCATCATTTTCTATCAAATATTTAGTGGATGATCCTAGTGAGAGGAAGTCCTTAAGGGCTTCATCTAACATGTGTAAGTCATCATTACTAAAGGGCTTGCATGATATGATTTTTCCAAATTGAATCATTTTTGAATTATTTCTTTTGATGTTTTTTGTTTTTGTTTTCATTTTCTAATGAATATGATCTAAATGAACAAAGAACTAATTCTAGAAATGAAAATTGCAAAAATCTAATTCTATCCATAATTACCATGAATGTAAACAATGCTTATTTCTAATGATTTAAATGTAATAGAAGCTATGAAAACTTAAAATGCAATGTAAAGACATAGGATGAAATGCAACTTTTCAGACTTCACATAAGGTAATGTACTGATTATATTATGCAATGATGCAAAATTGAAATTAAGCAATGCATGAATTGAGCCAAATTAAGCTAGATTTAGTGAAATTCATGTAACAAGAACTTAAGGAACTAATACATATAGTTAATGAAAACAAATAGAAGTGTAGAAATGGGGTTTTCAATGTCATGAATGGTAGTTTCAAGGGTGGAAAGGGACTGATTCGCCCAAGGTGGTGAATGAGTCCAAAGGGGATTTTTTTTTCAAAAATTTCAAAAATTTTAATTGTTTTTTATCCTTTTTATGTTGTATGACTTGAATACTAAATGAAAAAATATCTTTCAAATGTTTTCCAATGGTTTGAGATGCAAAAAAGTGACCTATATGCACTCTCACTAATGCAAAATTTTAAAACCCTAGAATGCAAATTAAACAATGCAAGATGCAATGCAATGTTAATGTAATTTATTCCTAGGATGTGAATGCACTCCAAATCAGAAATATTATGCTCTAAATGTAGGTTCACCAAAATGAACCAAATTTTTTTGGATGTAAAGGTCTCTCTTACACTTCTAGGGTTTTGGACCTAAAAGGAGAGAGGTACCAAAAATATTAATGGCTCACTCAAGAACAAACCCTTGAGATTCCAATGCAAAGGAGATTGAAATATATCAAAGGGGACTTTCCTAAGGGATGCAAACTGATGAAAAAGAATAACTACTAAATGTAAACCTATAAAATGCATGATGCTTGAAAACACACTATAAAATGCAAAAAGTCCTAGAGAATGACTTAGAAATACAAATAAAGCAAAACAAAAAATTATAAAACAGAGAGTGTGCACTTGGAAACTTGTAGAGGCTAGAATGGAGATTGAAAATGCTACTAATCTTGAAATTTTGACCTATTGGGACTCATTCACTATTATGGAAAAATCAGTCCCAGATCTAGAAAACTATATCAGAGACTATTTTGGGAAAATGGTTATTTGAATCCACAAAAATCTATGACAAATAGGTATAGTTGGACTCATTCAACACTAATGGTGAATGATTCCATTTTTAATTTTCTAAAAACTCAAAAGTGGAATTTGAAGCTTTGGGTCTACTCTTCCTATTCCTTTAGGTATATGAATCTAAAACCTTGATTTTTGGCATTGTAAGTGACTTTTTGTGAGGATTTTAACATTTCCAAAAGGGAGATGTCTTTAACAAGTTTGCAACCTATTCTTCAATCATCTCCAAGGCTTTAATGTACCTATATCTACAATCAAACAAAGAAATAGAACAAAAGTGTTGATTGTTAGGGAATGGGGGTTTCCCATGGTCAAACCCCTTTTAGGTAATTAAAATAAAATAATGAAATAAGATAATTGAGCATGAAATATGGAACAATATAATCATAGATTTTATATGATGATGGATCTTGAATTGTTGCAATAATTGATGAAGAATCTACCCTTGAATGCCTTAGAAAACTATCTTGATGACCTTGTGAAGACTTAAAATGCTAAAGCATAGCTTGCTTGACTTGAGATGGGTAATGAATGAATGAAATAATGATTAGAAGTTTTTTTATATAGTAAATCCACCCAAATTCCCATTGATTTGATCCCCAAGGTTGACATTGATGAAAATTAAACTTAAAACCTAATTTTTCCCACTTAAACCTTGAAAATAGCTCAAATGGGACTACATTCTGGGTGAATGAGTCCCAAATATATGGGAATCATTATGCAAAGGTGGAAAATGGGTCCCATAGGGGCTATTTTTCCATTTAGGATGTTGGGGAGTGAAGAATTTTAGCTTTTATGTTGTACTAGTCGGCTCTTTGATCAAAATATGCCTCAAGATGCATAATATGGGGTCGGGGGCTATTAATGATGATAAAAAGGGTGAGTAGGGATAAGTACATAAAGTTCTAAAGATGTGAAAGTATAATTAAATACACTTTACAAAATTAAAATGAGGTCCTCATAGCCTAGAAAGGCACAAGATCCATTGTGAATGTGTAAAACACATTACAACACTAGATTAAAATTGAGTTTAATTTACAAGCCTTCTAGGTTAATGTGAGAATGCAATTAAATACATTTTACAATATTGAATTAAGGAAAAAATAGGTCCATTAGACTTTAAATAATTAATAAAAGTTTAGAAAAGTGTGAAAGTCATTTACAACACTTTACAACATGTTTACAAGACATCGATGAATACATTTTATTCAGTTTGCAAGGGCCCAAGACCTAATGTGGATGTGTAAAACACCTCACAACACTATTACGTCTATTTTATCATTCATCATTCCCATATCAAGTGTGAAAATGTTGAAAGATCCATTTTTATATGCTACAACAACATACCAAAGACCATCAACAACATCTCACCAACTTTAGCATTACTTCTAATCCTCATCTTAATGCTTCTAAACCTCATCTTAATATATCATCATGATATCATCTTTGTTGATAATAAACATACTCAATACTACTTTAATTGATAGAAAACAAGGCATGGCACCCAACCATGAATATCAACATCATCACTGTTAGTACAACATTTTAGTGTACCATCAAAATATAAATGTAAGCATCAATGACAACCCAAACTAAGTGTTGACACAAGCATCAAACTGAGTGTTGGCATCAATGACAAATAACTCCAAACATAGGTAACATATTTGCAAAAAAGTTACAACATGCTAAAAATATAATTCTTTTAAGAGATGAGAGGTAATAAAACACACCATTACAATGTATGTGGAAAAGTATGCAGTTTAAAAAACAACACCCAAAAAAAAGGTCCTTATAAAAAAATTATGGTCTTTCATAGCTCCCAAATTAGAACTACATAGCTAGATCACTGAAAAATAAATTATGAAAAAATAGAAGCCCAAACTGAAAATTACTTGCTCCATCACAAAGAGCCTCAAATTCTAGCTCATTTTTGTAAAATTATCTAAAAAGGAGTTTTTAATGTCCAAAAATGAAGTCCGTAAAGATGGTCTTCAAAATCCAAACTACCAACAATGAAGAGGACAAAAAATAAAGGTCTTTGTTGATATTGTCATGATGTCAACACCTAATTTGACAAAATTTTCACCAAATACAAAGATTTTCCAACTCTATAGGTATATCCAAACAAAAATATACCTCTACATAAAATAACTATGTTAACTTTGGAGGTGCCACCAAATTTAGAGATTCTAAATATACAATTGAAAATTTGCCTCCATGGCTAGAGTACTATTTTCTCTAAAAAAAGAAAATTAATTTTTTAATTTAATAATTTAAAAAAAAAAAGTTAAAACATTTAAAAGAAACTTTTTAAAAAATTATAAAAATGTGTATGTTTGGAGGGATAGTGGGGTAGGTTGAAACCCCATGGCAGCCCATGTAAAGAGGTGCAAACTCCAAGGTGTTATCATCCCTATTAAAGTGGGTGGAACCTTTGGGTAGCATGCCCTTTAATGGGGTGGCCCCCAAGGGACTATTGTCTTTGTCACAATAGGGTTGTACACCCCAAAAATTAAAAAATGGATTTTTTAAATTGTTTATATTATTTTATTTATTTATTTAATTGTATGAGAGACACATTAATGGTGGTAGTAGCACACAAACTTACAAACATTACACTTTATCAAAAATTGCATGGAGATCAAGATTGTGTATTAATAGTATTCATATAGATTTGCACGTTTGTACATACTAGTATAGCGGCAATATAGTTCACCCAAAAAAATCTTTAAAAAATTTCCATCACCAAACCCTTTAATGACTTATATAAAAATAGAGGTTTTGAACCTTCTAAGCATAATTATGAGGTTTATTTCTCTCTAGGAGACACCTTGTAAAATTATCTTGCTAAAACCCTACAAAATAAGAAGGGATTTGCTGATTGAAAACTTTGATACCATGTTGGAAGAATGAAAAACCTCATAGGAGCAAGAATCTAACTAGCAAGACCAATTACCTTCTACATGAAAGAGATAAAATGAAAGAATTGTTATATTACCAAAAAAATATTGAATATTAAATAATAAGATGGCTTTGCTATAAAGACAAGAGTCTAGCCCTAAATAAAACCCTATAAAAACTAAGATCGTGACAAGTGTCTTAATCATATGACTTGAAACACAAAAAACAAATGACATAAGAAAACTTAAGTGGTAAGGTGTGAATAATTCTTAAAGTGAAACTAATTAGATAAAATACCTTTTCACACTAATATTTGAAATAATATGTTTACCAAAATATAAAGATAGCATAAATATAATAAAGTTAGTTTTGATATCTTATTTTTGTGGGTTCTTTAATCTAAAATCCAAAAGAAAGTATAATAAAATATTAAATTATACTTTCATATTCTAAAAAGAAGAGGTTACTCATAAAATACGGCAAAAGAGAAGAATGTAGAGGGAATGTATCATTTTTAAAGTTTAAGGTTGTCTATTGTTTTGTTATGAATTGAGTTGTTTTGGATCATGCCTAGGAATTGGGGATCCACATGTCTCACTCAATCTTCATGTGAAGAGGATGAATCTGTGCAACATTTTGTCTTCTTTCATATGATGGGATTCATTTGATTGCAATAACTTGTCTTTCAACTACAAAGATATCTTTTATAGTCTTGGATCTCCATGTGAAAGAAAATGAATTTGTACAATATTGTGTCTTCTATCACATGATGAGATTCATATAATTGCAATGACTTCTCTTTCAATTATAAAGATATCTTATAAAGATATCTTTTACAACCTTGATTCATCTTCTAGTACATTGGTCATATCCTTAGGTGGTAGAATAATAAAACTCCATTGATTTTTATGAAAAGCAAGTAGCTGAACCTATACATACCTTTATGAACAACCCCTTGTTGTCCCTAGCGCTAGGATGATAGAACATGCATCTTAACACATTGGAAATTTAAAAAGTGAGGTGACAAACGCGGAAAAGGGTCAATCAAGCCAACTAAGGCCGCGGGATTAGTTCAATGATGGAAACTTGGAGGCGTCAATTATGCGTTTGTTGGACCCCACGCTTCCCCTTCATCAACTCCTTACTTCCTCATCCATTCCGCAAACTACGCATATTTCTTACGTTCTTCCGCTATTTATGTTTTACACTGCACTTGCCACCCATGAGCTACCAATCACACATTGCCATTATACTTTACTTTCCCTGTACGCCAAGGAGTTAGTTTCCACCCATTCTATATAGACTATTTGTAAGTCGGAGAAATTAACGCAGTCAAGAAATTTTCAGTAATGGATGCCAAAGCTTCAACAACAACTGCTAAATCCGGCAGGACAATCTGCAGGCTGCTGCCTCTGGAGAGAAATGTACAGAAGCCGCCCTCTGTAAACATTGCTATAAAGAAGAACATGGCACGATTTTCAGTTAAAGCTGTCAGCTCTGGGGAATCAGGTATGGATTTGCACATGCTTTTATAGCTTCATTTACAAACTCTGATTGCTGTTCAGTTTTCTGGTTCTAAAAGTGAAAACAGTATATTGTGAAGAGGTTTCTTACATTAAACTGGTCTTGCAGAACATCGGAGCATGGTGGACGAAGATATGTTAGTGTTGAGAAAACGGATGCATCAGCTGAGAATGGAGGAAATAAATTATATTCCCCCACAGCACTGGATGGAATGGGAGAAAAAATGGTATCCAACTTATGACTCAGATGTTTGCTTCTCCCTCCTGTGGTTGCAGAACATGCTCCTTCATACAAGACCTGGCGTTGGCATGGCCATACTGGCTTTATTCTCCTTCAGTGTCCCAGCATCTCTCTTGCTTTTTTTAATGGAATTCGCTCAGATGCTCCGTAATGTGCATGTATAACCTTGGAAAACTTGTACTGCAATATTTCTGCTCGTCCCTTGTACTTTTATGTAAGCTTTGCTTATGAAATGTCATTTTATGTACTTAGAGTTGATTCTGGATTATGTGGTTGGAAAGGAATGGCTAGCTTTTAACAGAATATTGTAGGAAAGTTGAGTGATAAAATGTGAGATGAAAGAATGAAGTGGAGAATTTGGTGTTATAGTCATAGTGAAAGGGGGAAGTCACAGAAAGACTTACTACTAAAACATATCGAGCGAGTTCCCAGGGTTATTATCGATCATTTCTTATTATTTTGAAAAAGAGCCAAAACTTACTTACAGTGTGACTATTTACATATTTCGAAAATAAGTCTTTGTCTATTAGACAATAACTCGGCTTTCAATTGGTAAAAATTTAGGGAAATTTTATAGTTATTGAACATTAGTTTTAATTATTAAGCATCTAAAAGAATATAGTTCAGGGGGTATCTTCCCGTATTCTTCTCACGATAGGTAGTATGTCTTATTCGAAAACTTTAAAACATGAAAGGAATATAAGGAGTTCAATGGATTATGTGTTTAGAATACATGAACTTTCCCAAAGGGGGGAAACGTTAAAAGCCACGCATGTCTAAGACAACATTAGTACGTTTGTGTGGGGGGAAGCACCCGTAGAGATGCTAGTTGAGCGTGAGGGGGCCCGCCACCAATGTTCTTATAGGAATCGAATTAGGGATACGTCTTCATCTAAAATTGACATAAAATGATTCGATTAAAAAGAAGTCCTTCTAAATTCCTTTAGACCAGCTCTAGTTGGGATGAAGGAAGGTAAGAAAATGGTGGGCTAAGGGCTAGTTGTTATGTTAATTTAAATAGATTTTTTTACTCATATTATATATATATTTTGTGTTAAGTTTGGTTTTTATTTACATTTCTTTTTATATAATTATTATTTGGAAGATATTTATTGTATTTATTTTTATATATTTATTTTCTATTTTGTTTTTCATTTCAATATTATCTAGGATTAATTTAGGTTTGATTTTATGGTGTGTAAGACTGAATTTAAAACTCAAATCTTTAAATTTCAAATTTCAAATTTTTATATCTGTTCATTAGTTATTATGAGTCAATTTTATATGCTTTTGTGAATTCTTTTTTATGTCTTGACATTTAATTGTATTCATTTGTGCAATCAATTCATACATTAGATAAGACAAATGCATGCAAAAAGAGATAAATCATTTGAACACATTTCATTTTCTTAGGAACAAAGAACCATAGATTATATTACAATCATATAGGTCATTTGCACAAATATGAATATTGTCCATTATTAGCTCAAATTTGTGAATTCAATCCATTTATGGGGGTGACCTAGGAAAACTCAACTCTAGTGTTATGATAGTCTCCACTAAGCTATTTATAAACACCACATCAATGTTAAGAAAATGTCTAGTATGCAACTTCAATACTTTAAAATTTATGAGATGAAATTTCTAATATGAGTGCAAACAAACTATGCCCACAAAATGGAAGGACACATTTTCAATTCTCACATTAACCCTTAGTAGAAAGAAATACAAATATGAGATCTATATAAAATTTAGCAACATAATGGCATGTAAAATAAGAAATAAAGAGAGGAAGAAGAATAGACAAACCAACAACACAAGATGTACATGGGGAAAACCCTTTAAGTATAAAATATCACTCTCTATAGAACTTAATTAATGTATTATTTAGAAACACCATCATGGTTGCATAAGCTTCCAAGATCTTCATAGACATGGAGAATATCATTCTACTCTAGAGAAAATTCGACAACTTAACCATGTAATAAAAAACTCATTTCTTATCAACCCAATCACCCAAATAAATAGGAAGTATCCAAATAGGGAACCATAAATAATTTTAGATGTTAGCCTAAGAGGTATGTAGCCCACATCTCTATGGAAAAAATTCTAATTCATATGTCCAATTTTCAGTTATAGACTAAAAATAAAATATTTTATATAAAATATAAGATGTTATCATAAGTTGTTATAGTGAACCCATTAACTTGGGCACCCCATTTGGTCATACTCCACCTTTAGCAAGATGCATTACGGTATGCATAATAGACTATCATAAACTTGGTCAATATTATTGATCCACTTAGTAATTCTCCTCTTAAATTCTCTTATGGTTGTTATAGAATCTATTAACACACTTACAATGTCATGTATGCTCTAATACATATTACAAGACATAATATTCTCACATATTACTACATGACATGTACACATGGTATAATGGCCAAGTCATAAGTGGGATAATCTATTTCCTAAATAAGATACAAATAATTTAAATAAGTATAATGAAAATAATTAATTCAAAATTAGGACTTTCAAGGTCTATGACATACCTAATCTCCACATTCCCCCAGTTGGTGTATACGTAAGAGAAAAAGGGAAGCTCCTACAAATCTATGAACAACCAAGGGTACCACCATGTTGTCCCATTGAACTCCACTATATTCATGAGATTCACATAAGCATCTATTGCAATCAACTTTAGAGCATACTCTAGAGAAACTTAACCAACTCTAAAGCATACTCAAAAATATCTGTAAAGCCACATTATACAACTCTACATCACATCCACTATAACTAGCCTCTACTCATTATCAAAACACATATCCAAATGTCCAATCTCCTCCAAAATAGGATTTTGTATGCACCATATACTCTAGTCTAGTTAGAATAATAACCAAAACCATTCACTCACATCTAACTAACCCTAACCAATGACAAAGTCTCTACTCATGAAATATCTTATAGCTCTTTGAATCCTTATATATTTCACCATCCTACTCAATGGTATCACCTCACATGATCAGAAACACACTAATGTGCAAAAACATGGAGACACTTGGTAACACAATCTAGTGAAACCTATCCACCAAGAAACATATACCTCCTTGAAATATCATTATATAAGAAGTGCTTGGTCTAGTATTGAACAAACCAACACAAAATCTACCAAAAAAAATATCATTAAAAATATATCTTATTTTGTCAAAGAACATGGATAATTATTTGCACATTACAACAAAAATGCTACAAAATAAAGGGTACTCCCTTAAATAGTCTTATGCTCACTATGTTGCCTTTGAACTAAAAAAATCTTCCACGTTATCCACATAACAAAGGATAATTATTAAAGTGCCCCATAGTGTTGCTAAATTTTTTAAGAAGTACAAGAATAATAAATTCACACAAATAGTGATCATAAAAGCTCCACATAAACCACAAACCGATTAAGAAATTAGATGAAAATACTACAATAAAATATTTCCAAAATGTATACAAATTTAGAATTTAAATTTTCTAACATTAGATTACCATAAAATATTATGTTGGGAGTAATAAGTTAGCAAATATAATAAAATAAAAAAATCATGAAGTAGCAATATATAACATAAAATTTATGTGGAGCAACCCTTTCAAGAACAAAATCACCAAAAAAAAAGGACATGTTGTAATCCTCAATGAACAGGATATAACAAAAAACAATCCACTCTACACTCTAATAGCATTTTGGCAGCACCTATGTACTTATAAAAATATGATATCAAACTATTTTCTCACACCTCCAATATATTGACAAAGATAGAGATAAAACCATGAATAGTTTGACCAAAATAATGGATATTAGAACCATTGTATCATGAAAAAACCTCATATCCATCGTAGAGAGCATTTTCTAATAATAATACACATGATCCAAAACTTCACGTGGGCACAACTAATGTATCTTAAAGTAGCATATATATCTGTACGGTCCATAGAGGGATATTTGGCTCATAAATCTAAAATGATTTACATCCTTAAGTGTGGTGCTCTATTTTAGAGATGATAAGTCATGTGGATCCCATCCATTATGAAAAAAATATTTATTCCTCAATACTAGAACCTAGAACTGCAAAATAACATTTAGTGAGTCCAAAGTCAAATATAACTACCACCTTAGTGATCCACCTCCTTGATGAATGCATATAAAATAATATCAAGATTCTAGGAGAAACTCTTATCAATTACAATAGGGTAAGTGCAAGAAGTTGGTTCCACAAAGAGGGGAAGTTTCAACCAAAAAAATATCAAAAGGAATGGGTACCTATTTTTTTTAAAATGGGTATCCATTTAGGAGTGGGATCCTAAACCTTAGATCAAGATCTCATTCCTAAATAGGTACTTATTCTTAAAATAGAATGGGTACCCATTTTAAAGTGGGTAATCATTCTAAAAATAGAACGAGTACCTATTTCAAAGTGGGTACCCATTATAAAAATATATTTGAAATTCCACCCCACTTTTTTCTTAGGTCTTAGGCTTGAGAAAGGTTTGGTAACCTGAACCTTAGCCTTTAACCTGCAACTAAAAAACTAAGGTGGATTCAAGAGAAATGTCTAACTTTGGCAATATAGCTGATATATTTTTTTCAAAGTTAATTTATGAAACTAAACCCATTATAGATCATGATGTCTACTTTTAACTATATAATTTTTTAATATTTGATTATGTTTTCTATTTTTTAATCAATTTCTAAGCAAATTGGTCCATAAATTTGAAATATCAGATTTTTTATTTTTTAATAATTTTAATCTATTAATTTTTTTGTAAAAAAAATTATATGACATCAATCTTTAAACAATTCTCTACACAATGATTTTTTTTTTTAAATGATTAGTTTAGGTAAAAAATTATGGTGTTCGTACACATTGATTTTTAAAAATAGTAATGAGGGCCAATAAAAAATCAATAAAAAATATTCAAAAAAATTACAAAATAATATCTTTATCAATCTTTAGTTTGTTACATATCTTTCCCCAAAAGGAATTAGAAAAATAATTTTATTTAGGTAAAATTATGGTGTTCATACACGTGCATGGTATGGTAAATAAAAAATGACTTTTATAAAGTGGCTTTTATACATGCCTATTAAAACCTAATTTGTATCATCTGGGTATTAGAATAAATTACATATTTGGAAACTAGATTCAAAATACTAAATTTTATATTAGTGACTCTTTTATGATTCAATGTGTAAGTGCTTCAAAATTTCAGTCCAAGTGTGACAAATTCTAAAAAATAGAAAAAGACAAGTTTCCACTTTTTGAATTTTTTATGGATCCAACTTCTTGCATCAGCCTAATAATTTATTTAGTTACATCCTAGGCATCCATGTACACCTTTGAAGAGTGTTGGGGAGACATAAAATATACATAATATTTACATAATATTAATAACACCTTAATCGTAACATTCTGACAACATTATATATTAGAAAGGACACATAAATGAATCAAATAAAAGATTTAAGACTCGTGGACTAGTGCACTTAGAGAACTTATTTTTTATCATTAGATTTTTGAGGGATTTACAAAAATTTCATGAGCATCAACCTTCTACAATAAAACCTTACCATTCTTTACCATTTCCTGAACAAAGTGATACTAAATATCAACATGCTTATAATGAGCATGTTACATGGAAATCTAGGCCAACCAAATAAAAATATAACTATTACAACTAATTAGATGTACCAACCTTTTAATTAAAATAATATATATTCAATTTATTTGTAACCATTCCATCTCCTTATAGGCATGCATAACAAGCATATTCTTTTTTTTGGTAGTGGATCAAGCAACTTTGTATTACACTCATCCACTTCATGGTATTACCAAATAAAGAGAAGACCTAAACACTAATGGACCTCCAACTATCCAAGTCAATTAATCTACGTCCACAAAGCCCTAAATTTCTAATGACATACCCACATCATTAGTTCATGATAAAAAAATATGAATCAAAAGTCCCTAAAAAATATTTGAAAACCTTCTTAACATATTTGAATGATCCTTACCAAGGATAGACATAAACCTACTCAAAAATTCCATAGTTAGGGCGATATCTATCCTATTACAAACCATTGCATCTATTAGGATACAAATAATGCTAGCATAATGCATGCTAAACATATCCTTAAAATAATATTCCAATTTAGGAAACATATTTGAATAAAATTTGGTGTTGGCATGATATAGAATACTAATAGATTTGTAAGAATGCATACTATACCACTAAAAAATGGTATCAACATACTTACTCTAACTTAACTTAATATTTTTATGTACTTGATACTTGTTGATTTCCATATAAAGAATTCACTTTTAGCCTGTAAATATTTAATATTAAATTTTCTAGAAAGCTAATTTGTGATCTCCATAATCATAAGCTTGTTGTTACCAATAAACAACATGCCATCCACACATAAGACAATGATTGTAATTTGACCATCAACAATTTTAACTTAAACACAATGATCTTCCTCATTACTTGGAAAACCTAAACTTAATAAAAAGTAATCAAATGTCTAGTATCATATTCTAGGTGACTCTTTTAGGACATAGAATGACTGGATTTCAACTTATAAACTAAATGTTCACTCTCCTTTAGAACTTAACTTTTAGGTTGTCACATATAAATGTATTCCTCAAGGCTACATGGAAGAAAAAAATCTTAACATCCATTTTCTCAATGATAAAATCATAAGGTGTAGTATTAGAAAATAGAAATCTAATATAAGTTAACAAGTAGTAATATAAGATAAATTTTCATTGAAATTGGTTCCCTCTCTCTAGGAGTAGTCATTAGCCATTATTCTTATCTTATACCAATATAACCATTTGTTTACTCCAATCTTCTTATATTATACACCCACTTGCAACCAATTGACTTTCTCTTCTTAGGAAAACTTACAAGATCTCAAGAATTATAACCATCTAGGGTCATCATCTCCTCCTATAGAGTTTGCATCCAAGACTTACTATCTGCTAAAAATAAATACTCCCTAAAATGTATAGGTATTTCATAAGTACTTATTCAAGAAAACATATAATCAAAATATGGATAGTCACTGATTCACTACCAACAATGCCCACCACTCAACTACCATACTCCACTCCATCATACCAACACCAAGTAATCAACTAAGAGGTACCACCCACTCAATTGACACACTACTTGGGAACTTCCCACAAATCACTAGCTTATGACTGCTACAATACCCTCTCCCATAAAAAATTTAAATATAAGAGGTGAAATCCAAGAATTCTTTTCTTGGCCACATGAAGAGCCTCTTACAAGAATTTTTTGAAATTCAAGATGATTTTACAATCTTCATAGCGATGTAACTATTTTCTACTCATGATGCTTAGTTTTCCTAGTTCAAATAAGTGTTATCAAACCTTTTGTCATACAATACCTATTTGAGGCCTTTAGAGTGCCATAATTTGATGAAACAAATTCAATTGTGAGTCTTATTTTTTAAAAGTGCATTTTTTGTACTTCATTATATATTTCATTTTCTCTCATTATATTCTAGAGTTTATACTTTCAACATATATTGTCATTTTTTTAGACCTTTAGAAACCTAAGAGGATAAGAGCAAGATGTTGGGTCCATTTCTAGGGGAATTTTTATGCTTAAAAAATCCCAACAAATAGATACCCATTTAGGCTCAAGCTCTCTAACCTAAATTTTCAAAAAAGTACCCATTTTGTTTTTAAAAATAGGTAACTGTTTCTAATTACATAATATTGTTTCTCCTTTTTAGAATGCTCATATGCATTTTAGAGTGGGTAAGCATTTCATAAAATTTGAAATTTTAAACACATGCATTTGCTTTTGTTTTAGGCTTTGAAACCCACCCCTTAGCCTTAGACCTACAAGTACACTATCATAAGAACAATAGGAGAAAATTTGACTTCAGCAATATGGCTAGTGAACTTTTTTTAATTTTTTTGACAAAATTAAAACCCACAATAGATGATGATGTCAAGTTTTCAAATATACATTTTTTTTAATAATTGGACTTATTGTTCTATTTATTAATTATTTTATGAGGAAACTAGTCCATACACTTTAAATTTTAGGCTTCAATATCTTTTATCTATTTAAAAAAAAAAGATTAGTTTAAATCAAATTATGTTGACAATACATGATGGATTTTCAAACGCAACAACTAGGGAAAATAAAAAAATATGTTTGGAATTTTTTTATAAAAAATATCTTCATAAAACTTCACTGTAATACACATATTTCCCTAAAAGGAATTAGAAAAGTAATTTTATTTAGGTTGAATTATGGTGGTCATACATGTGCATGTTACGGACCTAAAAATTTGACTTTTAAAATTTTATTTTTGCACATTCCTATTAAAAATTAACTTGTACCATCTATGTATTAGAATAAATTGCACATTTGAGAATGAGACTCAAAATACTACATTTCATATTACTAGAATTTGAAAGATTCTATGTATAAGTGCTTCAAAGTTTTACTCCAGCTATGAAAAAAGTTTATTTTTAGGAAAAAAAACTCCTAATTTTTGGCTACAAAGTGAACTTTAATTCTTGCTATGACCTAAATAATATATAATAAGTAAATTATAATCACACTCAACCTATAAAGTGCCAAAAACTATAGTTAATAAAGTTGTCTAAATTCATCTATTTAGACAGGGTGTTAATACAAATGCAATCAACTTATAAAGTTCCATTACTTCTTCTAGTCTTAGGGAACCTTAACACATGATAAGTTTAAAAAAATAAATTAAAATAATTTTCAAAATCTACAAAAAAAGGGTTACAATTTTGTTTAGCCATTTAACTTCAACATTTTTTTCTTAATCTAAACCCAAAGAACTATTCATCTTTGAAAGAAGTGATAAAGAATGACTACCTTAATTAGGATCTACTATTTTATCTCCATGTAATTTTTCTTTAGCTATGTCACCATGAACATAAACATGCTTGGTTGACATGTCTATAGACTAACACGCCATAATTTTTATGGAATATTACATCACAAAGAGCATATTAATTTTTCTCACTACCATGACCATAGTCAAGTAGTTCTATGGATATCTTGAATCTCCAATAGGTTGTGATGTTCCATTAGAGAACCTTGCACATGTGGATGAAACTAGAGAAAATGATCCTCTACATGCCCCATATACATTCATTCATACTCACATTACCAATACAAGTAGTTCATGAGTGAAACCTAGGAAATAGGTTGTTTTATCTTTTGGGAGATAGAACAAGGGGTTTAGGACCTATGAACACTTAGTTCATTCAAGGATACCTTAGAGATCTCAATCAAGGGATAAAATGAGGGAAAGATGTTACGAATTAGTGATCACATGGTTAGCTAATATTTATGGTGTGGTAAATTATATTGTGAGTAATTAAAGCTATGTAACTAAGTTGTTTAATAAAACGCTTACATTAATAATAGTAGATGAACAACTTAGATTAATAATAGTAGATGAGTTGAGTGAGTTATAGCAACTCACGTAGAATAGGCTTGTCAGAGATATTCATGGAGATTAGCTTTCCATGAATATACAAACATGTGTATGTAAATTGTTTTATGAGGTGAGAGAGTGGAATTGAAATATAATATTATTTTGTGTGCTAAATTTTCTCCCATTTCTCTATTATGGTAATAGAGCAGGTGTAGGAGAATAGCATGAGATCAATTTCTCTATTATAGTGATATTATCAAAGCTATGCTATTTTCTTGTATGCCCTATGATTTTAGAATAACTTCCGACCTCCTTGAGATTGTGAGAGATCTCTTCTTTTTATTTGTGTTTGGATTGTGTAGTGTCCTTGCAATCCATTGGTAGTAGATCCTTGTGCAACATTGGGATCTATTAGTTGTGTAGAGTTGAACCATCACAAGAGAGGTGGATCACTGCAATTGAGTAGTTGTATTGAAAGATAAATGTGAACCAATTACCTCATGTCTAGGACATCTCTTTCTTGGCACGCCACGTACATGAGTAGGTAGTGATGTCTATCACATATCTGCATGATATCAATTACCATGTAACTACCAAGTGACATACCTGGTAGGATTGTGTTATGTCAGCTATTGAATTAGGTGATTCGGATCTAGCTCTGTAAAACATGCAGACTATGTGATGCAGGAGCATCCAAGGTGTAAGGAAACCTTGCATCACCAAAAATATTGCTCTTTTAGTTTTTGTTTATTTTCAATAAGGGCTTAGGCATTAGGAGAATAATATTTTAATCTGCAACAATGTAGACTCCCTTGGTGTGAAATTTTAAATGTAAATTGCATGGGAAATAATTCTTGGTAAAACAATGAAACCATCTTGGAGGGGAATATGCCTTTTTGGTGTCCACTTTTGGAGAAGGTCAAAAAATTCTTGTATGCATGTATATGTGTCATAAAATTTAATAAAATGGGTTGCAAAAGAATCTTGCATGTTGCTTGCATGTATTTGCATGTTGGCACAAACTTTGCATGTTGTTGCATGGTTGAAGTTGTATCTATGAGACCTAGTCTCAGTAAAATGGGCATAACTTTTTCATACAGTAATAAAATTAAAATTTCAAAATGATTCGGAAAGCTAAAAATAAGGTGCAACAAACCCATAAACTGTTTGAGAAAATTCTAACAAATGATAGATCATTGATAGGTAGAAAGTGACAAGTTTTCTTGGTGGTTTAGTGGAGGTTGTTTTGAGATTCCAATGGTGGTTTCTTCTCACACAACTTCTATATATTGATGTTGCTCATTTGTAGAAGGGGGCTTTGGAGAATAAGATTTTTTCATACTTAGATGTTGTTGGAATGAAGCTAGAAATGTTGAGTTGCAGATTTTTATATGTGTAAAGCCCATGATGTATGGGAGCATATGAGCTCCATGATTATGTAATTCATTTTCAGATTTGAAATCAATATATGTTGCATATTTCTTTTCCATATTTGTTGTTAATGTTTATTGGCAGCCTTCTTGCATAGTGGTTAATGTGTGTGTGGTTTGAGATATGAAAGGGGACAGTTTCCCTACTTCATCAGTGGTATCAAGACCTGAGAGTGAAGATTTTGTAAAAAAATCACCGAATGTGAGGCAGTTTACATGTGAAGAACCTGAGGATTTTGGTGGTTGTGTTGTTGAGGCTTCGAGAGGCCTTGGAATGGAAAAGAGGAAGAGGAAAAGTAATTTTGTCATTAGATAGTTTTTGTGGATTCCCAGACTTGAGAAAATCAAAGAAACACCGAGGATGAACAAGGTGAGAGAATTTGAGGAGTTGAAGCGAGCAATGGAGGATTTGAAAGAAAATTGGGCAAGGATAAGAGGTAATGGTAACTTTGTTTATCATTCTAATAATATTTTGAATGCAAGGAAGAAAGAAAATGAAATAGAGTGTCATACATGTGACACTGCAGAAGAAGAAGATGAGTGGGAAGAAGTTTATGAATTTGAAGCTGAAGAGACATGTCTTTGGGAAGGCATGAAAGATGAGATGAAAGAAGTTGCAGAAAATGAGGTAAATGAGGAAGTAGAAGCTAATATAATGGACTTTGAGGGTCCTCTATGTGATAAAGAATTTGGTGAAGATGAAGATCTCCTACTCAAAGAGGAGATAAGGAATATAGATATCTTCCTTGAAGGAAAAGTGACTAATGAATGTGATAAGAGGATGGGGGAGATACAGGTGGGAGAAGATAAGTCCCATGAACATGTTGACTTTGTTTTGTTTGCAAGAAAAAGAGAAGTTGCAATAGAGGAGAAAAAGGTAACAGTTCATTTACCTTACTATATACAAGTGAAGGAAGAGAAGGTTGAAAGGATAATGAAAGAAGATGCAAATGGAGAAGATGAAATAATTGATGGTGGTGGAGAAGAAGATATTGCAAAATCAATAGAGAGAGAAATCCTTGAGCTAATGGTTAAGTTTTCTGATTTTGATTATTATGATAAAGATAATGAGATGTATGCAATTCAAGAGTTGAATGTAGAGGAGGTGCAAATAGACTTTTTTTGTGCGTATTTGTATGGAGGTATTGAAAAAGAATATGAAGATTCTTCATGGTGGAGGTGGTTAGTTTGTGGTGGGTCAAAACCCATGAAAGAGGAGATGAGTAGAGAGATTATTTGGAGGAGGATGGTACATGGTGGATATAAGTCCACGAGAGGAGAGAAGAATGGAGTGCAAATTTTCTAGAGAAGGAGGTTGCTTGTTAGAGCTAAGTGTTGGAAGAGGAGAAAGAAGAATAAATCATAGGTACCAATTTCAATGATGGAGTTTGCTGAGGATTGCTTGCAATTCGAAAGAGTGGTACTACTGCTCAACTCCATTTTGTGAATCCATATTCACAATTTTTTTTCTACCTCGGGTGTCTGATGCAGGAGCATCCAAGGTGTAAGGAAATCTTGCATCACCAAAAATATTGTTCTTTTAGTTTTTTTTTAATTTTCAATAAGGGCTTAGGCATTAGGAGAATAATATTTTAATCTACAACAATGTAGACTCCCTTGGTGTGAAATTGTAAATGTAAATCGCATGGGAAATAATTCTTGGCAAAACAGTGAAACCATCTTGGAGGGGAATATTCCTTTTTGGTGTCCACTTTTGGAGAAGGTCAAAAAATTCTTGTATGCATGTATATTTGTCATAAAATTTCATAAAATGGGCTGCAAAAGAATCTTGCATGTTGCTTGCATGTATTTGCATGTTGTTGCATGTCTGAAGTTGTATCTATGAGACCCAGACTCATAAAATGGGCATAAAATTTTCATACAATAATGAAATTAAAAATTTCAAAATGATTTGTAAAGCTAAAAATAAGGTACACCAAACCCAAAAATTCTTTGAGGAAATTCTGACAAATGACAGATCATTGATAGGTAGAAAGTGACGGGTTTTCTTGGTGGTTTAGTAGAGGTTGTTTTGAGAAACCAATGTTGGTTTCTTGTCACACAACTTCTATATATTGATGTTGTTCATTTGGAGAAGGAGGCTTTGGAGAAGAAGAGTTTTTTCATACTTAGATGTTGTTGGAATGAAGCTAGAAATGTTGAGTTGCAGATTTTTTTATGCGTAAAGCCCATGATGTATGGGAGCATATGAGCTCCATGATTATGTAATTCATTTTCAGATTTGAAATCAATAGATGTTGCATATTTATTTTCCATATTTTTTCGTTAATGTTTATTTGTAGCCTTCTTGCATAGTGGTGAATGTGTGTGTGGTTTTAGATTTGAAAGGGGAGAGTTTCCCTACTTCATCACTATGAATTGAATATTTTGAATTCACATAAGGAAGCCCATAGAATCAACTACCCAAAGCCATTGGTCTTAAATTGGGAGATTGATATTCTTAGTTCGAGAAGTAAAGAATGACTTCATCATGCATAAGGTAGGCATCGATGTTACTAGGTTTATTTTTTGATTCTCTTCTATTGATGTCATCACTTATACTGCCAATTACTACATCCTCATGGAGCAAAGGAGCATACTCATAGTCCATCTTCAACTAGAGGTGTCAAGTCATGTTTTAATTGATTTAATCTCTATTAGTAGCTTCTAACTATATTAGAAATTAAAGCTATAATGATTAGCATTGAGTCCACTCATTCAGGTTTTCAAAGTATCAAGATGTCTTATTAGTTCTTGTAGAGATATTTTTTGTCAAATTAAAGTGAAGTTGTGTCATTTTAGAATAAGCTCTATGTTCAAGAGTCATTAATTGTCATCTAAAAAATATGCTTAAATTTAATTTTTCTAAAATAATCAAAATTGTCTCAATTGTATTTGGACGCACTATCACTTGTACACAACATCCATCTTGTGGGGGGGAATTGTAAAATTGAGCTTCAAAGAAAAAAATTATAAGTAGAGAATCTATTAGAGGATGGAGGAATCAAAGGTTTGAGGTCAATCAATGACCTTTTGTTAGTCACCAATGATGGGGCTGATTATCAGCCTTGGTGGCATTGTATTTTCTATTGTGTGGTAGTGTGTGTTTTTTTTCAGCTTTTCAATGTGGTGTGTTAATGTTGAAAAATGATTGTATTGGAGAGAAAATGACTACAAAGGTCCTTTGACTATAGTGATCCTTTGACTGTCATACTTTGTTAGAAGATGATCAGCTAGTGCATATGGTCATTGGCAATGGTGATCATGTGCAACAAGATCTAGACATCAAGATCCAGACAATAGTATGCAACTTGATATGATTTTCTTTCTAGTATTCCTAGTTGTGTGAATAAGAGGAAATTTCACATTATGGGGGGAAATAATAACCAATTATTCCATTCCCATTTCATGCCAAAATGACTAAAGTCAAGGGAAACTTCCAATGGCAGTGGCGGTTGTCTATGTTGTTCAAGATCAATTGGCAATGATTGGTAATAGTGACTACAATTAAGAACATTGTGTTCTTATGGAATGCAATGTGAAACGTTTTCCAGTATGGGTTTTTTAGATTTGTGATATGTATATTGATTCCCATATAACTTCCCTGATGTACAAGTATAGTGGCAAACAAAACCACCAATGTAAAGCAGTTCATGGATCTTGAAAGGGTTTGTGGGAGGATCCAAAAAACCACACAAGGTGGAAAGATGATGGAGGTTCTTGTTCACGCCAAGGTTTGTGGTAACCATATTTAAAACCATGGAAGGAGAGAGCCTTTCTTTTGGATCAAGGTCATGGGTCACATAGTTGGACATGCCATAGGGGTGAGCTACTCTAGAATAGTGTGTGAATGTTTTTCTACCATGTTCACACTAAGGGGGTGTGTTAGGAATTAGTGTTCACATGGTTAGCTAATATTTATGGTGTGGTAAATTATATTGTGAGTAATTAGAGCTATGTAACTAAGTTTTTTAATAAACAACTTAGATAATTAATAATAGTAGATGAGTTGAGTGAGTTATAATACCTCATGTAGAATAGGCTTGTAGGAGATATTCATGGAGATTAGCTTTCCATGAATATACAAACATGTGTATGTAAATTGTTTTATGAGGTGAGAGAGTGGAATTGAAATATAATATTATTTTGTGTGCTAAATTTTCTCCCATTTCTCTATTATTTTGGCATGTCTACAGACTAACACGCCATAATTTTTTGGAATATTATATCATAAAGAGCATACTAACTTTTCTCATTAACATGACCATAGTCAAGTAGTTCTATAGATATATTAAATCTCCAATAAATTGTGATGTTCCATTAGAGAACCTTGCACATGTGGATGAAACTAGAGAAAATGATCCTTTGCATGCCCCATATACATTAGTTCATGCTCACATTACCAATACAAGTAGTTCATGAGTGAAACCCAAGAAATAGGTTGTTTTATCTTTTGGGAGATAGAACAAGGGGTTTAGGACCTATTTCACTTAGATCATTCAAGGATATCTTAGAGATCTCAATAAAGGGATAGAATGAGGGAAAGAGATCTATAATAAGGTGTCCTAGGGTGTGATTAAATACTAAAGAGTGTTTCACCATCAAGCTAGGGCTTGGAAAGACTAGTGACAAGTTGATCTAGGTGGATCTAGAAAACCTAAAAATTTCATAGTCTCAAAATTCAACTAGATCAACATCATCAGAAAGAACTCATTGACACGATTCTAGCATAGCTTGAACGGGCTCAAAATGAGTGTGTACGTAGAAGTTATGCTTAGTTAGAGGTTTAGTAAAATAGGAAAATCAGGTGCTAATGCAAGGTTGAAAAATAGATCATCTTCAAAGCAGGTAAAAGTAGTCTCAGATCGAAGGGTTCATCAATATATTTTTGACACCTTTTGAATCATGTCAAATGAAGTTTGTATGAGCAAGATAGAGCCGATCAAAGTTTCCAAAAGGGTAGGTTGACCTGTATAGTACGCATTGTTGGTGACATGGAAATACAAGGTGATGTGGAATAAGTATTTGAGGGCATTTATCTTATTTAAATTAGAAATTAAGCCCAAAGTATATGAGCCAAACCCTTTAAAATAAAATGCATAAATATTTTAAAAAGGACTTTAAGACTTTTAAAGGTTTATAAAAGATATTTGAAATATGAAGCCCAAATCTATAAATATTTTAAAAGAGGAAAATATCATAAAATATAAAAGCCCAAATCTTAAAGGATTTAAACGTAATTTTAAAGGGATTATTAAAAGATAATCCATATCCCTATTTTTAAGGCTTGAAATCCATATCCCTATTTACATGGATTATTAAAAGATAATCCATATGCCTATTTACATGTTAAGATTTGTGAGAATATCCTAAGGGGGTTTTAGGATAATTTTAAAGGTGTTTATCAAATTGAAATGATATTGTACGGGAATATTGTAAAGCCTAAATTATAAGGGCTATTTATTTTAACAGGTGTATTATTTTTAAAGGATTTATTGTTGTAAATGGGAGATAGGGATAATTTGAAAATCATATGGTTTTAAACCATATTAGGAAAAATAAAATGTATAAAAAGGGGAATAATTTGGCCTTTCAGGGACATTGGAAATTATTATGAAATGTGGAGAATTCTTTTGGAGAGAATAATAGGCTTATTGGAATTAGGAAAAGGAGGAGATTATGTTAGAATTAGGTGTTGTACACCTTGCATAATGTTTGTAATGTTTTATTTATTTATTGTGTGTGTGGTGCACCTAGGGGTTTCTAGGTGAATGTGCATCACAAGGAGTTATAATGTTGGGGCCACTTTGTTGTATGTAACATTGGGACATGTAATTGTCAAATGTAATTATTTAATATTGGGAATAATAATAAAATAATAAAGTACCCAATATTAAATGTGGGGTCACATGTTGTATGGTTTTGGGCACATGGTTTATGTAATACCACTTGGTGGTTTTGTGGGAGCTTGTTTCTATAAAAGCAACCACAAGGGTAGTTGTTTAAGGTTGGGCAGTTTGCTGCAGGTTAGCAGGTTGAGCTTATGCATGTGTGAGGGTTTGAAGCATGGCATAGGATGTGTGGATTCATGCTTGGTCACATGGAATGCATGGATAGCTTGTGCTTCAGAAGTGTTCATGGAGTCTCTACAGATGTATTGTAATGGGTTTTCATTGCTGAATAATGCATGGAGTGTGGATGTTTTTGGAGGCTGGGTTTTTCCCTCTTGAGGGTTTTCCCAGGGTATATCTTGTGTCATCTTTGATGGGTATGTTGTCTATTCTCTTGCATGTTGATGTTGAGTATTTTACTTGCATGTTTCAGATTTGGGTTATGTGAAAATTGTCATTACATGGCTGCATAGTTTCCTTACAAGTGGTATCAGAGCTTTGGTTATTGGATTGGATAACCCTAGGTTGCATGAGAGAATGAAAGACAATGGCAAGATATAGGGTTTTGCAGGTGTTTTATTGCAGATCTGAGGGTTTTGGGTTTGCTGTTATGATGGGTTGTTTGCAGATTTGGGGTGAGAAAACTTTTGGCAAAATAGGGTTTCTTGGTCATGCATTTAAATGAGGGTTTTGGGGGTGAGCTTTCACAGATGACCTCCTTGGAAAAATGGACCTCATGGTTGGATTCAGGTTGGCCGAGAGAGAAATTTTGACATATAACATGCCCTATTTTTGGTTACAGAAAAAAAATTTGCCCATACCCCTATTCGGCCGTACGGGTCGACGGTACAGTCGTCTCAGAAAAAATATTAAAAAATCCAGAAAAATTAAAATCCCGTCGAAAATCTTTTTGTACCTGCAAAAATGAAAAACAAAAAAAAAAATTATTAGAAAAATCAAAAAATTAAAAAATTTGGAAAACACAAAAAAAATATATATTAAAAATTCTAAGTGGGGGGGTCCGCAGACCAGCCCACCCACTGTCCGCTGTACCAGCGGCGGCAGCCTGCAGCGGCAGGTACTGCCTCTGCCGGCACTGTCGGCTACGGCTAGCAGTGGTGCCGCCAGCAGCGCTGGCCCCGACCCCTTTGTGGGGTTAAAAACAATTTTAATAAAATTTAAAAACCTTTAAAAATTCCGCCATGCAAAGTCCGCCGGACTTGAAAATAATTTTAGCCAGATTTGGTAATTGCGTCGGGTCCGTACGCAGGGGAGGATAGATTTTTTTTAAATGAAAAATTAAATTAAATTTGAATGGGATTTGGAATCCGCCGCCCACCCACCACCGGAGCGCCGCCCGGGCGCCACCAGAGAACCAGCAGGAGGCCTTTTATAGCAGTTTTTTTCAAACACATATAACTTTTGCCTAGAGTGTCCATTTTTTGACTTCTTATAGTCGTTGGAAAACTGGTTCCGAGCACTACACAGTGGTATAGGTTTTGTTCCATGATTTTGCAGTTTTGATAGTGTTTTACTTGGTTGAAGTCAGATGTTTATTTTGAGCTTTGAGAGGGCATATCGGGTGCATACGGAGTCGGATTTTGGACTTCGAATAGTCAACGGAAAGCTTGTTCAGAGAACTACACAGTGGATCAGGTGTGAAGATATTTTGGTATGGTTTATTTGCTTTTTTCTTCACCTGAGCTGTTTATGGGTCTCTTTGACTATGGTGTTATTATGAGCTTATGGATTGTTGGATTTTGGTGATTTGATGATGGATTCATTGTATGCTCGGTTGTACATCTTTGATTATTATATTTTTTGACATGGTTATTAGCATGTATGTTGCATTGTTGTATCTACAAGTTGTGCAATGTTGTAGGCGGTCTATACTTAATTGTTGCACCTATGACTTGGATATGGGTTGTCTTTGCCCATTGATATTTCAGTGTTGATGCATGATCAGTTTTGGTGGCTTGGTTTAGTCACTTGGTTTGCTGTTTTGGTTGTCATGTTGAGGAGGTGAGATGGTATTACCAGGTACAGTCATGATATGAGATCTATGTAGTTGACTATGATTATGCAGATATGTGGACACGGTTGGGTTGATTTGTTGGTACATTTGGTGGTGATTATGATGTCATGGATGTTTCTTGTGCATTAGAGACTTTGGCATGTTATGAGGGTTTTATACAGGTGCATTGATTGGTGGTATTGGAATGGTTCTTGATTATGGTTATGGCGGTGTATCTTCTTGGGTTTAGGAGATTGGTATCACGATGTCATGGATAGCTTGGTTACACGGTTCAGTGGGAGCTTGTGACAGTGATGGTTTGGCAGTGATGGATATGATGGTTTGGCGGTGTATCTTCTTGCTTTAGAGGATGGTTATCATGTTGTCATTGAGAGCTTGGATTCACAGGTTTTGTGTGAGCTTATGACAGTGTTGGTTTTGTGCATCATGGTGCCATGGGATTGCTCGGTATCACGGTTCAGTGGGAGCATTTGTCAATGATGTGGATCCATTGTTGATTATGGATGGTTGTCTTCAGCAGGTGATCTTTGGTGTCATGGAGGAGCTCTTGGATTCTGTGTGCTACAGTGAGAGTTCTTTGACATCAGGTGTTGGAGATGTTGAGGTATTATTTATGACTTGTTGGTTTTGACAGGTGATCCTTGGTTGTAGGATGGTTTTGTTATTATGTCATGGTATACTCTTGATTACTAGTTTAGAGTTGTGGCATGGTACATGTTATGATGATTTATTCATGTGATCTTCTTTTGAGAGGATGTGAGATCATGGTGTCATGTTTATGTTCCTGATTCTGCAGTTGGAGCTATGATTTTGATCTTGGTTGGTTCTCTTTGTATTGAGTACATTGATCATTTGCTTGGTGTTTAGCATGGATTGATCGGTTACAGGTGCTCATGGATACTTGGAGACATAGGTGAGGCTTGGTGTTCTCTTGTGATTAGAGACATGTTATTGATATGGTTACTCTTGATGAGGTTTTAGCAGGAAGTCCGAGGGAGCCTACACCTTGGTTGGACGTGAGTTCAACATGGACCAATGAGGAGAGTGTTCTTGGTTGAGTCATGATGACTTGGATATCCTGGAGGAGCATTCTCATTCCCCACTCTTGGTCTACTCGGCGGTTCACTTGAGAGGTATTGCCCATTATTCTTTCAGGTGCATTATGTTTATGCTTTGTCTTCTCATGGATATGGATCTTGAGCCATGGATATTTGGTTTCTGGAGGGTTCATTTGAGGAGTGTTGGCATGTTTATCTCCTTGTACATGTTGGGTTTAGGAGATGGTTTATTGGGCTGATTTCCTTGGTTTAGGAATGATTACTTTGAGTTTGATCTTCTTGTTTTGAGATGCTTACATCCATGTTAGTTACATATGTTATCTTTGATCTTGGTGATTGGATGGATGGATGTGGTTATGGATTTTGTTTTGGGGTATTATGGAGGAGATCATACTTGACACAGTTGGCATTTAGAGGTGTGTGTGTAGGAGGACATGCTACAGGGTTTGGTTTGCAGGTTTTGCTTATCATTGTGGATGTTCCTTGGTACTACATGTTTACTTCTATGAGATGCTGGTAGTAGACTTGGTATGCCTTTTGTGATGGTGCCTTTTTTGGGATGTTAACGAAGCGACGAGTTGAATGCACTCATTCCAGGTTTGCATTCATCTTGACATTGCCCATGCAGTGGGAGCTCTTGGATGTGTATGTCACTTTTGACAGGTTTGCACATGGAGTTCGTTATTGTGGTTTATGGGTGGATATGTTGTTGGCATGAGTTTACTATGATATGTATACCTTGGAGGTATGGATAGTTGGATGTGTTGTCATTTGTTGTGGGTGTCATTTCAGCTATGGTAATTTATTCTTGACAGCTACTGGTGCATATTGGATTCAGTGTTTGTGTTTTGAGATATCAGGTTGAGGTAGGTTTATGCTTCTTTGTGACAGTTAGTGTGACATCTCTTTGGATGTGTTCATATCTTAGTGCAGTTGGCATGGTGGAGGATGGGAGCATTCATGGATGAGATGGTGTTCAACTTGGTTCTTGTTACAGGTATCTTGATGGAGCACATGGAGCACTTGGATTCCTGGATGGTACATGTTGCCTATGGAGTTTATTTGTTACCCCCTTATGCAATGTATACAACAAGTGGGAGATTGTTAGAATTAGGTGTTGTACACCTTGCATAATGTTTGTAATGTTTTATTTATTTATTGTGTGTGTGGTGCACCTAGGGGTTTCTAGGTGAATGTGCATCACAAGGAGTTATAATGTTGGGGCCACTTTGTTGTATGTAACATTGGGACATGTAATTGTCAAATGTAATTATTTAATATTGGGGAATAATAATAAAATAATAAAGTACCCAATATTAAATGTGGGGTCACATGTTGTATGGTTTTGGGCACATGGTTTATGTAATACCACTTGGTGGTTTTGTGGGAGCTTGTTTCTATAAAAGCAACCACAAGGGTAGTTGTTTAAGGTTGGTTTTTGCATGTTAGCAGTTGAGCTTGTGCATGTGTGAGGGTTTGAAGCATGGCATGGGATGTGTGGATTCATGCTTGGTCACATGGAATGCATGGATAGCTTGTGCTTCAGAAGTGTTCATGGAGTCTCTACAGATGTATTGTAATGGGTTTTCATTGCTGAATAATGCATGGAGTGTGGATGTTTTTGGAGGCTGGGTTTTTCTAGGGTATATCTTGTGTCATCTTTAATGGGTATGTTGTCTATTCTCTTGCATGTTGATGTTGAGTATTTTACTTGCATGTTTCAGATTTGGGTTATGTGGAAATTGTCATTACATGGCTGCATAGTTTCCTTACAGATTATTGTATACACAAAGAAATTTGGAATGTCTTCAAGTGTTGAGAGAGATTGTGAGAGGTTTTTATGCCAATTTTTGGATGTTTTTTTTATGTAACAAAACAAATTCAAGTTTGGCATCATTAATGAAAGTGGTCCATCATTGAGAAGTGAACCTAGAGACGTAGTCCTGATTGGATGAAATTCATTATCAAGCTCGTGTTCCTCTCAATATTTTGTGTTATTCTTCTTCCCTATCCTATCTTTCATTCTTTATTTTTTTTCTAATTACAACACTTTAGTAATTAGTTAATTTCATTAAGTTATATAAATGTGAACCTAGTTTGTAATTTCAACGGTTAAACAACATAGTAATGCAATTCTATTGGATCAGGATTAACTATAATATAAGTTAATTTTCAAGTTAATTGTAAACCTCTAATTACATATCACATGCAAATCCTAATGATATACAAAACTTAAGTAAATGACCTAGAAATGATTTCAAATCTGAATAGTAAACTGAGAAATTATAGAGGTGGACCTGAAAACTTGAGGAGGCTTGGATGGAGACTTGAAATCCTAAAATTATTAATTTTGATGCATACTAGGACTCATACACTAGTATGGGTGATTTAGTCCCAGTTTAGGGTTTTAGGTCGAAACTGAAATCTAGAATTGTTGAATCAGGATCTATAGAAAAAGTTTGAAAATAGGTATACTGGGACTCATACGCCACAAGTGGTCCTAGTAGCAGGGTTTCTCCAAAACTTTGATATCATCTAATGCTTTCCTATAGCTTCCCTCCTACCAAATTTCTATCTCTAAAACATTGAAGTTTGCTTTGTAAGTGACTTTCCATGATCCTGTTAAAAAGGTGACAACTTTGACAACTTGACAACTTTTCTCCAATCTTGCTCTTCAATAGATCTTCAACCTAAACCACCGAGATCTTCAATCACACATAAAAGAGAGGGAAAAATGTGTTTTTGTTAGTGGATAGGGGTTTTCCTTGGTCAAACCTTATTTTGGTAATCAAACCTTGAAATGAAATGAAATAGAAAGGAGGAATGATGAATGAACAAATATGTGATGTTGCAACTCACCAAACCTTTGAATAAGATGCTGCAAACATGTATGAAATGACTAGCATGAATGTGTATCTTGAATCTTGCTTGAATGCGACGGATCTTGACTTGAATGCTTTCTTGAATCATAAAACCCTACATCACAAATGTTAGCTCAAAAACAAACATGATGCTTGATACTTGAATAATGCTCCAAAATGCTTGATAATCAATCCTGAATGCTCTTGTAAACTCTTGTAAGTTCTCTTGATCACAAATTTGCTAGAATATTTGAATACTTGAAAGCTTAGGAGAAAATGAGTGAAATAACCTTGTATTTATACTTGCTTATGCCAAAGTTCCTAAAATTTCAACACTACAAGCCGACATTAGATTTAGGAGAATAAAATCCTGCCAAGAATTTGAATTTAAATTAAGTCTAAGCTAAGTTGGACTCATATGATATTTGTGGCATATGAGTCCCATTAGGCTAAGCTTGGGACACATTTTTCAAGAAATACTTAGTCAAATGTTAAATTCAGATCTAGGCCCCAAAACCTAGGGGGACCCATATGCCCAAGGTGGTGTATGAGTCCCAGATCACTAAATATGGGCCATACAATCCAAAATAATTAATTTTTGATTGGTCACTTGATACATATTAGGATTATCCTTGGAAAGATGCATTAATTAAGGCTTGTGGATTCAAAATTAGGCCAATTTAAGGCATAAAGAAATCTAATTTTAGCAAGGAGGGCCCAAAAAAGTGCGAAAATGTAGAGGGACAAATTTTTATACACTACAATGAGATGTGCAATATAGTCATTCAAGACACACTAAGATTCCAACGCCTCCAACAACTTTTCCACTTTTTCATATGTAATCATTATATTTAGATGTATTGTGGAATGAGAACTGTAATTAGATGACATGTATTATGATTCCATCACCAACTCCTAATGACTACAATTTTAGTTACTTCATTTAGAGATTCTAGTAATTATTGAAAATAGGACATATTATGGGATGCATCTAGTGTAGTCACATAACATGCAATGATTTTTATCCTTCACCTGTTTCTCTTATAGAGTTTAAATATACTTCACCAAAGGATTCATGTGATTATTTTCAACATGAAATCTCATAAGATGCACATCATGGCCACATGGTATGCATTAAGATTTCACATCTATCCACTTAATCTTGAATATTAATCCTCTTTAGTTAGGCTTAAGAATCCTAATTGGCCACATGCCACCTCTCAACATTGACATTGGTACCATTGTATAACTTCTAGAGACATTTTATTTTTCTTCTAGTATATTATTTTTCTTAAATGTGAAGAACTTCAACATTCACCTTTGGATTTATTTCATCCACTGTTGGCACAAGATGCATCACATCTTGGGGGTTGCCTACTCTCTCTCTCTCTTCACATTTATCCCTTTTGAGCTCTCTCTCTCTCTCTCTCTCTCTCTCTCTCTCTCTCTCTCTCTCTCTCTCTCTCCCTCCGTCCCTCCGTCCCTCCCTCTTTAAAGTGAATCATTGTACTAGGTTACCTAACATGACCTTGTTGATAGAACTCATTTATATTTCATCCTAAATTACACTTAAGGGGAATGCTGGTGTAAACATTTTACTTGAACACCTAAGACAAATTTTATTCAAAGTGTAATACTACACCTAGTTATTAATTAGTTTCCCTAGGATATTATGAATATTTAATTATTGTAAATTTAAAGGTAGTTAATAATAATGTATGATTAGCTTAAATTGAGGTACAAAATTTTCATTACTATCTAATCAATCCTTAATTCATGATAGTTATATTATGATTTTGTTTGATCAATCCCACCTTTGTCTTAGTTAGATTGAGCTGACTCATCTCCTAATTGGGAGTGATAAGGAGTTTCATTAATTCATGAATCTAAGAGATCTATATATTTTTACAATTCTCTTTGTAATTAAGATCCACAATGTTGAATATATCTAAATTCTTTATTTATTTTCTTGGTAATTATGATTAGCTCATAGAAATTAAGTCTTAGGTTGTATTTTTATCACAAAATTGAACACATAAAAAACATATCCCATGTCCATATTTCCAATATTGTTCCTTGAAGTTATATACAAATTAATTCTCACTTGGCATGGAAATAGTCATTCCCAATGGATTATTTGATCCTTTTGAGAGTTATTAATGTTAGAGGAGAGAGAGAGGGGATTCATAGTAATAGCCACTATTGTGAGGATTTTTAATTCCCATGAAGAATTAGCTTGATGATAATGAACTAAAAATTGATCTTAGGGTCTGTTACATTGACTATAATTCTCCCCCTAGACTTGACTGATGTGCTTTCTAGTATCTATAAAGATCCTCCAATTGTATTCCAAGTATATTTTTCACCAAACTAAACCAATACTAGCTTTCAATTACAAAGGGAACATCATCTAATAGAATCATGATCCTTCCATGGGCTTACCATCAAATCACCCCATAAACAACAAAGGAATTAGTAAAGGGGTATTAAAAAAGGAGATAATTCTTGTTCCCTTCATACTTGAGATAAAGCCCACATATTCTCAAACCAAAAAAACCATGCTTCCAAAGAATATCTTCATGAAGATACTTAGCTAACATGATTAGTGACAAGAAAGAATTAACCTTATATTAAAATTTAGGATTCCACACCTTCTTCTAAAGGTTAGAATTTTTAATGTCTATATTTCTAGAAGAAGAGTCTCATAAGTAGTTTGAATAAAATAAATTATATAACTTCATAATCCCCATATGAGGATGTTAGAGGACTTGTCTAGGGAAACCTTGCAAGAAGCTAAGATTTGAGCCAAGTGGTCAATGTGAAATTATTACAAGTCATCTGTCATATCATGTATATAATAGGGAGAGGGAAGGTAGATAGATAGACTATAGGGTAGATGGATACTCCTTAGATTTTAATTTTCAAATCTTTACATCATTTTGTATGAAATTAGACTAAAATTCAAAGGCATGAGTCCAACTAGCTTTAATAAATTTATGCTTTAACTCAAGGAGATCAAGAAACTCAATAATCATTGGGTTTTTTTAATCCAAATCATTGTCCTAGAAAATAATATTGTCACCCTTCTTAGTCCAAACAAATTTTTCTTTACTCATATTGTTTCCCAATTTAATGGTTTTCCATATATGAGATGCAAATTACCCAAATAGAGTAGGCATCTTTGACATGGAAGAGTGATTTTTAATTTTTTAAGTACTTGAACTTAAAATTATTCCCTCATAAGGTAGTCTCCTCCACATGCCATCTCAAATATTCTTTGGTAGTTAACAAAACATTATTGAGGAGGGATATGTTCATCCCTAATGTACCTCTTTCTTTGGGTTGATATATTTCAACCCAATTAACTAGATGTCATTTATTTTTCTCAAAATTTTCTTTTAAAATATTTTTTCTTGTCTCTCACTCAAGATTTAGAATGATACCTTTTGGAGCCATGCAAATTTTAAATATGTACATTGGGAGAGCTTATATGAAAACTTTGAGGAGAGCCATGGGGCCAACTAAAGAAAGGAATATATGAGTCTAATGATTAATATGACAATCCACATAATCTAATATTACATTCCAATATATTTTTTCAAGAGAAGTAGGAGAAATGGAAATATGTAAATATCTAAAAGGAGAGGAAATTATTCGAAAATCAAAGATGTTAGCAATAGTCTAATAGAAGTGATGAAGAAAAAACTTAAGATTTATGTTCATCCCATAATTGTGTAGACATGCTAGTATAAATAATGGGAGCATGATTCCTAAAAGTATTTGCTTCAACTATAATAGTTTTTCCATGACTTATGCATCATCAACAAATTAAAGATGAGTTAAAGAGTCCATATCATACATATTGTGGAATCAATAATATTTTATAAGGTAATTCAAGAACTAACCAAATCCTTTTACTACAATGAAAAAAATAAAAGGATAGACTAAAAGGAAACATGATCAAAGAAGAACTATTAGTAAGAATAGATAATAAAGGAAAAGTACAACAAGCCACAACAAGTTACAACCCTTTGAATCTAATTATCATCAACCAATTGAGTCCAATTATCATCAAAATTATTATTAATTTTCTTATGTAATTGAATTGTTGATGAATTGAACTTATACTATTACTACTCCCTAATCACTCCTTGAATCATTTCAAAAAAAATAGGCTCCACTACATAGAGCCATCTTGACTACTAGTTTATTATATATCTATCTTTTATTGAATTTGTGCTATTACTACTCATTGTAACCATTCCTTATAGGATTTGAAATTGCTTGATCCTATAAGAAAACACTCTCAAAATTTCTTCCAAAAATTTCCAAAAAACCCATATGTAAAGCTCAAAGATGTTCCTTTTTCATGTCTACAAATGACTAGTAGCATTATAATTAGCCAATAGGCTATTTTGTTTGAAGTTTCTAACAGGATTTTTGTTAGCCTAGCCATGAATTGGATTTTCCAGTGTTGGAGATGTTTTGGATGGCAGTGACTTGACCGGGTTTTTCTGTGGTGACGTGGAGCTTGGTAATTATGTGGGTTGGTGGTGGTGGAGTTTGTGTCCTTGATACGCGGAAGCTAGATTGTAAGTGTTTGCTTAGAGGAGTGCTAATTCATTCTGTCATTGTTGTACGATTGGGGTAGACAAAGTAAATGTGGGCAAACAAAGTAAATGCAATATCGAGTGTTGCAGTGTGGGAAAGTATACTTAGTTTAAGTTGTATTTTCAAAACAACCATTATGGTTTTGGTTTCATAGAAGACTATTGTAAAAATTGTCACCTGTTGGCTTTGTCATCAGTTTCATAGCAGATTGGAGGTTTTTAAAATTGTTGTTCTCCATAATTTTTAAGTCATTTTACATGGTTGTTTTGAATAAATGATTTATATTTATGTTAAAACTATTGTTCTCTAGAATCTATAAGTCGCTTTACATGGGTGTTGCAGTGTGGGAAAGTAAAGTTTGAAATGTGCAAGAAAATATATTGATTAAGTTGCATTGTCAAAAGAGCCATTATGGTGTTGTTTTGATAGTAGACTATTCTAAAAAACACTGGCTTTAGTTTTGTGGTTCCTTTGATAGGAGATTATTGTAAAAATCAAAGACTTTGTCTCCATTTTATAGGAGATTTGAGTGTTTTAAAATTGTTTTTTTGCATAATGTGTAAGCCATTTTACATGGACCATATTTTTCATAAATGATTTATTTATTGTTTATGTTAAAACTGTTGTTGTCTAGAATCTGTAAGTCATTTTACTTGGGTGTTTGGTGTTATGGTTTTGTATGGATGGAGAAATTGTACTTAAATATTCTTTCTTTCATCAAAAAGTATGGTTAGGGTTAGTAATTTTTTCATCCCTTGTTTATTGTTTGTTGTTATCTTTGTGCCTCTTTGGCCTTATACCTATTACCATAGGAGTAATTGTAGTTAATTCTTGTTTCTTTGGTCAAAAAGTATGGTTAGGGTTAGTAATTTTATTGCCCTTCATTTTTTGTTTTAGTTTATCTCTGTGCATCTTTTCCGTTACAACCATTAACATAAGAGCAGTTGCAAATTAACATAGGAGTGATTGCATATATATATGGCCTTAGACCTATTACCATAGGAGCAATTGCAGTCAAATATTGTTTCTTTGGTCAAAAAATATGGTTAGGGTTAGTAATTTTATCGCCCTCCATTTATTGTTTTAGTTATCTTTGTGCATCTTTTTCGTTACACCCATTAACATAAGACCAATTCTAGATTAACATAGGAGTGATTGCATATGTATATATATGTAGAGGGTTAGTATGAAAGTAGAAACATGTTGGATATAAAATTAGTTTGGTGGGTGTTAAGTGTTATTCTTTCTAATATCTCTTTTATTTTCTCAATTTATTTGTTTGAAGTTTTTGATGGGATTTTCTGTTAGCTCAATCGTGAACAGGATTTGTCCTGTAATAGCTCTTTTACAATTTCTCTATTTGTCTAAAATATTTAGTGCCATGCAATGTAGCTCAAATTTTTTATTAAGTCTATGGCATTATAGGCATTTTGTATAGGTTATTGCTACTCATTATCTTTATGAGTTGTATTTAATGTGGGTTTGGTGCCAAAGAATGGAGCTCAATTTTTGAATTGGCAATCCAACTCTTACACTGACTACTTCTCTTGTATGAATATGTTTAGTGTGTGTCTTTTATCATCTATGATTTATGTATGATTCTTAAGTGTTTTTCTAATAGTTGTTTTACAATTTACCTATTTTTTCTATAATATTTAGTGGCAAATTATGTAGCTTAAATTTTGAATTGAGGAGACAACTATTACATAGAATTTTCAATAACACATTGTGTACATAGTGATAGAATTTCAGGTAAGAAGGAATGTGTCACAAAATTAAATCTATACATGCATTTGACTTGAACTGGGTTCTTTACTTTGAATATTCTTTGTAAGTAATTTCATATACATAGATGTTCTTATCTAAACTTTTTTGGTGAAGGGAAATTGGAAAAGACCTATTAGGAAAACACTTAACAACCACATTAGATAGAACTTTAAAATATGGAGAATAGAACCGGAAAACTATGATAATGAATAATTTGGTATGGGGAGCTAGAAAAAAGAATATCATGAAGAACAGTTTGTTATGGTGAAGTTCAAACAGTTGAGAAGAAAAGAATATCGTGAAACATATTGGTACAAGAAAAAAGCGAAATTGGAAAAGAGCTATTAGGAAAACACTTAAGAATCACATGAAAATGGAATATGTTCTAAAACCCACATTAAATAGAACTTTAAAATATGGAGAATAGAAGAGGAAAACTACAATAATGAATAGTTTGTTATGGGGAACTAAAAAAAAGAATATCATGAAGAATAGTTTGTTGTGGGGAAGTTGAAATAGATGAGGAAGAAAGAATATAATGAAACATATTGAATAATACACTGCCATCCCACATAATTAGCAAGCTTGACTCCTTGCATAAATAAACACAAGAAGTTTGTTCAGGGAGCTTCAAGAAGATCAGGAAAAAAAGAATATCATGAAACATATTGATACATGATTACAACTATGTTCTTTGTTAATAAATATTGAAGAAAAATAGAGAAATTACATATAAGAGGTGTTAGAATAACAATTATTTGCTACAAGGGTATGTGTAGGATCATGATGGGCCAAAAAGTGGCAATATAATGGGTATTTGTAGGGTATGTGGCTGACGACTTTTTTTTAACCCAAAATTGATGAAATGAAAAGGGTTTTTAAAGGAGACTCTCATATTTCCACCAATATAAATTATGCTTTACTTTGAATTTAATAAATTATTATTATTCATTTTCTATTTTAATTACGACTAAAGTCTTGATTGATAGGCTGATTGAAAAACATCTATAGCTTCCAAACTGTATCACATTTTTTTAATCCAAAACATGCATCACATTCTATGCTTTGTATACTATAGGATTAAAAAAAAAAAGAATTTCATGAAGTTTTTACCAAGTTAAGGTGGTCAGACATATGAGTTTTTATATTTTTAAAAAGTTGTAATAAAAAATCATAATTAATTATTTATTTGAAAATAATTAAAAGAAAATATGCATCACATTTTGGACATGAGTCCTCTACCTGTATAAAAATATTATAAAAAATTGTCATTTTATTGTGGTTGGGTGAAATTAGACGGATACTTCTTATTTTTCCTTGAAATTTAATTACTCATTTGAAATTTTCACAAATAGATTTTTAAAAATAAAATAAACCTAGTAGTTTAGAAACTACACTCAATTTTCTACAAATTCTATTCTTACATATTTTTGAAATAATAGAGATAACTTATTCAAATTTTTACGCTAAGTTTCCTAGTTCTGATTTTTTTGAATTTTTTGCCACTTAAGGGCCTATTTTTTCCATGATGATCCTGCACATACCCACAAGTTGTTTTACATGGGTATTTTGCATACATGATTTATCTATAGTATTTAATGCCAAGCAATGTAGCTTGAATTTACAATTAATCCTATGGTGCTATACACATTTTCCAAAGATTTTTGCATCATATAATTGTTGTCATAGCCTAAAGAAATTAGGTATCTTGATAAAGAATTGGGTTTAAATAATTGATTTGACAGGTTGAAAAGATATATGTATAAGTGTGTAGAAAAAAATAGTTTGGTGGCTTTTAAGTGTTGTATACACCTAAAAATGGTCACATCACATTTGTTTGGTAATTAATTAAATATTCTTAATATTTAATTAAATCTCTGAATTTCATCTACGTATAAATAAATTTAAATAATTTATTTATATTGTTCATTCTTTCATTTTGATTAAATAAATAAGTTTATTTAATCATCTTTTCTTATTCATTTCTTAATTAATTAAATAAACATTATGATTTATTTATATTAATTATTAATAATCTTGGCCTGGATATTTAATTCGAATAAAGATTAAATATTTCCTCTCTTTTAAATTATTTCCTTCTAAAAATCCTTTCATAATTAAATATTCAAAATATTTAATTAAATTCTTCTAATATCCATAATACAATTAAATATTTCTAAAATATTTAATTAATTCTTCTAAAGTCACATTATAATTAAATATTCCAAAATATTTAATTAAATCTTTCATAGTTCTAAAAATCAAAAATAAAACTCAATAAATGAAATTAAATAAATTTATTTATTTATTTAATTTGAGGATTATCTTCAACAGCCGTGGAAGCAAACAGCCAAAATAGAAAAATTAATTTTCTCTATTTTTGTGTAGGCTTGTTCCCGTGGGTTGAAGACATGAATCCATTCTTCTCTCCAATCTCCCAACCTCTTCCATCTTCTCAACCTCTCCATCTCTCACCTTTCAATTCTACTAGACAATCTCACACTGTTGATCCTTGCCAGCTAGGATTGTGCCTGAAAAAATCTATAAATAAGACTGTTGGGTACTTCAAATCATATAGGAGCTTTCAGTAAGAAAATTATAGTTAAATTGCATTAAACTTTTAGCATTCACAGTATTCAAATTTTTATAGCATAGCATAGCATAGCATAGAATCATAGCATAGAATTATGGCATCTTCCGTTTACAGCCCCTGTGCATATCTATGAGCATTTTCATATTCACTAGCATATAGGATAGAAATTCCTTTGCATACTCATTCTTCAGCAGCCATTTGGAGAAGCTGAGCTTACACAAAATCTGAGAGCAACAACTTTGAATCTTTGGAGATAGAGGAAGATGGAATGCTTCTGAGGAATATTTATTTCTTTTTTTGAAATTAAATCGATTAGCAATTTCTTCAGTATAATGTTCCATTAATTGTGTTTTTGTTTTCATTTAGATTACATATTTTAACATTACACATTTTTGGCGCCCACTGTGGGGCTCTTTGCCCCTATTTCTCATATCTTTTTGCAGGTTTTTTTGACAGGTTACAGAAAAAACAGCAGAATAGCGCAAGAAACACATTTCAGAAACTTCATACCTAGTTCAACGCATTTGAGAGTTTTTGCAGCACCCGTGAGAACTTTTGCAGTGCATTTGAGAACTTTTGCAGCGCCCGTGAGAACTTTTGCAGCGCATTTGAGAAATTTTGTAGCGCATTTAATAACTTTTGCAGTGCTCATGATAATTTTTGTAGCGCCTATTATAATTTATGTAGTGCTTATGAAGACTATTATAGTGCAAATTTTAGAAAATTAGTAAATTGTAATCTATAAGTTTAAAACAGTTTAACTGAATCCGACGCAACCGCGGATAGTTAGTAGTTTTAAAAGTAAAAAAAGAAGCAATCCTAGGGTAGACACTTTAAAAGTAAAAAAAGAAGCAATCCTAGGATAGACACTTTAAAAGTAAAAAATGAAGCAATCCTAGGGTAGACATTTCACATTTCATTTTGGGTTAAAAATAATTTCATGTTTGTGTGAAGCAACATCTTCACTTAGCATAGAAAATCTTTATTTTTGGCTTAAAATAAATCCATGATTGCTTTGTTTTTGGTGATAGGCCTATGCTCTCCCCTTAACTGGGTGATCAAAATGCCAAACTCACCTATTTCCCTTTATGTAATTTCTTGTTTTACTAACACCTTTTAGAAGGCCTACCGTAGTGGGAAAAAGTACTCACCCTACGGGAACGACCTAAGTGGGAACAACTAAAGCCAAGTTTTCCAACCCACTCTAATCAAATGCAGATGGTTGATGAAAATCCCATTTGACGGTAGTGTGCATTGATAACCATCCCCAAAGCCTTTGTTCTAAAGGTAGGGAGGTCTCTCGAGGGAGTCTATCATTTGCCGCATCGAACAGAAACCCTTACTAAGGAACTTAGTGTGGTATCTTACCGAGTCAATTTCCGAACATCATATTAATCACAGTGCAGGGGAGGGAAGAATCTACCCCCAAGATACTCACCATATAACTACCAAGGATTGTTTGCTCAGGGGATCTGGTATCCACTTCCGTCACTCTGAGTATGCACCTAGAAAAGACAAAAACACGGGCGCCCTTTCGAGGGTGACACGGCTGTGTGAGTCGACGCAGTTTTAAGATGTGGGTTGTTGATTACTATGATGATCTACTTGAGAATTAAGAGTGAGTCTATTTAAAGTGCTTATCATGTGTAAAACCTGTTAAAATAATTTTTGAACAACATTTTGATTATACACTTGATGTTTAGCATAGGACTTAAGACAACGATTTTACAACTTGTTTGATGTGTTTTCAATACACTAATTCAGATAAGATCATCCAAAACTCACTATCACATTGATTAATCTCATGTTACGAGATTGGAAATCCACAATGTTTGTAAAGAAATCTGTTTTCAAAAGGATTAAAAAGCCAAAGAAACCCCTCAACCACAAGAAACTATTGAAGAAGCAACGATTCTTGTATCAAAGCCGAAAAGTTTTACTCAAATATAGAACCTTTCTTCATAGGTATCATGATTGTGTTAGAGGTCTTTCTGATGATTATGCTATAGAACCTTTGTATTCACAAGCTTACTTTCAAAGAAGAGCCCTTTCTCAAAGGCATAACCATAGTCAATGCATTTGTTTCAGTTATATTCCCCAACCTGCAATTGAATATTCTACTTGTCCAAATCAAATGTTGCAATAGAGAACTTAGAATACATTAGGCATCCATCACAAAATCCATCTTTTTACAAAGCTATGATCAAAACTTCATAAAGTGAAAAATCATCTTTTTCTTGATCTTTTGCTTAAATTCCCGTTAACAGGATTTTCATCCTTTCACTTAGGGAACAACACAAGCTAAAGATTAGAAATTTTGTGTAAGTCATAGAATCTTCATTCTATTCTGAATTTCATATATATCACATAAATTGCACTATTTCATTCTTTTGATCAAAAGAAAGTAGAACTTGGAACAAAACCTATGCCTGTCTTCACGAGATCTCAAAAAAAAATGGAAAAAGATGAGGGAGAAACCACTACAAGTAAAATGGGTGACCGTAATGAAAAAGAAGAGGAAACATTTAATCTTGATGAATTAACAAAAGAAAAGCTTCAAGAAGCAGAACAAGATCCTCAATTCCATACTCATATGGAAAGGATTTTAGAACAAAACAAAGAAAGATACTTACTTTCATTAGCTAATCAAGGAGCTAAGTTACCTCACAATTTCGACATAGAAGGGATTAAATAGAGTCCTGAAACTCCTCCTAATGAATTTAGTGCACTTAATCAACAGATAAAAGAATTACAAGGGAAAATAAAAGAGATGCAAGGGGGTACAACAAAGAAATATGTTTTGGAAGACATATATCCTTATCCATTTGATAGGAGTCTTAAAATGATCCCATTTCCAAAACATTGTGAAATCCCTAAGTATGATAGATATAATGGAAAAACTGATCCCATTGACCATGTGAGGGATTTTCAAAATATGAGTCTAGAATTCGCCTATGATGATACCTACTTAATGTGATTATTTCCACGAAGTCTAGGTGTACAATCTATGGAGTGGCTTTCAAAAATCACTCCACCCATCAAAACTTTTGAGGAGTTAATAAATCAGTTTATATCACAATA
Source organism: Sequoia sempervirens (assembly GCA_007258455.2). Lineage (NCBI taxonomy): Eukaryota > Viridiplantae > Streptophyta > Pinopsida > Cupressales > Cupressaceae > Sequoia > Sequoia sempervirens. The sequence continues at coordinate 1,113,054,438 of VDFB02271358.1, read as the reverse complement.
TGCCTACAACATTCAACATCTGATAACAATGCTTGATCTTTGTAAAGTGAAACAAAAAGTAGGAGAAACCTTCACTACATTCTTGAAAAGGTGGAGAAGGTTATTTGCACGATATTCCTGTCCTATTCCTGAAAAGGAAAAGATGGATATCTTCATCAATGGCTTACATCCAGAATTAAGTTATAGGCTTAATCTTCATTGTCCTCATAACTTTGAAAAATTGATTGAAAATGCAATCACAATTGAAGGGGCCTTGGTTAAATGAGGAGTGATAAAACTTGATAATCCAAGTACATCAAATCAAAACAACAATGATAAAACAAGGTTTTGGAATAGAAAAAAAAATGTTGTCAATGATGGTATAGTAGATGCAAATAATCTACGAACTAGACCATCTGTTTTCAATCTATCAAGTGCTCCATGAACCAATCAACAGGGACAAAACTCCAAGCAAGAGACCATGACCAATCAAAATACCAATCAAAATCATGGTAATTTCAATAGCAATCTTGGCAATACCCAAACATCAAATCCATCCAGACCTCCATTCTTTTCAAATCGACAGAATTTTACTGCTTTGGCTCAATCTCTTGAGTCTGCTCTCAAGGAGCTTCTTGATAATAAGGTTATCACCTTACCTCCACAAAGAGATTATGAGCCATGAGTCAAACCACCATGATGGAATGACTCGTATTATTGCAATTACCATCAATGTAAAGGTCAACAACGAATAATTGTCAAGCTTTGAAAAATCTCGTACAAGATTTAATTGACAATGGTACCATTACAATTGAGGGACATCAGACCAATGACGATCATCAAGCATTTAAAGACCCTTTACCAAACTATCAAAAGGGGGAAACATCATATGAAAAAGCCAAAAGTGTACATAATGTTGAAGACAATATAATCCGTCACATCTATGCAGATGATCAACGGGTTAATGTTATCAAAATCAAGGGAAAACAAGAATATCAATAGGTTAATGTGACAACAAGAGGTCAAGAAAAAGTTGTTCTAAAAGGAAGTTCATCTAAAACAACTATTTCTCCTCCAAGTCAGTATAATCTGGTTGATCAACTAAGAAAAACATCAGCTCAAATCTCTATCCTTGAACTTTTTAAAATATCTCCCATACATAAGAATATTTTAGAAGAAGCTCTTGTAAACACAACTGTTAACACTGATCTGGATGTAAATAGATTTCAAGCCATGGTGGGACATTTGTCTTCCCCCACTTGTCTTTCATTTTCTGATAAAGATGATGCCTCTATGACACATCCACATAATTCCTCCCTCTATCTTGAAGTCATGATCCATAAGCATCGAATTAGACGTGTCTTAATAGATGGAGGAGCCGGTTTAAATATTTGTACCTTAAAGTTAATAAATGCCTTAGGAATATCAGAAAATGAAATTGATCCACGAAGGAAGATAACTATCAAGGCATATGATGATGAAGAAAGAGCTTCTAAAGGATTAATATTGCTGCCTATCAGAGTGGGACCTATTGTGAAGAATACATTTTGTCAGGTTCTAGATTGAGATCTTTCTTATAACATACTTTTGGGTCGTCCGTGGATTCATGATATGCAAGTGGTACCATCAACATATCATCAATGTATCAAGTTTCCATATGATGGTCAGGAAATAACTATACAAGACGATTACAATAGTACCCAAACTTGTTCAAATCTTCGAGTAACTCAAGATGTCTTTGTGCCACACAATAGGGAAGCTCTTGCTATTTCTTCTTCCAATTTACAAGTCCAATTGCAAGAATTGACAAAGAATCTTGATACTAAGCTGAAGTTTAAAGACAAAGGGGTAGGTGAATATTCACTATCTCTTTCTACCTTACCTCCTTCTCTGAGGTCACATGGGCAACCTACCTTATCAAATCAAAAGATTGCAACAGCTTCTATATCCCAAGCTTCTGTGCCAATCACAAAGTTTGATGGAAAATTCATTAATGCTAATACCACTGAAGAAGAAGCTGAAGATAGGGACATCCTAAATTGGCTATACAAAGATGAGGATGACTTTCTCTTGCACATTAAGTTACCTATAGAACAATATGGTAAGGGGTACACTATCATGCAGAAAATGGGCTATGAAGGAAATGGTCCTATAGGAAAAAGAAGAGAAGGAATTGTGGAACCAGTTCAACCTATTTCAAAGCATTCAAGTGATAAAACATGACTTGGATATGGTAAAGATAAAGAAGAATCTACTTCACATCAAGCACAATCAACTTATGAAGGAGGATCAATGTCAAATAAACCTCATGAATTAGTTTTTCAATTGCAGAATAGTTCAGATACTGATTCTAATGAATATGAATGGGACACCATTTATAATGATGAATTTTGGAGAGATAAACAAGTTGATACCATACACAAATATGCACCTGTTCTTATATAAGGAGAAGGCTCAAGGCCTCCACTTGATTGTGTTTTACAAAGCGATCATGACTCAAGTGAGGAAGAATCAAATTCTAACGAGATTGACAATCAACAGGAGAATACCATCATAGACCTTGTCTACCATGAGGATGATAACCATATCATGACTTTGACAATTCAAGACCCTACCCAGCCTAATGATCCTATGCCTTTAGTTTATCCAGAACTTATTGATTGGGACATTAACGCACCTATCCATATTCCTACATTCCATGATGATGAGGATATTATAAATTTCCTTTTTTCCTCAAATGAAGAAAACAATTGTTTTATCCAATAATTTCATACTCATGATTTTGATAAGGAGGGTGTCAAGTCTCTTAGCTGCAAAATAAATGAAATAAAAGATGTATCTATTGGTGAAAACCAAAAAATGGCAGTGATAGATCAAAACAAGAGAAAAATAAAGAGCGAATCCGATAGTGAAAACCTTTCTGAGGCACTGAAGGATGAGAAATTTGACACTCTTCCCAAGCATTATCATGAAAGGTCTTCTATTTTGATCGAACCAATAGAATCAATCAACATAAGTACAGCAAAGCAGCCAAAAGTTTTGTAAATTGCAGCATCATTAACAGTTGAATAAGTCTTGAAATTCATGGAATTCTTGAAGGAAAATCAAATCAACTTTGCTTGGTCATATGCTGATATGCCAGGGTTAGACCCTGATCTGATAATGCATCATTTATCTATCAAACTAGGGGAAAAAACTATGAAGCAAAAGCTCAGAAAAATGCATCCACATGTTGCGTTACTGGTCAAAGAATAATTAAAGAAACTTTTGGATGTTGGATTTATTCGAACTATTGATTATGTTGAATGGATTTCCAATATTGTACCTATTTCAAAGCTAGATGGAAGGATCAGAGTTTGTACAAATTTCAGAGATTTAAATAAGGCTTGTCCAAAAGATGACTTTCCTTTGCCCAACATAGATATGATTGTTGATTTAACTATTGGCCATGCAATGTATTCATTAATGGATGGATTTTTGGGATACAACCAGATAAAGATTGCACTAGAGGATCAAGATAAAATAGCATTCACATGCCCTTGGGGTACATATTGCTGGAATGTAATGCCATTTGGGTTAAAGAATGCTGGAGCCACTTATCAAAGAGCAATGACAACAATCTTTCATGATATGATGCATACATTCATGGAAGATTATGTTGATGATTTACTTGCCAAATCTCACACATGAGAAGAACATCTAGAAATATTATCAAAAATATTTATCAGAATGGAGAAGTTCAATGTTTGTTTAAATCCAAAAAAATGTGTCTTCAACGTGACATCTGGAAAACTCCTAGGATACATTGTTTCAAAAAAGGGTATAGAGGTTGATCCAAAAAAAGTACAAGCTATAATGGACATGCCTCCACCATGAAATATCAGTTAGCTTCGATCATTGCAAGGACGATTACAGTCCATCAGAAGGTTTATAGCTCAACTGGCAGAAAAAAGCTTGCCATTTACACATTTATTGCATAAAAATGTCCCATTCAAATGGGATGACAAATGTGAAGCAGCATTCAATCAGATCAAGCAATATCTTGTGCACCCACCAGTTTTAATTCCACCTATTCCAGGAAAGCCACTCATACTTTATATTGCAGCAACAGAAGAATCCTTGGGAGCATTGCTAGCACAAGAGGATTCTACAGGTAAAGAAAGGGCCATATACTATATCAGCAGAACCTTAACAAGACATGAATTAAACTACAGTTTCATAGAAAAGCTTGCCTTGCAGTGGTGTTTGCTTCTCAAAAGTTGTGACACTATATGTTGGCTCATACAGTTAAGTTGATAACCAAGATTGATCCATTAAAATACCTATTAAGCAGAGCTACTTTAACAGGAAGACTTGCAAAGTGGGTAATGATTTTGAGTGAGTTTGACATTCACTATGTAGATCGAAAAGCTATTAAAGGACAGGTCAGTGCAGATCAGTTGGCCGAAGCACCTTTACAAGAAGAAAATCCAATGCACATTGAGTTTCCTAATGTAGATGTCTTCACAGCAACAATTCAGAAATCATGGACATTGTACTTTGATGGATCTTATACACAATATGGCTCAGGGGCAGGCATCCTCTTTGTTACACCTGAAGGACATACCATTTCACGATCATATCGGTTGATGTTTCCTTGCACAAATAACATAGCTAAATATGAGGCATTGCTCATAGGATTGAAAATAGCCTTAGAATGGCGAATTACAGAGCTGCAAGTCTACGGTGATTCACAACTTGTCATTAATCAAATTAATGATGATTATCAAACCAAAGATGATAAGTTGCTACCTTACAAGAATATGGTGGATGATTATAAAAATTATTTTGTGTCAATCAAGTTTTCACAAATATCAAGGATTGATAATAAAGCTGCAGATGCAATGGCTACCATTGCTTCTTTATTACAATTATCAGAAGATCAAACTAAGTATGAATTCTTGGTGGAACAATTGTTTTCTCCCACCTATGATAATCCTGAAACCCAAGTCATATGTCATTTAACTGGTTCTGACTCACCTTTATATGGCAAGACTTATACCTATTTGAAAGATAATATATTACCTTCGGATTTATCCCACAACCAAAAAAGGAATTTCATTCGTCAATCATCTCGTTATACCTTAATTGTCGATAACCTTTATCGACGTGGTCTTGATCGTACACTCCTTAGATGTCTTGAATGTGATGAATCTGAAAAATCCTTACAAGAGGTTCATGGTAGCATTTGTGGAACTCATTCGAGTGGTTTGACCTTAACCAAGAAACTTGTTAGAATGGGATACTATTGGCCTACCATGGAGAAAGATTCTTTTACTTTTTTCAAGAAGTGTTCTAAATGCTAGATCCACGGGAATCTTATTCATGCACATGCACAAGAACTACAACCTTTCACTCTGACATAGCCTTTTTCTCAATGGGGACTTGATCTTGTTGGAAAAATTCATCCTTCATCGTCAAATGGTCATAAATTCATCATTACAGCTACGGAGTATTTTACAAAATGGATTGAAGTTGTTCCTTTGACAATAGTGACTGGTAAACAAATATCTTCATTTATCCTGAATTACATTATATGTAGATATGGAATTCCTAATTCTATCATCACTGATAATGGAAGGCCTTTTAATAATCAGGACATTGATGAACTTTGTGAAAGATTTCACATCCAACACAGGTTCTCTACACCTTATTATCCACAAGGTAATGGTCAAGTAGAAGCTTCCAACAAAACCATTTTGAAGATATTGAAGAAGACAGTAAATGACGCCGGTCATGATTGGCATGTCCAATTAAACCTAGCTTTGTGGGCATATAGAACCAGTATTCGCACACCAACAGGAGCTACCCCATATGCTTTGGTCTATGGAGTGGAATCAATCTTACCACTAGAGGTTGAAATACCTTCACTTAGGGTCTCACTCAAGGGATTGATAAGTGATGAAGACTACATAGTTTCTCACCTCCAGGAGTTAGAACTGTTAGATGAAAGACGTCAACATGCAGCTGATCATTTGAAGGGTTATCAATAGATTATTTCTCATAGTTATAATCACAGAGTTAAACCATAGACATCTCAAGTGGGTGATTTAGTCCTGAGAGAAAATCCACGTAATCAGCAAGACAGAGAAAAGAAAGGGAAATTTGAACCTAACTGGCTTGGTCCATTTGTTATCATTACAACATACGGTTCTGGTGCATATCAGTTACCCACGTCAGAAGGGGACCTATTTGAAGAGCCAATCAATAGAATTCATCTGAAGAAATTTTATGTCTAAAAAACAAAAAATCATAAAAAGTCCTAAAAAATTTCAAAAAAATTAGAAAAATCCTGAAAAAGTGCAATAAAAACAAGTGGTGAAAACCTGGTAAACATGCGCTACTTGTGATAAAAATGGGCTCCTCCATCCATTATCTTATGTCTTGCATTCACTTTAGGCATCGTCCATCTGTACATATCTATCATATCCATATCATGCAACGAGAATCCTTATGTTTCGTCATGGCTTGATGAAATTTGTACACATCTTTCATCCTTAGGTTATGTTTACACTGGGGGCAAAAAGAAAAAATACAGACTAAACAAGAGAGGGACAATAAGCTTTTTGAACATCACAAACAGACACAAAATGGTTTGTCAAAACACAACAAACATTGTCATATCAAATCAACCACAACATGCTTATTCAAATGCCAATTGACATCAAAACAACATGATCTAAGATAAACATCAAAACGAGAACATCAATGATGATAACCAAACTTGGATGATCTTAATCTGAATAAATGTTTGAAATACTTTAAGCAAAATTTGAATGGTTGTTTTGATTTTTCTATCATATCTCTGGAGCGATTCAATGATGTACTGAATTAGAAAAGCAAGGAAGGAGTATGATTTTTATTTGTCTGCTGTTTGTGAGGAAATCTTTAGTACTATGCAAATTGGTTGCGAGACATGCTCTATCACGGATCATTAATGACATTTCAGAATTTGCATGGGAAATGGGTTAACTCTTGTCTATCTATGCAAGCAATACTCAGGTCATCTCAGTTCAATTATACCTAGATGCTTGTATTAACTTGCTATATCAAAAATCATGAAAGCAATACTCAGGTCATCACTGTTGCTAACATACCCTTTGATGCTTGTATTAAATTTCAACATTTCAAAGCTCTATGATGATACAAAAAGAAAAAATAAGCTCTCCAAATGGCAATATTGTATGGATGTCCTGCATGGTTAGTATAGATTGCATTCATGTTAGAATTTGCATTTTGCATTCATAGATTTCTCAAAAGTTGGTAAAGAATCAAATGGTTCACATCTTTTTGTATACATGACTGGGTATATTTTGACATTCACAAAAACATCATTTCATGTATGTTTGCATTAGAAAATCATAAAATCAAAGCATACATCATAAACATATAATTCATTCATCAAATAGATTTCATCTCATAAATCATGTATACATATATATCATAACCATGAAACCATCATATCATACACATGAAACCATATATCATACACATCATATAGACACATTTTTCTCATCATAAATCATCGCTGCATTTCATATATCTCAAAAATAAATGTCAAAATGTACAAGGATGTCAACTACAAATGATATAATATCATAAAAAATGAGATCATCTCAAGGTGTATACAAAATATCTCACTAGAATATTATGAAAACATCATCTACAATGCACTAGGCAATGCTATCCTCTGATAGCGCTGGTCTAGGACCTGTACCACCTGCCCCTGATGGCCCTCCTGGAGGTAATGGCTATGTCACACCTCTACTGGTAGTACGAGAGCGACCATGAGTAGACCGTGACTGAGCATAACTCTCCCTCCGCTCAGGTGGAACCGCATCATGATACCTAGTCTTGTAAAACTCAGCCTCTTAGGTGGCTCTAGTCACCTCTCTCATCATATCACCAGTCAAGGTGCTACCTACTACTCTCTGTAGGCTTCTGCTAAAGCAACGGCCTGCTCACCTCGTTGTCTCGTTGTATCCCTCTTAGCAATAACTGAAGTCAGTTGTCCCTGCAACTGTGAAATCAAGGCCTGTGCCTGTGCAAGTTGAGTCTGCAAACTCTGTACTGTACTCTATAAAGAGGATACCTAACTTGATACTACTAGATCTACTGAAGAAGATGGATCTGTGTGTTGCATCCGTGATCCACCTCTGCCACCTCTCCTACCACCTCTATCATCACCCCTACCACCATCACCTCTACCTCCACCCTCCCCATCATCACCTCCCTCCTCATCATGTCCTCCACTCTCATCATCACTGTCCTTTGAATCATCATCCTCTGAAGCTAAGTTTCTCTGTCGTCATCTCTGTACAGCAATAGGAGCAATAGCCTCATTAGGATCAAACATACGTGGTGCCAGATGCTCTAAGACATACTAAAAATACTCTGGTGTTGTCCCTGTGTCAAGGACATCCACATGGTAATCCCACATCATTGCTCCTAAACTGGTGAACTCTGCCACTACCGTCTCATAGGAAATCCATGGACCCCATACAACAAGCTCTGGCTGTCGTCGTGAATAAATAGCCGAACCCACAGGCATACCCTGAATCCGTCCAAACTGCTGACATACTCGTCCAGCAAGAAATCTCTCAATAATCCATGGAGTCCGCCCAATCAAAAATCTAGAAGTACATACATATGACATCTCCCTCGCATCCTCTGGCCATGGCTCACAATCTAAATATGGTCTCCAGCATACTGAATCCAGACTATCCAATAGCCGTTGCCAATGCACTAGTTTGCCCAGTCTCAGCTGAGCAATAATATGAGCATATCTCCATCTATATGATCGACTAGCTGGTCATTGTCCTCGAGTCAATGGACGTAAAACAACAAAGTGATCCCAAGTCCATATCTGTAGTAATGAGCACCCAACAGTAAAACTTCGGCCTCTACCATAAACAATATGATGTAACTCATCATATAAGTGGGCTAGCATGCATGTACCCCACGCATATCGTGTCCCCTGCATCACCATACTCTCCAAAACATGACCCCACCCGATCACGAACCCCTTTGACCTATGGTCAGAGCATAACACACCTCCAATGAATCCTGCAAGTACAGCTGGTAAAGGTGGATATGTATCTGTCATCTCACCCCATGGAATGAAATATCTGGCGATCTGATCATCTCTGAATACCCGTCTCAAAGAATCAGTGCCTTCAACCTCTCGGCTATCAAATACCACTATATCTCCCATTACTGGGATCCGTAAGATGTGATATATATCCTCAGGGGTCACTATAATCTCTCCGGTCGGTAAATGAAATGTGTTGGTGTCACTATGCCACCGCTCTGCAAGTGTTGTCAATAAAGCCCTATTAAGGCGAACCTCAGGCATGTCAAGTAATGAACTCAATCCACATGCATCAATCACATCTCTATTTGACTGTAACAATTGTGGTATCAAACTCCATGTACTAGGAAATGCCTCCCGTGACTGCAAAACACCTAATCTCTCCTGTTGACACATCATCAAAGCAAAATCAATATCAAATCATCATGACTTATCAATCAAAACTGAACATCAAACTATTTGTTTTTCATCATCATGGAAAGCAGATAATCAAAATCATGTTTGTTTTTAACAACCTTAGAAGCAAACAAATCAATCAAACTATTTGTTTTTCATCATCATGGAAAGCAAATAATCAAAATTATATTTGTTTTTAACAACTTTAAAAGAAAAACTATCAGTTCTTACTTGTTTTCCAACAACTTTGGAAACAAATTTATCACTTGCAACAACAGTCAATCAAGGGCGCTATAGAAAACATCATGGGTGCTACAGAATTCATCAAAGGTGCTATAACATCAAGGGCGCTACAAAATCTATCATTAGTGCTATGCTTTTCATCAAATGCGCTACGAAAATGATCAATAGCGCTGTAAAATCTATCATATGCGCTACGAAATTAAATGCGCTACGAAAAATATCAAATTCGTTATGAAAAGCCTTAAGGGTGCTAAAACATCAAATTTTTCACATAAACATTGAAATACGTGCCACGAACGGAATTTTTTTGAAAAGCAGGAGATTTACGGGATACATACCAAAGGTCCATAGTGCGCTGGCCGCTGACGTCGTCGGATATGCTCGAAACGGTGCTGGTGAATGGGAAGTGCCATCTTTCTCACTCGAGAGCTCAAAATTTGCAAATTTTACTAGGTTAAAATTGATAATGACATGGAAAATGACATTTTTAACCTATATAAGGGTAAAATTGGTGGGTTTTATCATATTTTAACATAGCAGAGGCAATTTTTGACATTAATTTTCATTTCATATCTCTTCGGGGCAGTTTCTTCACATCATTATTTTCGAATGATGAATCGACATCTTTAAAATCATAAAAATCAAAAATTCCACAAAAATTTCAAAAAAATTCAATAATTCACAAAAATTCAAAATATTATCGATTCATCATTCGCAGGGGCATATACCTATTGACATTTTGACAGTCAACATCTGGGGCAAATTTCAAAATTCTTTGAAGTAATGCATAAAACACATCACTTCAAAGAGGGGCAAAATGTATACACCTAAAAATGGTCACATCAAATTTGTCTGGTAATTAATTAAATATTCTTAATATTTAATTAAATCTCCGAATTTCATCTACGTATAAATAAATTTAAATAATTTATTTATATTGTTCATTCTTTCATTTTGATTAAATAAATAAGTTTATTTAATCATCTTTTCTTATTCATTTCTTAATTAATTAAATAAACATTATGATTTATTTATATTAATTATCAATAATCTTGGCTTGGATATTTAATTCGAATAAAGATTAAATATTTCCTCTCTTTTAAATTATTTCCTTCTAAAAATCCTTTCATAATTAAATATTCAAAATATTTAATTAAATTCTTCTAATATCCATAATACAATTAAATATTTCTAAAATATTTAATTAATTCTTCTAAAGTCACATTATAATTAAATATTCCAAAATATTTAATTAAATCTTTCATAGTTCTAAAAATCAAAAATCAAACTCAATAAATGAAATGAAATAAATTTATTTATTTATTTAATTTGAGGATTATATTCAACAGCTGTGGAAGCAAACAACCAAAACAAAAAAATTAATTTTCTCTGTTTTTGTGCAGGCTTGTTCCCGTGGGTTGAAGACAGGAATCCATTCTTCTCTCCAACCTCCCAACCTCTTCCATCTTCTTCTCAACCTCTCCATCTCTCACCTTTCAATTCTACCAGACAATCTCACAGCCGTTGATCCTTGCCAGCCAGGATTGTGCCTGCAAAAATCTATAAATAAGACTGTCGGGTACTTCAAATCGGATAGGAGCTTTCAGTAAGAAAATTATAGTTAATTTGCATTAAGCTTTTAGCATTCACAGTATTCAAATTTTCATAGCATAGCATAGCATAGCATAGAATCATAGCATAGAATCATGGCATCTTCCGTTTATAGCCCCTGTGCATAATCCACAGCCCTTGTCCATATCCGTGAGCATTTTCATATTCACTAGCATATAGGATAGAACTTCCTTTGCATACTCATTCTACAACAGCTATTTGGAGAAGCTGAGCTTACACAAAATCTGAGAGCAGCAGCTTCAAATCTCTGGAGATAGAGGAAGATGGAACGCTTCTGAGGAATATTTTATTTCTTTGTTTGAAATTAAATCAATTAGCAATTTCTTCAGTATAATGTTCCATTAATTATGTTTTTGTTTTCATTTAGATTACATATTTTAACATTACACAACAACAATATTGAAGTTTTACAGAGTATTAAGCTAAGAAAACACCTCATTTTTCAACAGTTGTTAGATTTGAAATGATGCAATAACTAGGTATTTATAGGCATTTATTCAATTTCCTACACATTAAATCCCGATGGCCGACTTTGGACATTTGAATTACATATAATAAAGTTCCATCACCGACATATTTGAATTTGGAGCCAAACAAAATAGGGGGAAATTTACGCCCAAAAGGGACTCATTCACCATAATGGGACTCATTCCCCATAGGGCGTATGTGTCCCAACCCTATTTTCTAGAAATTAAGGCATCAGGGGCAAAGTATTAGATGAATGCATTTGTTTTTTGTTTATAGTTTGTTGGTAATTATTAAAAATGAGATATGGAATGCATAATTTAATAAATTAGGTGTTCAATTAGGTCTAATAAATCAAGGGGGAGCAAAACATAGTATGAAATTGTCAAGGGTGACATTTAGAGAGAGTGGATGAGAATATTGAAGGTGAAAGAAGAGCCTTCAAATTTGTTTCATAATGTTGGCTTAATTTACATGTGTTTTTGAAAACAAGAAATGAAATGAACCCTTGCTATGGATGTGTAAGCTCAAGTGAAGCTTGTGTTAAATTTGTGAGCTTGTTGAAACTTACTATTTTTTTCTTTATGTTTTTAACATGTGTTACTCTCCTCTTTTATATGAAAGTGAGTTGGATCCACTTCTCTTCTTTCTTGCTACTTTTGTGTTGATTTTTTTTGGCTTGACTTTACCTTTTTTGAACTCAAAAGTGGATTTCAACTCTAAATCCCTCTTCCTTAGATTTATGTGCATTACATGTAATTTCATTATGCGTGTAAATTTCTACCTAAGTTCTAATTGATTTTCTTGACTTGGGGTTTGACTATTAAAATGAGAATAAGTATTTTATTTGAAACTTTCTATTCATCCTTTAACATCACCATAGGAGCTTATCAAGTGGAGGAATATATACTCTTGTCCTTAACTTTAATTTTGCAATATTCTTTATTAATTATAATTAGCATTAAAATTATATTTGGTTAGATTGTGATTTTCATATATTTAGCTTGTATAGTGTATATAAAGAGAAACATAAACATAGAATTGTAAATTTTAAATATTTTATTATTGTTATACTTTGTTTAATTGGATTTAAAAAATATAAATATGTAAGTATAATTGATTCAGTTTATGAAATATGAAGATGAATGATTAATTTATATATTGATGAAAAATTAAAAAAAGATGAAAATGTGTAAAATTATATAATATGAAAGTTTAAAAAAAAATGTATATATATTTCTATTGTAGGGTGCAACCTTAATAGGAAGGGCCTTGATTGGGCTCAATCTTTATACCATGCACTAATACTTTCTTTCACTACCTCCACCTTACCTTGAAATCCTACTACATGCTATTGTAACTCCTCATTGCACAATAACTAACTGGGCAGTCAACTTAAAAATGGTGTCGTCAAGCGGGAACTGCTTTGGCAGAGTAAGTTTGAATGGTGATTCTGGCGAGGAGGATGATTCAGATGCAGATGATGATGCAGGGGTTGGGGGTTTTGATCGTTGACTTTTGGTGCCTCTATGGGGCTTTTCTCCTAGGAGAGGAGTTGCTTTTCTTTCCTTTTGTTTGGTGTTGCGTGGGAGTTGGGTCGGGTCCTCCTTTGGCGTGGTTCCTGCTTCCTTTCTGTTGTTTATGGATCATGTTAAGGCTATTGGTCTGGGCGTGGTTGGAGGTGGCTATCTTCATCTTCCTCTCTCGGTCTGGTGGTGTGTTCCCTTTTTGCTCTTGTTCTAGCCGCTTTCCTTGTAGTGGGTGTGGGGCATTGGTTTCTCGAAGGATGTTCTATTATAGTTTGGGCTCTTTTTTGCTTCTATTTGGTGTAGTAGGAGGGCTTGGGAGCTCCTCACTTTGGCCTATTCTGCTTCTTGTTCCTTCTTGGTTTTCCTTCGCTTCTTCCTGTTGTTTGTTTGGTGGATTTCTTCTGGGTTTCTATCCCACCTCGTTGGATTGGTGGTATCTTCCTCCAGTTTTGTGGAGTTTTGGACCGTCTTTGGCTCTAACCGGCATGTTGGGGTAGCTTGGTATTTCTTCATGTTGGGCCTTCTCCTTGTTTTTGTCCTATTTGGACCCCCCTTTCCTCTTGGGGCTTGGTTGTTCTTGCTCTCTCTAGGTTTGGGCCTCTACTCCTAGAGCTTTTTGCTTTTCTTTCTTCTGGTGGGGTTTGGACTTGTTTTGGCTGCCTCTGTTGTATTGTTGGAGGTGTTCCTCTCTTTTGTGGAGGGGTTGGAAATTTATGCTTCTGTTAAGTTTTTTATGCTGTTGAGGCTCATGGTTGGTTTCGTTGGGTTGCTTCTCACATTCATTTTTATTGCCCATGTTTTTTATGTTCAGTTTCTTGGTGGGATGTTTCATTATGTTTCTCTTGCTGGTCCCTATTCCCATTTTGCTGATGGGTGTCAAGTTTCTCCTTTCTGCTGGTTGGTTAGCTTTCCTCTCTTTTCTTCTGTCCGAATCTTCTATTTAGGTGAAGATTTCTCTTGTTGAGGTGGAGCCCTCTCTTCTTGAGGTAGAGTTGGGGATGGTGGATTTGTGGAGGAGCTTTCTTTATTGCTGGTCTGCTATGTTACTGCACCTGTTGAGGTGGTGTGTGCTCCTATGGAGGTGGAGTTGTTTCTTGTTACAATTTGACTATAGTGGTGGTAAGGGATTTATTGACATCTGCTTTGATAAAGGGGAGTCGACTCCTTTTGAGGTGGGGTTTGTTTCAGCTCTTCGTGTGTGGGGGTGTTGCAAGAGAAACTTTTCTTCCAGTTGGTGTAACTATTTGGTCTCTCGCTGTGCTTTGGAGGTGGACTATGGGATGGCTGTTCAATTTGGATGGAGCTGCAAGTTAGGTGTTGCTCTTCAGTCAGTTGTGCTTTTGGGTTTAAGGTCCCTACGAAAACCTGATTGTAAAGGGTTTATGGTCCCTTCAAAACCTGTCTCGGGTTCATGGTTCATGGCTAATCATGGTTGTTTGGTGCCTGGTGGATTCATACAGTTTATAGTTGCTCTGGGGTTAAGGCCCATATGATTTCCTAGATCTAAAGGGTTTTAGTCCCTTCTAAGTTATTTTCTTGCAGTCTATTTTGTCTTGAATATCCCTTGGTAGACTGCTAATGTTGGGTTGCTTATTGTTTGTGTTCCTATATTTTGCAGGTTTCTTTGTTTGTATGGGGTTTCGGGTCCCTTAGAAACCTGTTTGTAAGGGGTTTTTGGTCCCCGCAAAACCTGTTGATCGCTAATCAAAAACTCCTCATTGCACAATAACAAAACAAAATAAACAATACATTAGAATTAGCTTTACATTGTATGTATTATTTAGGTTAAAATAGCATATGTATTTTGTTATATTAAATGAGTATATAATATGTATTAGAAGTTTTATTTTTTATATATAATTTTGTAAAGAAATAATATGTTTTACATGGATTAGTCTAGATTAATTAAATGAATGTAAATAATAAACATGCATTCAATTAGATTAATTGAAATAAAAAAATGATAATAATAATTATTTTTATAAATTAAACAAGGATGTATAATAATCAAGAATGAAATAATCATAACAAAAAAGGGTGTACCACTTGTCAATTTCAATTATATTAAGTCATTAACTAAAAATAATTGACATGTTTTCATAAAATCTACCATTACAAAAATTATAATGTATTTTTATATAATGATTAATTATGATATAATTTTATTATATTAATAATAATAAATAATAATAAAATGAACTAGATTTAAAATGCATTAATTAATTAATGTAATTAACATTATAAAATTGAAATGTTGTCATAACATTGATATATAATATAATATTTAACTTATATCATACTTAATATAATATAAATTTATTAGATTATATTTATTGAGATATATTATTATAACTAACAATATAATACAACATTATATTTTACATATAAAATGAATAATTTAATTTATTAATTTTTGGAATCCTGAGATAACTTTAATAATTTCTAGAAAGTCCTGAAATTGTACCCTTAAGAGTTACTCTTGTATAATGAAGATAAACTAAGTAAAATGGATGAATGCATTAGTCTTTGTGTAGTTAGATGTTTGTACTTGAAACATATTCCCATTTGTTCCCTTCACTTTGTTTCTTCCACTTTGGAGACATGGTTCCTTATATATTGTGTCACTTTTACATATTCTTTAGAACCTTCACAAACAAATTCAGCCAATTTTGCATTGATTTTTGTCTTGGTTGAATTTCACATTACACTTATGATTATATAATGTGTAATAAAGCTTCCTCATAGATTCTTAAATTTACTTTAGATGACAATAATGATTAGGGAGTTTCTCCTTTTATACAATACTCTAGTGCATAATTCATATATTTTCATAGTTACATTATATAATTAGAAAGGAGTCAATATAAACCTAATTTAAAATTTCTAAACAAAATCCTATTCAACAAATTCAAAGGATGATAATTTCTTCCTTATAAAGTAAATCTAAAGTGATGAAAAAAAAATTATAGTGAATTTAAGAACATTAGTTGGCTTTGTTTTGATACAAAGCCAACACCTTAGAGCTCTATTGTGTCATTGTTGGGTTGGAGGTGCTTCCACTCTCTCCCACTCTATAATTACATGTTGTTTAGCTTTGTCTATAAAATTAAATTGCTAATAATCATATAGTTCAAGGAGCTTTTAAATCAATGGCCATTTGCATTGGCTCAAAATTAAGGATAAAGTTTCTAGTGAGAGCCCTCTATGACCAAAACAACTTTGATAAATCTTCATGATATGGATTTTTCTATGGCTAATAATAAATCTTGTGACTATGATGGTTTCCTATGTGAATTCTATAAAGTTCTATGGAACACTATTGGACTTGACCTCCTGTAGGTTTACTTGAAGCTTTTACCATAGGCTCTTTAGGTGCTATCATAAATAAAGACAATATTAAATTCATACTTAAGGTAGGCAATCTTGAAGAAACCTACAATTGGTGGCCAATCACTTTATTGAATACTTCCTAGAAGATCATAGCCAAAGCCCTTGTACTTCACATTTATCACTTGCTTCCACCTTTTGTTTAACCTAAACATATTACTTCATCAAAAGAGAATATATTCTCAACAATGTTGTTGCCTTTTGGGAAGGAATAAAATGGATTAGTTATTCTTAGCTACATGCTATTTGTATCAAGATTGACTTTGATAAGAGCAAGATTGACTTTTCTAAAGCCTATGATTGTATTGAATGGTGTTTTGTTTGACCATGTGTTAAGCTCTTAGATTGACCCTAATTTTCTCTAGTTAGTTCAAATGATCTTTGTGGATGCCTTAGCCTATCTCACCATTAATGTTCAACAATAATCCTCTTTTGGGATTTTTTGACTCACATACTAAGGATGCCATCTTGCTTTATATTTTCATGCCCTTGCAACTAAAGGTTTTGGCTATTTGCTTGCTAAAATATTTATTGAATTGATAATTTAAGGTATTTCCCTTCCCAACTCCAATCTCCAACTTGTTAATGACCATTTTGCTGATTATTCCTTCCTCACTCTCTTGGAAGAATAACCACTGTGAGCCATGCCTTGTAGTGTTTGAATACCTTTTTCCTTGCTTTTAGTTCTAGTATTTAGTGGCAAAAGACTTTATGCTATTATCAATTCATATTTCCCAAACCCTCCTAGATTGATTCTTTTAGTTGGAAATGGATTTACTATGGGAATTTTTTCATGTTTTTGGGTATCCCCTTTGCTTTATTTTTCTCTATTTTGTAACTCCTTGGCAAGTTGTTTTGACTCATGTTGAGAAGAAACTACGTTTTTAGATTGCCAAGCCTCTCTCTCTAGATGGGAAATTCTAGATTTATTTTGAAGTGCTTACGACCACTCATGTGTATTATTCTTTCTACCAAGCTCCCTCAAAGGCCTCTTATCAAAAGATGGAGAGATTGCTTAAGAACTTTTGTTGGGCCTCCTCATAGCAAGGTAAAGGGTTCCATTGAGTTTCTTAGGAATTTTCTTGCCTTTTATGTGATTTTTGGTGGCCTTGGCCTTATTGATACTAACAAATACGGGTTGGCCTTATGCATCAAATAGATAAATGATGTCTTGGAAGACAACAAGGCCTAAAAGGTCATCCTTAGGCATTGTATTACTTCTAGATTTCCTTATGGAATACAAGCCTAGCAAGTTCTAAGATTTCACTCCATCCTTATCATGAAGAAGCTTGCATAAATTCAATGCATTTTTGTTGTCAAAAGTATATGGAAGGGTTAGGAAGTTATCAACTCATGAATTTTATAGAATGGGAATGATTAGATTGGGATATCCATCAACTAACAATCTCTTTGGTGGTCTCCTATGATTACTCACCACAATCTACCTCTTGCTTAAGTTCCTTGGGTTTGTGCATTAAATTTTTTAGGTGAGTTGTTCATTTTATTTCAGACCTCTTTACCAAAGGCACTAAGAACTGACTATCTTGGCTAAAATTTGTGGATAAATACACACTAAACAATTAGGATCTTGAATCCTTTCAAACCATTATGGAGTCTATCCCTTTAGAAATATTGCATAGGGTTCATGTTCAATGTATTAAACCTTTGGAAGGATTGGAAGTGGTATCTAGACACTCCTTTTGGTAGTTACAGACACTCCTTTTGGGAGTTACAAACCCTTTAAAGAGTATTTTTGGCTTTCTTCTCACCTGGCCATGGTTCATAAACTTAGTGTTAGTTGGAACCCCTATTCCATTACCACTCATCATGCTATAAGTTTCAAATAGTTTGGTTTACCATTTTGGAGATCAGTTGGTTTACTTTTTATGTATCTCTTGTATCAATGTCATCCTATTGGATCTCATCTTATCCATTTGGGTGTTTCCAACCCCCTTTGTCCTTTCTATAGACATTTGGAAACTCCCAAGCATCTCTTCTAGTTTTTGTCCTTTGGCCCAAGTTGCATGGAACTAGATACATGATTTCTTTAAACATTTTTAGCTAGAGCCTTTTTCCTGGTATATGATTGTTTTAAGCAACTACCCTAAGATACTTGTAAGATTTATCCAAATTAGACATGTTTTAGAGTGAAAATTTTATCTAGCACATAGAGAGATAGAATTATTGCTTTATTTTTAGGCTCTATTGTGGATACTCATTTCTCTATGTATACTAAAGCCATTATATGCTCTAATGTTATATTACAAATCTAGGTCAAGGCCAATAAAGTTGCTTTGGATTTTTTGCTCTTATGAACATTTGTTGAGCATTGGGCTAATGCCCCTTGTACCATTATTGTGTGATACCTTCTCTTGCTAGTACACACACTTCTTCTCCACACAGGTGTTGTCATGGTTGTAGCCATAATGTTCATTTAGGATGTGGCTCTCATGGGTCCCAATGATACCCTTAACATTGATGTCATGGTTGGTCTCCCTTGCAATGTGGAGAATATTTTGCCTCTTATTGTGATTGTGGCCTCTTCAGTTGACACAATAGTGAGAAGTTCCCTTGTTTGGACCTTGCTATTTTTGCTATTCACACAACTTCTGTTTATCAAGAAGAAGAAAAGAAAGATGACACCATCACAAGTTGGGGTGCCATCTTTAATAGATAAGATCTACCGAATGGTTGGGGCAAACCCTCTCATAATGACCCTCTTCCTCTCACTATTCTTCCCACTAATATAACTCTTGCTACTTAATAGTGTATTCACTTTTATTTATTTTGAGACTCCAACATTAACTTTTAAAAATATAATTCCATTCCACTTATCTTTTATAAATGATATAACTTTTTTTTATATTTTTATTATAAAAATACCCTATTCTTTAAAATTATAAATTTAGCTCTAAATCATTGAAATATATAAAAATATATTCAAAATTATTTTTCCAAATTTTACATTATTATCTTTTATTAACACATAATCATTGGTAGGAGACAAACTACGAGAGTGAGTGGAAAAGTGCAAGGCGTGCAACTTTCACCCTTAGAATACTAAATCAGTGAACTCTTTATGATTTCCTACGTAGCAGACCAACTGAGTGGTCAATGTTTCAAAGTAGGCTCGGATCTGGAGAGGTGCTCTCCACGTAGATTTATAAATATTTTTTCTACACAAGCATGCGGCGTCAGATCTGCATTTTCGAGGAAAGATGTAGTGCCGGATTTGTGCTTAGTTATGGCAGACAGCTTAAATGGGGAATCGGTTCTGTTGAAAGAAAATTGGCTCTTTATTTCCGAACAGTGTGGTTGGCTTTTCGAATCTGAGTATAAAGCATAGACTGCATTGAGGGCAAGCTCTGTGATTCACAGTGCAGACGAAATCAATGGCGAGTCCCATGTCTGCAGGTGGGTTTGCTTCATCAATTTCCTTCTCTTCTTCCCTCAAATGCCCACAAACAGTAAGTTCTTTTTTGCCCACATTAAGAAACCCAATAAAAATAAACCCTAGGTTTATGAAACCTTCACGGTCAAAGTCATGCAGTTCTAGAGTGGTCACGTGCGCGGTTGCTAACACAGAGCGTTTAGCCCCGAAAGTTGATCATCATACTGGGCAAGATAGAGTGGACATATTGTCAGAGGCCTTGCCCTTCATTCAGAAGTTCCAAGGTAAGACTGTTGTAGTTAAGTATGGAGGAGCAGCCATGAAAAGTGAGGTTTTAAAAGATGGGGTGATTAAGGACTTGGTGTTGCTTTCCTGCGTGGGATTGAGGCCTGTGTTTGTACACGGTGGTGGCCCAGAAATCAATGAATGGCTTGGTAAGGTGGGAATTCAGCCACAGTTTAAGAATGGTCTCAGAGTCACAGATGGGGCCACCATGGAGGTTGTGGAGATGGTGCTGGTGGGAAAGGTGAATAAATCATTGGTCTCTTTGATCAATAGGGCTGGGGGCAATGCTGTGGGGCTTTGTGGGAAAGATGGGAAGCTCATCACCGCAAGGCCAGCAGGGAGTGACTTGGGTTTTGTGGGAGAAGTTGCTGACGTAAATACTAGTGTATTGAAGGCCATTGTTGCGAACGGTAGCATCCCTGTGATAGCGTCTGTTGCAGCTGATAACAATGGGCAGGCTTACAATATTAACGCTGATACTGTGGCAGGGGAAATTGCAGCTTCTCTGGGTGCAGAGAAGCTCATATTGTTGACTGATGTAGCAGGACTGCTTTTGGATAGAAATAATCCACAGTCACTTGTAAAGGAAGTGGATATAAAAGGTGTGAAGAAGCTTATGGAGGAGGGGACTGTTTCTGGTGGAATGATTCCTAAAGTGAATTGCTGTATTAGGTCTATTGCGCAGGGAGTTCGAACTGCTAGTATCATTGATGGGAGGCTTCCTCATTCTTTATTGTTTGAGATTCTTACAGATGAAGGGGCCGGGACAATGATCACAGGTTGATTGACGTGATGTTTTGAGGGATGTTTCCTTTTTTGGCTTCTCCGGTTGTTATTTTAGGGTTCTTGCCATGGATAAATATTTCATGTCTTAGTTTTTTCAGTTATATTAGACTAGGGTTTTGGCTTGCACAAAGTGGGTGATTGATATCAGAATCCAGTAAGAGTATATTAATTGCAAAAATGGCCGAGCTCCTAGCTCCTCTAGAACATCTAGAAAGTGGGGATAAATATGGCATATGCAATGGAGATACATAAGCTTCTGTAAGGGTCTTTTCTTCATTTATCAATTAAATAAATTGGCAAGTTCTGATTACCACATGACATGGTGTGGTGGAAGTGGAACTGTACCTCCTGCTCCAATTTAAGAAAATGGAGGACTTGTCTTTTTGTGTCTTTTGGGGAATCTGATTTTCAAGGGAATGTTTGTTGTTGTTAATCCAGCTGTTTTTTTTTCAATCTTACAACACCAGGTTAAGTCTGTTGTCTTTATTTTCCAATGGCTATATGATAGCTGTTCCATCGGATGATAGAATTTGAAATGTAATTTCAAAGGCATCATATAAGAAAATGAATACTGCGAGAGTTTTACTTTTTTTTTAAGGTTTCTTTAACGAGCTAGATTGCTGCTGAAATTGATTAAAATCCATTTGAAATTTTACAGTTTTGCTCTCTTACTTTTAACAATAAAAATTGCATCAGCAAGCGTCAGACTAATTATGAAAGCTAATGTGTGTCAATGTATTGGCAAAGAAGTATATTTCCTATTCCACAAATACTGCAATAGAGTGTCATTAGCTTTTCTTCAGGATTGTTCCAGTGAACTATTAAGACTGTTTCTTGTGCCGTGAATTCTATTCCTTGCTTTGCATCATCGATGATGAACATTGGAATCTTTCAGTCCGTAGTTACAGATCTGGTATATTTTAAACTAATGTCACCTCTATCAGCCAAGGAAATACGATCACATTGGTGTTCATCGTCTGGCTTACCTTCCTCTTCCTATCTGGAATTGCATTT
Organism: Sequoia sempervirens; assembly: GCA_007258455.2. Lineage (NCBI taxonomy): Eukaryota > Viridiplantae > Streptophyta > Pinopsida > Cupressales > Cupressaceae > Sequoia > Sequoia sempervirens. The sequence goes on along the minus strand of VDFB02271358.1, from coordinate 1,113,032,201 downwards.
GGATGTGATCTTACCCTGATTTTGTCATATTATCGTCTCTACTTGAGGAAGAAGTTTTAGTTAAAATTCAACACTCCCTATTATCACTGCATGTGATAACATCTGGTTTTAGTTTCAATTCATTCTCCCGTTGATTTTATTGTGAAAGGCTTTTCAGTTTCCTACAGAGTTCCATTACCTTCCTATTCCACAAATACTGCAATAGAGTGTCATTAGGTTTTCTTCAGGATTGTTCCAGTGAACTATTAAGACTGTTTCTTGTGCCGTGAATTCTATTCCTTGCTTTGCATCATAGATGATGAACATTGGAATCTTTCAGTCCGTAGTTACAGATCTGGTATATTTTAAACTAATGTCACCTCTATCAGCCAAGGAAATACGATTACATTGGTGTTCATCGTCTGGCTTACCTTCCTCTTCCTATCTGGAATTGCATTTGGATGTGATCTTACCCTGATTTTGTCATATTATCATCTCTACTTGAGGAAGAAGTTTTAGTTAAAATTCAACACTCCCTATTATCACTGCATGTGATAACATCTGGTTTTAGTTTCAATTCATTCTCCCGTTGATTTTATTGTGAAAGGCTTTTCAGTTTCCTACAGAGTTCCATTACCTTCTTTTCTTTATGTTTTACTTCCCTCCAGCAATGATTGGATGTGCTATCTTCGCCTGATTTTGTCATATTATTATCTCTATCTGAGGAAGAAGACTTACTTGGACAGAGAGAGAGACATATAGCCAAAAGAGCGTACATTTGTTCATTTTTTTCAATATTTGATCAAACTGTGGAGATTTCTGATGAAACTGTTTAGTCTTAATTATATACGATAGAACCTGATTGAATGCCTTTATTACCTCAACATACCTGTTACCAGAAAATCATTACTACCTTCCCCATAGCCAAATCACAATCTATAATTGTAAAAAGCCATCACTAAAGATCAATAATGTAAAAGATAAAAGAAATAAAATAAACTGTTAATACTGTTTATCTGAAGCAGTTAATTTTTTTTAAATGTAGGATTGAGTTTGATATATGGTTTTCTGAGAAAAGCGTATACAAGAATAGTACAAATTAAGAGCTATTTATCAAATTGGATGAAAAAGATTAACTTGTTAGTTCAACAAAAAACCAGGCTTTTATTTTTTCAGTAGCTTAGCTAGTGATAATTGTAATTTCATCAAATAGCTTGTTTATTAAATAAAGTCCAGAACAATGAGCATGTAAATGATACAGAAACTATGGTGATGAGATATGCAAAAACAGATGCTGATCTTTGATATTAATCACAACTTAACATTAAAAAATATTGATAGAAAACGGGTTCAAGAAAGTACAGATTCTACATATCTTTTAACTTAAACTTAAAGCATAAGACTTCAAATTTTCAAGTTAGTAAAATTCAGGATCCTGATATCTAATATATGGTGAATAGACATTATAGTATTATATTGATGTCGGTTGGCTGATATTTATTAATACCATGGGCATGAATACTACCAAATATTTTTACTATTTGAACTTTGTACATTTAAGAATTAGGATGCATGTTTTCGAGTTCACATGGTGACGCAGGAGCTTTTTGTGGTTTTGGTTTTCTTTGCTTTTGACATTTGTTTGATTGAGATTTTTGGCTTGTGAGGTGTATGGGGGACTTGCGCTGCTGTGTTGGAGGCATCTTTAAACATCGCAAATAAAAACTTCAAATTGGAAGCATTGACATGGCTCGCAGCCTATGGAGCAGTTGCGCCTCAATGGAATGTGGTCGGGTGAAATGCCATGATTAACGGATGAGCATAATTTATTTAACTTTCATTTAAGTATCCACATGGGGGAAGGCATATTATGTATGCAGTTGAAAATCGAACCACATGGGAAACCAGAGTCAGAAGAGCATGAGGGAGAGTAAAAACAGTTACCATTGCTTTCAGTTATGAAAACAGAGTATAACGTGGGAAGTTAGGAAAAAGAAAAAGGGGAGAGGCAAATGGTGAATAGATGGATCTGCCCGAGCCAGCAGCTATGAGGAAAAACAGTTCTTGGTAGAAGAATGAAAGGAAACAGACAAAACAGCAATTGCAAATAAAAAGAACTGACAGGGATGAAGCGAATTGATGGGAGAGGAAATTGCTGCAAATTGTATTGCTGAGTGCATTAAATATTCAAATTCTCTAATTGCTTTGTGAATTGCTTCTTGTTAGCAGAAAAATGACAAAACTTGGCTTTCTTTCATGGATGTTTGAGTTCATGTGTTCTATTACTCTGCTTTGAGTTTTTGTTACTTAAGAAGAAGTCAAATGTTCCTGTCACCATTTATCATGAATCTGCCCGCTGGGTCGATTCAGCATTTCGCTACATAGGATTTGGTGCTTCATGAAATGCTCTTGTTTTGAGCTTGCTAATTTTTGTTGCCATCCAGTGTTAGAGTTTCCTGTCTCTTTTCACATCGCCTTCTAACGGATGTTGTTGTTTTGAATGAATAAAGGATGAGTCTTTTACAGCGTAAATACTTGTTCTGTTGTGCCTTTGTAAGGTGCCTGTCGCCTCTACATTGTGTTGGCCAAGTTATTGGCACCAACGTTCTGAGGACAGCTTGACTGAATTGAGTAATCTTTTACTTGCTGTTTGGCTATGCTTAAATAACATAGCTATCAATTTGGTATCAGAGCGAGAAAGATCTGGGAGAGCCTAAAAAGGTCTGGGAAGTGGAATATGGTTATGCACGTAGGAATTTGACAAGTATGTGTGTTAAAGTTTGACAGGTTAATAAGAACCAAGGTACGAAAAGATTGGGTAGAGGAAAAAGAGAGAAGCCCTAGGTGAGGTATCACGAAGTGGAAAAGAGAAAATAAAAGATGTAGTAGCATACCGTAAAAGAAAGTTTCGAGAAGAAAGAAGAAATGACAAAGAATGTGAAAAAGCAGCAGTTGCAGCGGGATAAAGAAATGGCTGAGTTGAGAAGAGATTTAGAAAAGTGTAGGAAATGGATTGAGGAAAGAAGCCAAGAGTATGATGGGTATTGGCCCATGAAAAAGAAGTTGAAGTGGCCTGTGCAGATGATAGTTCAGAAAAGAAGAGGGCAACATATGGCTGCCTTGAATGGAGTAGAGGAAAGAGGTTTAGGTAGCAGAGAGTTGCTGAGCGAGCAATGTGCACCTGAAGAGGTAAAGAAAGTTCTCACGGAGGGAACATAAGGACAAGCAATGGAAAGCAAGAGTGGAAAGCAAGGTATGATGAAAGATTGAAGAAGGAAGAGCAAAAAGGAGCAGATGTGGAAGGCAAAGAGATGAATGGTGAAGAAATTACAGAGTTAGAATTTGAAGAAGGTGCAGCAAGTGCAGAAGATTTATGGGCACGATTTTTAGCGATAGGACATGAGTGGATGGAGAAGATCGCTAGTGAAGGTATGAAGACAAATGAGACAGCGAAGGATACAAAGATGAAGTTGGCAACTGATGGTAAAGAAGCTATTGCTGTGGGAAAGGAAAAGAGGATTGACTTACCTTCAGGAACAACTTGGAAGAAGCTTGAGGAGAACACAGGCAAGGTGGAAAGTAAGCAAGTTGATGTGAATGATTTAAATTATGATGTTTTTGAATCTTTGAATGAAATTGTCGAAGGGAAGAGTTTAAAACAAGAAGTTGAAAAAGATGTGGAACCCAATAGTGACAGTGATACATATGACTGAGAGATGGTGTTTTGGAGGCTTTTAGATGAAAAAGACATAAGAAAGAGGAGATATAGAAAGAAAAAAGAAAACAAACGAAAACAGACGGAACATATGGCAGTTGTTCCAGAAAGATGTTGGAAGACACGAAAGAAAAGAACAGAGACATAATTTATGGTTGATGGTCTCATGTGCGGGAGCACATGCTTTTTTTTTGGTCTCCTGGTGAGTCTGACGCAGGAGCTTTTTGTGGTTTTGGTTTTCTTTGTTTTTGACATTTGTTTGATTGAGATTTTTGGCTTGTGAGGTGTATGGGGGACCTACGCTGCTGTGTTGGAGGCATATTTAAACATTGCAAATAAAAACTTCAAATTGGAAGCATTGACATGGCTCGCAGCCTATGGAGCAGTTGCGCCTCAATGGAATGTGGTCGGGTGAAATGCCATGATTAACGGATGAGCATAATTTATTTAACTTTCATTGAAGTATCCACATGGGAGAAGGCATATTATGTATGCAATTGAAAATCGAACCACATGGGAAACCGCAGTCGGAAGAGCACGAGGGAGAGTAAAAACAGTTACCATTGCTTTCAGTTATGAAAAACAGAGTATAACGCGGGAAGTTAGGAAAAAGAAAAAGGGGAGAGGCAAACGGTGAATAGATGGATCTGCCCGAGCCAGTATTGTATTGCTGAGTGCATTAAATATTCAAATTCTGTAATTGCTTTGTGAATCGCTTCTTGTTAGCAGAAAAATGACAAAACTTGGCTTTCTTTCATGGATGTTTGAGTTCATGCGTTCTATTAATCTGCTTTGAGTTTTTGTTACTTAAGTGAGGAAGAAGTCGAATGTTCCTGTCACCATTTATCATGAATCTGCCTGCTGGGTCGATTCAGCATTTCGCTACATAGGATTTGGTGCTTCATGAAATTCTCTTGTTTTGAGCTTGCTAATTTTTGTTGCCATCCAGTGTTAAGAGTTTCCTGTCTCGTTTCACATCGCGTTCTAATGGATGTTGTTGTTTTGACTGAATAGAGGATGAGTCTTTTGCAGTGTTAATACCTGTTCTGTTTTGCCTTTGTAAGGTGCATGTCGCCTCTACATTGTGTTGGCTAAGTTATTGGCACCAACGTTCTGAGGACAACCTTGACTGAATTGACAAACTTTTAATTTAATCGAGCTCTCTGTATTGCTGTTTGGCTATGCTTAAATAGCTATCACATGGGAAATGTACCAAGCATGAAACTTGGCCATCAAAACTACCTTACATTCATAAATTCGGTTAAGGTTCTTCTGCTAACAGCAGAGCAGCTAGTAAGCTCAGAAATCAACCACGTGTGCAGTTAGGTGGTCTAATCAAGGAAGAAAAACAAAATGTTTCTTTTGTCATAAAATAATACAATGAAAAATGATTGTGAAGTTGGGTAAAAGCAGAAAAAGGAACCACTGAGCTTTGAAAAAATGAGGATTGTGTAGAGTGGGATGTAACTTTTTAACATGAAGATGTGTACATTACTATAAAGTTAGCAACAGAATTTGGTTATGGATGAAAGGATGCCCGCTTTACTCAGTAAACATTCATCCACAAAGTTTCCATTGCAGAATCTTAGAATAAGAGGCATGCTTTCCAACTTATGACAAATAAAAGGCGGCCACAGTGCCTGGTAGCATGCATAAATAGAGATCAAACAGTACACAGTTTTAGTATTTATCTTGTCAACATAAGATTTGCAAAACCATAATAGTAAATTGTTGTGATGTGGCTTTCAATTACTGAATTGTAGACACCTGGCTGGTTAACATCTATCGGTGTCAAGCACTTGAGTCCACTATAATAGTCTCCAAGCAAGCAATGCACACGAAGTAGACCTACAATACTAAAGTAACCCAGCACCTTCAGAACATTGCTTCCACCATTGTAATCATATCATCAGTTGCCGTGAAAGTTAAATTCCCATCTTTCTTTTCCTCTAAAATCTGGATGATCATAGACTTCTCAAGAAGAGCTTGCAAATAATTCAGCACACCATATACATTCCATACCTATAAATAAAACAAAAAACACATAGAGAAAATTGAAGTCACATGCATAAAATTTGAGAAAACTGAATATCGTCCATAATGTCATGATAGGGGTAAAAATCTATAAATAGCTACATATATGGAAGGGTATGCATCTTCTTGGATACTTCATCCCGGTAGAGTTTAACTCTCCACACATTTTTCAAGGCATACTAAAAACTAAATACATGATAAAAAAATTAAAATCCAAATTGCGTGTCAGTTTTGTAGAAACCATAACAAAACTTTGTGCAAGTTAGAAATATAAATAAACAACAAAATAACTCTATATGTGGGGTAGAAGTGGAAAGAAGCCAACAGAACATTGGTATAATCACAAGAACACTGGCTACCAATATGTAAAATAAATTTATCGGATATTAAATTTCATATCAGGCATGCATTTTTTTCACAGCTATTTATGGAAACTCATACTTGATACATGTATCTTTAAGGTCATAACAAATCTTTGGAAGTTACAGGGATTAAAGTTTTACATGCTTGAATAAAGGTAAAATTTTGGACTTGTGTTATCCAGTATGCCATGGTCCAGATGTAAGGTGGAGTGATTGACATAACCATAGTTCACATACTCTGACTTGGCAGACCAAAAAATTTCAATTTGGCAAAAATTCATCACCTTAAAAATTATTTAAATCTTTAAAAAATACTTACAGCTGCATCAGAGAAGGTTTTCTTCGAAGTTCAAGCTTAGGTGAAATACGTACAGCTATGGCTGTTGCGGCATTTTTTGTGCCTAATACTATTCCTCACCCAATGTTGGATTGTATTCTGGAAGTTATTGCCGTTACGGAAGTCTTGCTTCTCATGTCTATCTGGAGAATATCTGGATTTGGGTTATCATTGAGTACGGACATTAGAATTGTAGGGGCCCAAGAAAGTTTTGCATGTGCTGAAGATGGGTAGACAATGTGTAGGAGGTGATTTTGTTGATGGATCAGATGATAAAGACACACTTTGTCACCATGTTGAAAACTCTCCAGATGCTGACAATGGTGAAGAACTAGCATTTTATGCATTTTAAAGAAGCTCACATTTTGAAGATAGGTAGGAATCCAGTGTAGACAAAGCTCAATATGGATGGTTGTCTAGTTAGCTTGGGAGTCATGCCCTTATGAGGGTTATGAGACAACTTGATGGAGCTCTATGGGTGTAGCTTGGCATGGATTGTTGTCCAATGGTTTGAGAGACTAGTGATTCAGGAGTTTAGGGAGATGGTAATCCAAGAACTTGGGTTCGGGAGCTACATTTGTATGAGGGTTTGAGGCAACTTGATGGAGTTCTATCTAGTGTAAGGTTTGTGTTCTAAGGAATGACAAATTCATGGTTCAGGTGATTGTAGTTTGATATTCTTTATGTTAGTTTGTTTTGTTTTGGTACGATAAGCCTTAAGAGGAGGTATTAGAATAAAATTAAGAGGGCTTACTTTTATAATAAAGTCATGTTAGTGACTTAAGAGAGTTTACTATTTTTGGTTTGCCTTTTTTAGCGTTTAGTGTGAGTTGTGTCATGTTTAACTAGTTGCATGTTTATTTGATTTCATCATCCAAACTCTATAAAGGGGATGAACCTCACTGTAATCTGTCCTAATATCTAATAGAATAATAATTAGTATAAAGCCAAAAACCTGCATGTTGGCAGTGTTTTCCACATTTTTGCCACATCCACCTGTTATTCCTACTCATGGCAGGTTCCACACTCGAACTCCCAAAGTACTTGAGAGTACTCACATGTTCCAGTATAGAAGTCCCCAAAAACTCGTGACAACAACTCAAGGAGTTTTTCCTACAAGGACTCGGCACTAAAATATTTTGCTGCGTACACAATAATGGTAACACTACGGGTATAAGCCGTATAACAATGGCAAGGATTACACTGATTGGCACACTCTCCATGTTAATAATGCAAACCGCCAAGTTGAAGAGCAGTTTATCATAGGTGAATCTTGTCAAAATAGACACAGATTTTGTGGACAACAGTATTCTGAGCTTGATGATTTATAAGCCTGTATATTTAAGTAGAGAGCAAGCATGACTACTTACCAATTTATCAAACCCAATAAAAAGAGTGTATCTTGACTAAAACAAGATTACATGTCTGCAAATTTTAGTTCAATTTGGATACATCCGAGTATCATCAAATAGAGTAGCAGCTCACCTTGCTAATAAATAGAGCAGGCTGAAGTTGGAGTTATGGATGAGGATGAAAAGTTATTATATGATCATGACAAGAATGCTATTTACAAAGAGATATTAATTACTATAAATGGAAAATCATTTAGTGCTATGTTGGAGTCTCTTTGATGGCATGGTTGAGGGTCATTGGAATCATAGTAGAAAAACGCGGTCAGTACTCGTGCGTCTACAGAGTAGGCGAGTCACTCACTGCAATTTTTGACCCAGAACTCGCCAAAAAACGTGCGGGCTTTCCATAAAATGTTCTAAAACTCGACGCCCAACTATATAACATGCAAAAAAGGTCGGATTTATTTATTTTAATGCCATTTCCTCCTCTATTGCGATGCGATGGGTTTTTTGTGCAACACAAATAGGTTTTCGATTTTTTGCAAGTCCCTTACAGCTTCGACTGTTGGAACACGAACTAGTACTTTTAATAACCTTTGACTTTGTAGATAAAAATTCAAAGTGCTTCCTAGATAAGAAGCATCTCTCTGATATACATGGAATATGCAGCCTAAGAAAACCTTAAAGCATATTATGTAGGGAAATTATAGTGTAAAGTTTAAACTTTAAAGGACCTTTGATCATATGACTTAAGTAGAAATCATAAATTTCTAATCAATAGTCACTAATCAGGCCACACAAAATTCAAATAAAGGCTGTCTCCACTCAGCATGGGAACAGCCTTTATTTGTGTGGCCTGATTAGTGAGTATGGATTAGAAAAGAGAAAACCATATACATTTATTTTTTCTAATCCATTCTCACTAATCAGACCACACAAATAAAACTTGTCCCCACGCTGATTGTTTGTAATTATTCTCTTTTCTAATCCATACTCACTAATCAAGGCACACAAAATTCAAATAAAGGCTGTCCCATGTTGAGTGTTTGTAATTTACCCATAAAGAGCTATCCGTACTTTTGAAAGAGGATGGTCGAGTAATTAAAAGGACTGCATTACTCCAGGAAGGAAGCACATGATTTAAGCGAAAATTTCATATTTATTTGGAGAATTGCGTAGCTTCATGCCCGACTTGCTAATTTTCATGATGCTGACCAGCGATTAAGAGAGGAAGATATTATATGCCACCTATATAATTATTGCTGCCATTCAAGTGGGTAAATTACAAACACTCAGCATGGGGACAGCCATTATTTGTGTGGCTGATTAATGAGTATGGATTAAAAAAGAAAAAATGTATATGGGTTTGTCTTTTCTGATCCATTCACTAATCAGGCCACACAAACAAAGGCTGTCCCCAAGCTGAATGTCTGTAATTTACCCATAAATAGCTGTCCGTGATTTTGAAAGAGGATGGTTGGAGTAATTAAAAGGATTGCATTACTCCAAGAAGGAAGCGCATGATTTAAGGGAAAATTTCATATTTATTTGGAGGAGAATCACATAGCTTCATGCCTGACTTGCTAATTTTCATGGTGCTGACCTTACTAATTTTCATGGTGCTGACCAACGATTAAGGTAGGAAGATATTATACGCCACCTATGTAATTATTGATGCAATTCAAGTTGAAGGAACTAACAATGAAGTCTCGGGAAAGTAAAACCAAGGAGAGTGAGGTCCTGTAAAATAAAGAGCTAGCCGGTCAAAGAATGGTCGCCGCTATTATTTGAAGGCAACCGCAGCTCCTTAATACTGCCGTTTATGTCCCATGGAGGAGACGTCGCTATTAAAAGAGGCCATATCTAGTGAGAGTCCTACATGGAATTGAGGACAAGGATTTGCAGCAGTCTCAAGACCTTTTAGACCCAGTGTAAGAGGCGTTGACATTTCAGGTCAGAACAGTGGTATTTTAAAACTAAACATATATTGGGTGAAGCTGTGTAGTCATACAATCTGTATATGCAACTCTTGAAAAATAAATTTCTGAGTTAGATATTGCTTGAAAATATATTTGTATTTGTGAGGATTCTATGTTATGCCTGAATTGTAAAAATTAAATTGAGGATAAGTTCAGAACTGCAGAGTGTCAATTGTTTGACGAAATGTACATTGGTGAAATTGAAAAAATTTTGCAAACAAAATTGCCTTTGGACATTACAAACTCTATCCCTACTCTTTTTTTATAATGATACCAAATTTAATTAATCTCTACCCTATCTTAGGGCCAAGGAATGAGACAATAAAAAATCCTGATTGAAAAAGAAATAAGAATGGGACCTTGGTACTCCCTGTTTTCCATAAACTCGACTATGATAGTCAATTATGTAAAGTACAGGACCTAGATATTTTCAACATTGTGCTATCTATCATTTTTTTTAAATGATACCAAATTTAATTAATCTCTACCTTATCTTAGGGTCAAGAGAGAGGAGAGCTTCGGAGCCCAAAGAGATGAGAAGGCCTCAGGACCGAGATCAAATCAAAAGAAATGAACAATTAGAGAAAAAATGCTTCACACATGGACAAATACTTAAACGAGATACTGTTGCATGGGTTGAAGTTATGGCAGGACACACTCATCAAATTATAATTTTATTCAAATGGAGTTGCCAGGTGTAAAACCATTGTTGCAATTTCGTCTAGGCATTTACTCAATTAATAGCTTAGGAACAAGATGGGGAGTTATAATGTCAAATAATCAAAGCCAGATTTTGTAGATGCTGTAGTTACAGTTGTGAAAGACATATACTAGATGTGGAAAGAAACAGTAGAATCAAACACAGTTCGTCAAATTTACTCAATAAAAGGTTGTCTCCCTTTATCTTATAAAGCTGCCAACATGACTTTTCGCGATGTTCTTCTATTAGACGGGAAATTAGATTAAGAATGTAATCTTAGTTTTTGTTACATTCAATTGGCGCCTCTTCCAAGAGCAAATTAGCTTTTGATCAGTATATGCCCGGTTCTGGCACCTCTTTCTTGCATTTCCGTGATCAACAAACTAATATTGGCCAAGGAACAAGCTTGGAAATGGATGAGTAAGGGAGAGGGATCGATAGTGGTGAGGGCTATGTTGTACGAGGGGTCCACTTCAATAGATTAAACGTTGGTCAAAAATTTGGATTGTGTAGAGGGTTCAACTGACAATTCTGAAAATCAAATCGGGAGAGAATTTTGCACGTTTTTCAACTCACACCGAGCAGTTTCCAAAAAAGTTTTTTTAATGAGGCAAAAGGTGGCACCGACCATTGACGGACGTGTGGAACTTGCTTGCATGTTTCTTACCATGCCAATCCCTATGAACTTAATGTGCATTTACTCTGCATTAACTTCCCCCCTCCCCTCTACCATTGGTCTTTTGGCAACCACATTGGCGTGCTTTTCACAAACTAGGGTATCATTTGGGTTCTCTGCAACACCATTCAAAGTTGGTGTCTACACATAACACCATCCATTGAGGGACCAATGGTGGTGCACTTCACGACCAACTGTGGGGATGTTGGGAGTGAGTAATGGTGATATTTTTTTCATTTCTCTTGTGTTTATGAACACTTCCAAATCGTAAGGAAAATAGTAAATTTCTGCAATGACAGGTGAGGTTGTCTTCCAACCTCACAATGATAATGAACCTCCATTGTATGTGTTTTTAAATTGGTTTCCAAATGTTCTTTACAATATTGAAAATCTTGTTTCATTTCTGAGATACTTCATGTAGCTATCTTGTGACTAACTGTATACATACACACACACACACACATAGCCGACCAAAATATATTTTGATATATATAAACACTGTATATATCTATGACATACATATATCTATCTCTGCAATCCCCATATATATTGAGAGTATTTGAGGGTATCATATACTCAACCGTTAAGGGTTTAGATTGTAACTATCTTTTGACACACACACACAAAGTCAACCAAAAGATATATATATATATATATATATATATATATCAGTTTAGGGGTTATATATAGCTTGGAACAACATTATGATATAAATTTTTATAACCCTTTCTAAAATTAATATACCTGTAAAAGCTTATATATAAATTGAAACAACATTTTCATACATGTAAGAGTCACTGTAATTGAAGAGCAAACAAACCATACATCTAATTCACTTCATTGTAAATGAACAAGGCTATATGTCAAATAAAACAAGCAATGCATGTTATAGTATCACATCCCCAATTTAGACACCTATTGCAGCTTCCAAAGTATGTATATTTCAAAGCTATTCTAAGATTATAATTATATAAATTATACAATATATCTTAATTTTGATGTACAAGATATCTTAGATGTCACACAATAAAATAAAATTGATGCATAATCTTCTTAGCTATTGCATAAGAGGCCTTAGTTGCTTTATTTTTTTCTTAAAACTTCTATTATGAAAATTGGTAAGGTGATCTCTCCATGAAAATGGGTTATTTGGCCTTCACATTTCACCTTTTTTTATTTAAGGAGAATCTTAGTTTTCAAACCACACCAACAACTAAATCATAACTTGTTAATTATCCCCTTGAAATCCTTTCATACAACAAAAGTATTTTGATTTTTAATTCTTTTATTGTATCATAAACATATGAAATGATCTTCCCATATATGAACTAAGTTGTTGAAGTTATAAATGAAGAACAATGATACATGTTATTATTTACATATTTTTTAGTACATAATTGTACACCAATGATCATTTATATTAATATTTGTCAAAAAAAATTAATCAATGCTTTAGGGGATAAAGAATGTGGAAAATAGTTATATGCCATATTTATATCTAATGCTATGTACAATTTTATATTATTAAAATTAAAAAAAATCTCCAAATAATACATATTTCATTCTTTCATTAGCAAGTTGGAATAAAATAAATAAGTATAAAATACTTTGACACTAAAATGATGAGCATAGAAATCAATAAGTTATCACATTTTTAGCTATGTTTAATCCCAAACTTAATTGTAATGTGATACCTTTTGAAAGCAATGGTAATTCCTTATTATTCAAATGCCCAACGTATCATTCATTCAATCATCTAGGAATCCAAGTTCAAGCCTAATAATTGTTCCAAATCCAACCCTCCTCTATACAATTTTCAACCACAAAACTATTTCTATTTGTTGATGGACTTCATTTTTTTTATCATAAATATAGGTACTAATGTGGGCCATTATAATTAACCTAGTCATAAGAAAAAACATAATGATTTTATAGTTAAAATGATTATATTGCTTCTAGAATCAATTGTGTGAGTTTTTTTTGCATGAACATTTTTTTTCTACATTCCTTAATCCATCAACAAAATGACGATTTTTATTCATAAACTTATAATTACTAATCAACATATTCAATAGACCTTCATGCTCTCTCAATAATGTTGTACATAGAGGGAAAAGTATCATCAATCTAGCGTCGACCTCTAGTATCTTGATTTAACCACTAAAAATATATTTAATGCTAATTAATGATCTCAATAATTTTATGGTAATTTTCTGAGCAAAATTATATAATTGAAATTCATTGATACCAAACATCCAATGTCAAAAGAAATGGAAAAAATATTTTGAAATATAAAAAACCAACATATGATCAAAAATAACAAACAAAGAAATTTATGTATGAACCAATGCTTTCTATCTTAAAACACATGTCTTTCTCTACCATAATAGATGCAACCTTGCTTGTAGTCATGAATTTCCAAAAATGAACTTATGTCTTTGAAAAATGACAATTACTAGTAGATAAGAACAAGAGTAAGAAGGAGCTGAGGAAAAGTATGGATGTATGTGATACTATATTTTCCAAGCAATAACAAGACTTCATTGACTTCCTATCTACCTACAAAATATATGATATAATTGAGAAAGAAGAAAAAAAATCTCAATAATATGATATATAATAACTATAGAAGGTGATAGATATCTAATGAATTTGAAGATGGAAGAATAGTTTTGGCTACCATAGAACAACCAAAACCACCTATAGAATCACTATGAGAGACCCCCCCTACATCCCTCACACACTACATATTGTACCATGCTTAATTGCATTGGCCACTTCAATCTCATTTTTCTCTCCATAGCTCAAAGACTCCTTAAATAGATCATGGCACTCCAAATACTCCTTAAAAAAAATCATGTTTTTGTTATAATGTAAAGATCTATCTAATGCACTATTTTAACATAATAGCAACCAACCACAATGTTGGCCTTTAAAACTAACTAATAACAATAATATAAAATACTAAACACCACCAACAAAGGTGTCTTCTTTCCTTCCATTTCAGAACCCACACCCATCCATGTACATTGATTGGATTTATGAGCAATTTGAAAATAACAATTTAGCAAGTGAAGATGTCATGTAAGCCCACTTACATGTATCATTGCAATATAAGTAGAATGTTGCACGACTAGTCACTCTTCTTGTTACCTTCTTCTATGGGAACTTTTCAGCCTTGGTAGTGGTTACGTAGTAAGAGAATCCACTACATGATTTAAATTTGAATAAGAACTCAAGAATTTTTAATTAGATTTTCAAGAGAAAGGGATAATATGCCCACACTATCATAGAAATATTATTGGTTATGGTTGACCTCACTAACGTAGTCCCATTCATGATAAATCTATTGACCAAATTGGAACTATTTTCTACCTTATCAAATTAGTAAATTTTATTCTCTTGTATTAATCTTATTATAGCTATTATTTTCTTCTTTCCACCTAACAATTATATTTCCCCACTCTCTAACTTGATTATTGAAAGAAGTAGAGATAAATCACAATTTTAGTATCATAAATATAGTAGATATTGTAATTTAAATAGAACAAAATCAATTTATAAACAATTGATTTGTAGTTTTATAATTTTAATACTATAAACATAGTACTAGGTTTTAGACTGGACATTTGAGTAATAACTTGTATTCTTGGACGCATTAATAAGTGGAACTTTATAAATTTGGAAGAGAGAGCACAAAGAGACAATGTAGACTCCCATCCTTCATATTCAATCCATCCTACAATTACATTTCATGCTTTAGTTCAACAAAACATAAAGTTATGCTTGAGAACAAAAGAAACCAATCGTAATGACTTCACCCAATAGCGAGAGACCAAATATTCAAATGATTCACTTATATATACATTCATGGATTTGTCACTTAACTTCTCACACAAACTTTTGACAAAAAAAATGAAACCTTTCAAAATTAGAATACATTGAAGTTTGTTATACATTTTAAAGAAAAACCAAATTTCAATCTCAAATAAACAAGTAAAAACACTACAATCTCTCTTGCTTTGTATGTACCATCTTTTATAAACATGCAAATAGTATTCATGGCAGAAAAAAACAGTTAGATGGTGTAACTTGTGAAGGTCATGTAAAATAAATGAAAATGGATAACTGAAAATATGCTTTGAGGGAGCTAGCCTATTTTGCTAGGCACGGAATAACTGTAAATTTTGATTTTGTTCAGCTTTTAATAAAATGGACGAAAAAGTCATATGCGTTTGCCGGGAGTCGAACCCGGGTCTATTGCTTGGAAGGCAATTATCCTAACCGTTGGACTACAAACGCTGAAGTGACCAAACGGGCATAAATTTCTGTCAGAGTTTGTAATTTATCTTTAAATACCATGCGTTCGGATAAACACGAAAGGCCTTACGATGATGACTCTCTTTTCCGAATATGCTTATATGAATTCGTTTCTTTGTTTTAACAGTAGCACCGGTCAGGATATTGTTCTTGATTGATGAATTTTACCAACAAGAGTAAGAGAGTTTGGTGGTGTAGTAGGCTATGGCGTCAGTTTCACATACTAAAGCTTTCCAGTTTGAACCTCGGCTCAGACACGATCTAATTTGTTATTCCTTCTTTCAAACTATTTATTTAAACGTTTTACCTTTTTACTGATTTAATATCTTTCAACACATCAGAGTGGCGCAGCGGAAGCGTGGTGGGCCCATAACCCACAGGTCCCAGGATCGAAACCTGGCTCTGATAGCTTCACAGATCGTATCAGTCGAGGCTTCCGTCCCAGCTCATTTTTTAAATTCTCAACTGTTTTGTTATCCTTCCTCCTGCGAGGACACCAATAAATTTTGGAAGCTTGTTTCCAATTTACTGACAACAATTCTTTTGTTACTGCAAAGTGCAAAATGTGTTTCTCAATTTGTATAATCCTTGGGTTCGAAAGTAGACAACAAATTTTGTAATAATTTCATCTGGAAGGGGAAGAAGAATAAATTTTGTAATGGAAGGAGTACATGAATCGTTAACACAGTGGCGAGGTAGCCTCAATTATATTGTCAATGGTACAGTAGACAAACTGGGCATTAAGCATGAATTTCAACATGGGGTGATGGCGCAGTTGGCTAGCGCGTAGGTCTCATAGCTAATTTGAGAAATCCTGAGGTCGAGAGTTCGACCCTCTCTCACCCCATGTCATTTTATGTGATTAATAATTTTAAATTGATGTTTTCGATTAATATTTGAAGTATATATGAAATGAGGTATGAAAGAATACAAATTCTAAGAGAAAAAATCAATTCTAATGATTTGATATATTATGTTTTATTTATATTTTATATTTATTTTAATTAAGTTATGTTTTAGTTATAAGGTGGAGTATTACCATGATAATCTCGGATCAAACATTCTTATTGTTTGATATATACATGAATTTAGATCTAAACAATTTTTCTAATTCTTTTTATAGAAACATGTATTGACTCAGACAATTCCTTACCAAAAGAAGTCCTTTTCAAAAACTTAATATGACATTGAGTAAAGCTAAGCATGTGTTCACCATCCTTGTGATCCAACAAACATTTAAAAATCCTTTTACTTAATTTCAATGAATAATATAATCCATAATGATGTCTAGGTATGTAGGATGCATTCATTTCCCAAAGGTTTCATTCAAAAGGGCCAATAAACACTTGATTAGAACAAGTCTTAGAAAAAATTGGTGCAATATAAACCCCTTGAATGTGACTTATTTTTCATAG
The DNA here is from genome assembly GCA_007258455.2 of Sequoia sempervirens. Lineage (NCBI taxonomy): Eukaryota > Viridiplantae > Streptophyta > Pinopsida > Cupressales > Cupressaceae > Sequoia > Sequoia sempervirens. Next base: position 1,113,015,332 of record VDFB02271358.1, on the reverse strand, counting down.
TAATCCTAAGATTATTAGTCATTAACCTATCACATATCTCTAGTGTTGAGAAAGGTGTTGTACATCTTGCATAATTTTTTTTGTAAAGTTGTGGTCCATGTTGAAGTGAGGCACCACAGTTAGGGAGTGTAATAATTTCTTAGGTAGTTGTATAAGACATTGGAAATGCATGTAATGTGGTAGACATTAGAGATACATTTAATAGTAGAGGTCATGCTTTAAGGAGCTCATGACTTAATGCGGGTAGGACATTGGACAAATACATTTAACGTAGGGATCACATTGGATAAATGCATTTAATGATTGGATTATATAAAACACAATCAATGTGGGGTAACATGATAACAAGCCATAGTGGGTGGTTGGATTAGAAAGAAATTTAGGTTTTCCTCGAAGGTTGTAATGACTATTGGTTGTAGAGTCAAACTTAGGTGGCAACTTTGGCATATGCCACTTGGGTGTATAAATTAAAAGTCAACTAGAAAACTTATAAAGTTTATTTTCTTATTTCTCTATTTCCTATATATAAAGGGCTTGGGATGGACATTAGACATAATCTTGTACATGTTCATTGTTAGTGATGCTTGTTATACACACTTGGAGGCTTAAGCTATTTTTTGGGAGATCTTTAGGAGCATGGAGAGGGTTGTGTGGATCTTATCTAATCTTGGATTAGTCTCATGAGGAACACAATAGTGAATTCGTATTTATTCTTGAAGAAGGTTGTATCTTTCATGGTTTCCTTTTTAATTGAGAATGTTGATTATGAAGGATTAGAGTCTAATATTTTTATTATAATACTTTGTTGTCAAGAATACATTGGTTTTAATGCTTTGGAGGCCAGGTTTTACCTAAAAGGGTTTTCTTAGGGTATATTAGAGTTTCTCTTTCTATATTTTGTGGTTGTTATGTTCTTTCTTTCATTCTTGTTATTTCATTAGTGTTGTCACTATGTCAAAATGTTGCTAGAATTTAATATAGATTGGCTAAATTGTGACATCATGGGATTAAGTAAGAGATTACTTCATATTTTCTTGAATTTGGTATCAACGCACAGTTTTAAGCTATAGGAGAGGATGAATCTATTGTGATATTAATCACTACTTAAGTGGATTTATTTTAATTGATCTACCTTTGTGATATAATCATGGTAAGTACTTATGTAATGAAGGTAGAGAAATTCAATATAATCAATTTTTTATAAGCTCAAGATGGAATGTTTTATTATTAATCACAATTAGTGTATTATAGATCAAGATATAATCCTCCTTGTAGTTCACACTCATCTTATTGAAGTTCATCATGTGGTGACTTGAAGCTCATGCTTGGTGGTATGAGAGAATTCCTTGGCCATGTCGAGGTTGTGTCGATGTTTTTCATTGATGTCAAAGGTTGATGGGTCATTGATATCAAAGGTTGATGGATTTTTCATTGATGTCCACCATGGTTTTCAAAGATACTTGTTTATTCATCCATCTTGTTGATGCATCCAAAGGTTCACTTCATGGTGTAGGTTCACAGTTCATGTTGTTTCATGTTGTTGGTACAAAGGTGATTTAAAGTGATTCAAAGTTGATTTGTCATAGATGTAAAAGTATGATAGAGTTTCTTCATGAAAAAGTAATCAGTCAAAGGTACATGTTCATGTTCATGATGGAAGAGGCAATGTTCACAAGATGCTATTGACAGAGACATGGTCAAAATCATTGACATTGAGCATTGTTATTTAGGGTTGCAGAGTTCATGATGTTGATATTGATGCAAAAGTGTCCAAGGTGGTGGTGTTCATATGTTCATAGGGTTGTTATTATCTTCACATGATGATGTTTTCATTTTAGGGTTTGGATTATTGAAATCTTCATATCTTATAACCCTAAAGACACTTATCATATCTAAAACCCTAGGTCTATTCTATATTCAAAAAGAGCATTAGGGTTTATGTGTTGTGAAGGTCTTCAAAGCATAATGCACTTTATATTCTATTTGGTTGGTGACTTGATAGAACCGGTGATAGGTCACTTAAGTGACCACTTAAGGGTGTCACTTTCATTGAACAACCAACCCCTTAACCTACTAGGCAAGTCAAAGTTTCATATCTCACCGTCCATACAAAGATCAAGGGTTATTTTTTAATTTGTGCATTGATGGCAGTTAAAGATCAAAGGTCAAGTTTCAAAGCTATGAATGGTTACTTTACAAGGACACTATTTTGATAGGCCAATGAATGCCATCATTTGAGTTTTCAATTATTCACAGGTTTGATAACTGTTTTGAGACAGTGAGTTGTATGAGGTGTATTGAGATGGCTCTTGGCATATAGTCTATGCAGTGTGACAACATTGAAGTATTTGTCACCATGTTCCTACAAAGTATAGATACACAGTGAGAATGGTCAATATAATATGCTATGTCTGTGAGTCAAGCATATACACAAAAAAGGAGAGTTGAATAATAGTGATATAAGTTGCTTTGCATAACTATATTCTCTGCATAGTTGAATGTGGTGTAGGAAAATGCATACCCTTGCATTTTCACACTTATTTGGGCCCGCCTTGCTTTATTTATCCTTATTTATGTCTTAATTGGTCATATTTTGCATCCACAAGCCTAATAAATTATCTTTTTATGGCTAATCCTGACAAACACAAAGGGTAAATGATAATTTAATGATTCTGGTTGTGTGTCCTTGATTTTTCGTATTGGGACTAAGATGCCACCTAGGGCGTCTTTTTCCTCCAAAGGTCTTGGGACCCTATTTTCAAATGTGCCTCAGAGGGCCCCCTTTTTGGAGTTTGTGCCCCGAGTTTTAAGTCTCAGGACAAGAATAGCCTCCTTTAATTAATGAATGCATGTGTCAGCTTGGTGTGGTGTAATTTTGGGATGTTAAGCATAGATAAATATAAATACAAGGTTCTTTCACTCATTTTATCATCCAAGGACCAAGCAAGTTGAATGAGCATTCCTAATAGCACAATTGAGTTCACAAGAGCATTCAAGAGCAATTCATCAAGCATTTGGATCCACCATCAAGATTCAAGCATCATGTCAAAGATATTCTTGCATCATGTGTGTTTTTGAGCTAACATTTGTGATGTAGGATTTTGATTCAAGCAAGCAATTCAAGTCAAGATCTATCAAGCATTCATTCAATTCAAGATCTACATTCAAGCTAGCCACTTCACACAAGTTTGCAAATTGCATAACAAGGGTTTGGTGAGTTGCAACATAGCACTTTGTTCATTCATCATTTCCCTTCATTATTCTACTTCATTCCAAGGTTTAATTACCAACAAGGGGTTTGACCAAGGCAAACCCCCATTTACTAACAATCAACAAGTTTTTACTCTCTTGCATGCTTGTGTTTTCAAATTTAGGTTGAAGACTTGAAGATCATTTGAAGTACAAAGTTACAAAGTTGCATTGCAAAGTTGTCATTTTCACGAAAACTCACCTATAGGCCAGATCTAGAAGTTTCAGGACTTGAGATCTAAGAAGAAGGAAGTGAAGACATTGAGCCTCAAGATCACATTCAGAGATTTCAAAAATTCAAGATGGGACTAAGAGAACAGTAAGGGCGTCTTAGTCCTCCCAATGGTATTTTGTAGAGATTCCTTCAGATTTTGTTTCGACATCTAAAGATTTTGCATTTCCCCTTAAAAATACTAGCAGGACTAAGACAATAGGAAAGGCGTCGTAGTCCTCCCTAGCATATTTGTGAAAAGGTTTAGGAAGGAAAATGGTTCAATGGAGTTGAGAAGTCAACATACAATGTCAATGATTTGAATGACAACATATGAAAGAGTCATATGGTTCTATTTGACTACATTCGTCAAATTTTTTCTTTTATTCATTGTTTAGTATGATCTGATTAGAATCATGTGTTTGAAATTGATCTATGTAGCATGAAGCCATTATTTTTGTAATGTTCATGTGTTTGAAGTTGGGATATGTAACAGGGTCATTGTTCTACATTATATATTTTGTGTTTAATCATTCAAACAGTGTAACAGTCACAATGAATGCAAAGATTCAATGAACTCTTAGTCACATATATCAGTATGAATGTCATTCATGGATGTAGGTTCAATGTTTATAGCTCATATCATTGTGTTTGTTAAAGGGAAGTCTTGTAGATAGATCTCTATTCATGTTTACAAGGAGAATTACATGTTGAATATATGTATGCGAAGATTTTAATGATTTAGTGTTGTGGTATGGGAGAATAAGGGAGATGGAGTGTTGTTGATGTAGAAATAAAGTAGTGGTTTATACTGAAATAGAGTAACCGTTTGGTTTTTCATTCATTTCCTTTTGAAGATTTTTAGTAAGACATGATGTTTTCCAGTGAGGCATGATGTCTTCCAATGAGGAGTGGTGATTTTCTAGTGAGGCATGATGGTAAATACCATTAAGGCATGTTATTTTTCCAGTGAGGCATGTTATTTTGCTAGTGAGGCTTGTTATATTGCTAGTGAGGCTTGTTATTTTTCCAGTGAGGCATACAATTTGTAACCAGTAAGGTTTTGGTCTGCGAGGCTTAATGGAACTATTTTCATAGGTGTTTTTTTCACCCTTTTAGGGTTTTCCACTCATAAAACTTGTGTTATGTTTCCTCTTGGTGGTTTGTCATGTTGTGCTTGATTGGTCATCTTTGTTCAAGTATTGTATTCTAATTTGCATATGATTGTGACTCCCTCAACATTAAATACCTATAATGTTTGAAGTGTTTTCAATGGGTCTCTTTGCATAATATAAGTGAATTAAGATTTGAAGTTTGATTTCTCATTAGACCATTGATTCATCCCCCCTCTCTCAGTGGTCCTATACTCCAACAAGTGGTATCAGAGTGTTAGGTCCATTGCACAAGTTTAATCAACTTGGGAGATCCTGGCAATGCAGTACTTATCATGGAAAAAAGTAAAAGAAATAAAGGAAAAGTAAATACTCAACATAATGCTAAACAACAAGCACCACCTAAACCAAATACAAAAGATGATGAGAAATTAGTTATAAGAAACGAGTTACAAATTGAAGAAGATACAAGGTTAGAATATGAATGTGAAATTGATCTTGAAGGTGAACTTATTTATGCTCTAGATGAGATCAAGAAACTCAGGAAGAAGAATTAGAGTTTAGAGTTGTAGCTTCAAGAAGAAAATGAGTCCAAGGCCAAAACACTTTCAGCCCTTGAAGAAGTAGAAAAATTGAAAGTGAAGGTTGAAGAATCTAATCAGCTTATTGAGGATCTAAAGTTGCAACTGGAAAAGTCTAGAAGAGTTGAAGAAGTCACTAGCATAAACTTGCAAACCAAAATGAAATATTTTCAAAAGCTAGAGGTTGAAGTGTTGTCTCTAGGAAAACAAATAGAGAAGGTAAATCAGGGGTTGAAGAGGAGTCTTCAAAATAAAAAGACCACTGAGTTGTTTGAGAAAATGACTCTAAGTCAAAGGTCACTATCAAACAAGTTTGGGTTAGGATATGAAGTAGAAAAAAGTTACAAAGATGTTGCAATGTCCAAGAAGGATATTGGAAAAGCACCAATGGATTCAAACTCATCAAAAGAGGCAATAAATAAACAAGGAGAAACAAGCACTACTCCCAAAAGGCTTGTAGATCATAACAGCAGTGAAGAAGGATACACAAGAGTTCATAATCCCAAGCAAGGATAGAGTTCTAAGGTTAGAGAAACAACAAGGAAGAAAATAGATCTAAACTATTATTCTACTGCTCCTAAGGCTAAAGACAAGAAGAAGGAAAAAGAAAATTCTCCTGCATAAGTCAACAAGAACAAGTCCAAAAGATATTTTCATTCAAGATAGCATAAAATGTCCAGGTTTGAAAACTCTTTTTATGGTTGTTGTTATGAATTTGGTCATAGAGCAATAGAGTGTTGGATGCATGAAAAGAAAGTTGGATGTAATAAGAGCTCTTATGAATGGTCAAATAGAAGAAGCAAGGTCATATGCTATAGATGCAATAATTCCAGACATAAAGCACAATATTGTAGGAGTAATTTAATGGAACTGTTTAGTCATCACAAGAAGATAGGAACTATGAAAGTTTGGAGAAGAAAATAAGAGAAAGATAAAGAAGAACCTAAGCTTTTGCATGTTGCACAAAAGACATCCATAATTGCATAAAGAATAACATGAGTTGAGGGGGAGTTGATTTTTGATATTTCATTCAAACCCCATAGACAACAACAAAGAGGTTGTGTCTCGATAGTAATAATGGTAACATGGTTTTCAATGAAAATGACAAGAGGATATGACAGTCCTTGAAGAAAGCAATAGGACTAAAGTCTCAAAATAAAACAAGATAGTCACTAATACAGAGAATCATTAAGAACAATGTATAGTCTCCTAAAGGGAATTTCATGCATGGATAGTGATTCAAACCAAAAAGGATAATCTTAAAGGTACAAGATTGGTGAGAGAAACTTGGCTAAGTGAGAAAACTGAGAAGAAACACATAGTAGACAAGGATATGCCACACTTGAAGAGGATGTAATTGTGTCAAATAATATAAGTTTATAACAGTGATCTATACATGCAACTATCAGATCAAAGACATAGAAAGTGTAAATGTGGTAGTACAAGTTCCATGACATATAAGGTAATCCTCTTATTATCAAGAGTCAAGGTCATAGATTTAATATTCTTTCCAATTAAGTGGTGAAAGAATACATTGATGACAAGCTTAGAATATTTTCAAGAGACACTCATATAGACAATAAAATTCCTAGAAGGTATTGCAGTCATTAAAGGGGTAGTCATATGCCAAAGGACAGTCTATAGAGATATCAAACTTCCTAGTATTGTAGAGGTAAAAGGAAATAAATAAAGTGTCCATGTTCAGGATGAAGACTTTAAGATAGTAGTTTCTAATAGTGTTATGAGTTTATGACTAATTTATGTTTGTGACTATGATTGTATTGTGACATATAGGCCTATGATTGATGAAAAGGATGAACAAGGTAAAGATACTTTGTTGATGCAAAAGAAGGTAGAACTTGTCCATTCAAAGAAGGTATTGTGGCATCTTATAAGGATAGTTTATGTTGATAATCTTTTCTAAGGTTGAGAGTTGGTTATATTGTCATTGGTGTTCATGAGAAAGGTGATCAGGATTTGGTTTGATGACTTGCTTTCCCTTATGTTTTTGTTCTTGATGTTAAGGTGGTTGGTGATTTTATGTGCTATTTACTCAATTTGGCAGTAGTAATATGTTACTCTCTTGACAAAGAAACATTGAAAATTGAGCATAAAGTTAGTCAAAGGTATATTAATGCATCATGAACATCATGAACAAAATCAAGTTAGGGTGATCCCAAAATACTGGTTTACAATTTTTGGCCAAACTGGACATTGAATTGTGTTTTTTTTAACTAAATCTTCACTTTTGGGCACCTATAGTTGCTAAATCATGAGGAATTTGAAGATGATGTGAACTAGTGATTTATGAAATTTTGTCTGTAGATTCTAAATAATATTTTTTAATTTTTTTGAATCAAATTGCATTTCTTTTCCATCTCCTTTGAAAACTGGTTTTTATAAGTAAACACCATTTTTAAGGAGTGATGCTCACCGTAAACAACATAACTTTTTTTCTATGAAGGATAAAATTCTATTTTTTTGGAATTTAGATTTGTAACTATGATATCTAGCAAGTTCATTTGGTTTCATAGTGTTTTATTGAATATTTTTTCCTTAATCAAGTTTTGAAGTCAAACCAATTACAATTCAGACATATGCGGGCCATATACAACATAACTTTTTTTGTATGTATCTAAATTCTTTTTTCTTCACTGGATCAAGGACATCAATACCTAGCCTAAACATATTTTTCAAAATTTTATTTTGATAATCTACTATTTTTCCACATGTACAAAATAAAGAGCTTTATTTTTTGGTGAAAAACCTATGTTTAATTAAACTAAAAAAACATAATAAAACCAAAACATATTAAAATTATATTTGATGGATTGCTCATTTCAAGGACTACCATCATCTAATTGGGTCTGTGAAGTCTCGTCCATTTTCATCCTCAACCCAAGCTTCGAAGGGAAATTTTTTACAAAAAATTGGTAGAAGAGGGGGAGAAGGGGGAAAAAAGAGGGTTCTAGCAAACCAGGGTTTGCTAGAACTAGGGGGTTTGCTAGAACCTCCCCTTCTAGAAAACCCCCCTTTAAATGCAATTAAAAAATAAAACCCATT
>VDFB02271358.1:1112906580-1113007016 GCA_007258455.2 Sequoia sempervirens | reverse complement strand
ATAGCATTGAGATGTTGTTAATAACAAAGCATTTAATGGTGTAGTATGTGTAACATGTTCATAAGAAATCTATAAAATTGATTGTGCCTTGGGAGTGAATGTCCCTATTGAAACTACATAGATTGAAAAACACTGAAAACAATGTAGATTACATTTGCTTAGTCCTTCCATCTTCATTTCCATTGTCTAGCACCACTAGCAACCATTTACCATTCCACTTTTGTGCTCAAAGGTGGTCGGGAGTCCCCCTATGGAATATATTTTTTAATAAGCTCTAAAGTTAAAAATATGTTGCTGGTTTGCATAGCTTTTTCCATTTGCTTGCTCTTTGTTTTGCGCATTGTGCGACTCTCACATAATGGTGATACTATGAATCTTTGGTGTTATACCCATTAACATAGAAGCAATTATAGATTAATAACTCCTCCCTTTGAAATTTATGAAGACAATGAACATTCAGACTAGATTTTCCCTCAATTGATTGGCTGAGAAGGCTATGAATTCAAACCTTTTATTCCCTATAGTAATGCCCTACTTTGGAGTGGAGAAGATCCTATAGGTAACAAAAGGTTTGAATTCGTACCCTTCTTAACTAGAAAATTGATGGAAAATTCAATCTTGATGTTTGATCTCTTCATAAATTTCAAGGGGAGGAGTTACATAGTGAGGAGAAAGTATGGTATACACATCTATTTAGATATAGTAGTGTCTATATAAATAGATATATACATGTGTACATATGGATATATATATATCTGGTTATATGTGTGTATTTTTAAATCTGTTGACGAAGGGGATATTCAATGCATATATGCACTTAATCATTTATATTCTTATTGTTGTATAGCCTATTGTTTCAATAAGAAATGGTGAAAGGACCAACTAGCAACATATACAAATATTTACATATAGCTATATGTAGAAATATAGTAAAATAATAAACAACTGCATGAATACTTATATAAGCAACCTCAAAGATAAACAAATACATATAGGGGTATATCCATATGCATTTATCATTTTTATTAATTTTGATGTATCCCCTAGTGTTTCGACAGTATTAAAAAGTGCATTTCTATTCTTGTTCTTGTATCCTATGTTGTTTCATCAATTTTAGGAGTGGAATGGTTATAGATCAATATTTCAAAGTTATCTACCAATTTCCATTGGGATGTTGCAATACATTAATCTTTTATTTTTATTTTGAAATAGAGTTGTCAATTAGTCAACTCAAATTATAATATTTTTTCCCTAGAAAAAGTTCCTAGAACTATGTCTATAGAATTGGGTTTTTTGGATGGGTCTGTACAACCCCCCAATATTGATTTGTTGACATCTCCCACTGTTCCCATTGTGGAGTCTGACTCTAAGGGCATGAACCGGTGGCCTTCAGATCTCGATTCCTTAAGTATAAATTTCCTTTCGGTTATACCTATTGCAAATTTGGTTTATTGTTTCCAGTTTTTCTTCGCTTTAAGGTGTATACAAACATGGGTGAACCTAACAAAGCATATACATGTGCAAGGAGATACACATTTATATTTTCCAACATATAAAAACATCCATGTCATGTATATGTATATGTATATGTATGTATATGTATGTATATGTATATGTATATATATGTATATGTATGTGTATGTGTATCCATATGTATATGTATATGTATGTGTATGTATATGCATATGTGTATGTACATATGTATATGTATATGTAAATGTATATGTATATGTAAATGTATATGTATATATGTGTGTGTGTGTATGTATGTGTATGCATATGCATATGTATATGTATATGTATGTGAATGTGTATGTATATGCATATGTATATGTGGAAGCTGAATGGTAAGTGTTTTCTCGCGTGAGGGTTAATGCATCATGTCATTCTTGTGTGATGGCAATGGTTTAAGTAAATGCAATATTCAATATTGCAGAGTGGGAAAGTATACTTTGATTAAGTTGTATTGTCGAAAGAGTAGAATATGATAGATTAGATATGAAGACAATAGATTCCCCCCTACTTTTTTACTGTGTGATGTGATGGAATTCCATGAAATTATGTGTGGTTGTTTCATAATGTTCTTGGTTAGGGGTTTTGCTGGTGTCCGCGAGCTTCCATGGTGAAAAGAAAGTATGGTGGGGATGATATCGACCATGGGTTGTGTGATTTTTGTTTTAATGCTATGTATTTGTGTGTGTGCAAGAAGTTGAGTCCACTTTTTGGCCAAAAAGTGGAAGTGTTTTCCCTGATTTTCAGAATTTGACACATTTGACCTTAAAATTTGAAGCACTTAGAGATGGAATCTTCAAAAAAGTCACTGACAATAAAATGTAGTACTCGAAGTCTAGTTTCCAAATATGTAATTTATTTCAATACACAGATTGTAAAAATTGAGTTTCAATAGGCATTTCTAAAAACCACTGTTTAAAAGTCACTTTTTTATACCATACCATGCACGTGTACGACATCCAAATTTTGACCTAAATTATCATATTTTTCTAAATCCTTTTGGGAAAATATTTGTAACTCACTAAAGCTTGCTTTTAATATTTTTTTTTATTAAATATTTATTAGGCATATTTGTCATTTTGAAAAATCACCATGTACGACACGCATAAGATGACCTAAACTTATCAGTTTTATTTTTTATTTTTAAACTGAAAAGAATTGTCTGAAGTTTGCTCTTGTGCAATCCGTTCATCAAAATGTTATGTTGATCAAAAGTTATTAAAATACTAAAAAACCTGATAATTCAAGTTTATGGACTAGTTTCATTAGAAATTAATTGAAAAATAGAAAAAATAATCAAATTATTAAAAAAATTACATATTTGGAATCTGACTGTCTCATCTATAATGGGTTTTAATTTCGTAAAAAAATTTTGCAAAATAGGTCTTCAAACATATGTCCAAAGTCATTATTTTCCTGTGACATTAACAGGACCTTCAAGTTGCAGGTCAAACTAGGTACAAAGCTTAGGTTCGGGTCCCCAAGCCATTTCCCAAACCAAAAAACAAGCCAAAAAACCCGCTCAAAAATTCATAATTTAAAAAACGGGATCCCATTTCATTAAAAAATGGGATCCCATTTCATAAAAAAGCCATTTTTATGGTTCTATGAAACGAGATCCCATTTTGTAAAACGGGATACCATTTTGAAATTCTTCCAAAAACGGAAAGTTTTCAAAACGGGATCTCGTTTTGAAAACTTTCCAAAAATGGAAATTTTTCAAAAATTGAAAGTTTCCATTTTCAGAAATTTTTGAAAATGGGATCCCGCTTTAAAAATTTCCATTTTGAATTAAACGGGATCCCGTTTTTCAAAATTTTCCAAAAATGGAAATTTCTGAAAACGGGATCCCGTTTTTTAAACTTAGGCAAAAACTTCCACATTTCGTGGACTCAACTTTGTGCACTTACCCATTTGTTCTTGCATAGATACATGGCAACACAAATCCTTATATACACTTGGCTTCCAAAATAAAATCTTATGGTCCCAGCTGTGTACATCCAATATTGTATTCTTCTAAGTGGGGGATATAACAATAGTGAAATAGTGGAAATGGTTAACACAAAAAATTGTAAAATCCTTCTATATATATTTTTATATATTCCAATGTTCAAACTATGTTATTCGTTTTGTGATCATCCATAAGTATACATTTATACATACATGGATACACATATACATTTTGTTACATGTTTATGTGTAATTACTACTTTAAATATATCTATGGTTATACATGTATATTCATATATGCTAATATAGTTGAGCTTGTATGTATACTGATAGGTTGTGCGAGTACATTCAAGCTCCACAACCTAAGCAATTGCTAAATTTAAAAAGGCTAAAAATAGCAATAGAACCATTTGTACTATAGCCAACATAGAGAGGAAATTTGTGTGAAGTATCGTACAAAATACATGGAACAAAGGCTAACTACACCACACACAACTACAGGTTTTCCTACTATCAAACTTCCCTCGTAGTGCCCATTGGAAATGGTAGATGCCACCAATTATTTACAAACTCAAAGAAATCCCCTTGTTCCATCAGCACAACAAGAACACTTGAAAGAAATATTCAATGATCGCTACCTTTCTATGGTGAAGCGGTTTTGGCACCGCATAGGTGCACTTTTGAACCTTTCTGATTGTTAGATATATAGAGAAAGCTACATAGGGATGCACACTCATATGTTAGGGTCAACAATGACATATGTAAGATACTATTCTGAAGAAGGAAACCACTACTTTAGCTCTGCAAATGGCATGGACCTAGGCCCACAACCATTGTTGCTAAAAAGCTAACACAGGTTGAAGAAATGGTTATTGCTAAGGTGGCTTCGGTTTTATAGGTGTTCCATGCTAGAGGAGGTCAATTTAAATACAATGGTCACATGATAAGCTTTACTCAAGATATCTCGACCATAGAAAAACTTTTTTCGTTCCGATTGCAAGATCTTGAGGTTGTGATCATACGAAAAACCACTATTGAAGGTGGTAATTACGATTTCTATGTTAATAATCATCAATTCATGGATGAATTGAAATACAAAATTCAATATGGAAAATACTACAATGACGTTGAGATTGATCTTGAGGCTCTTAATATGTTACCTGATGTTGTTGTTGATGTCTCCAATTTCTTGCCTACTTGTAATAGAGCAAGTTTCTAATGAAGACCTAATGCCATCAACTAGCTCAATAGATGTTGCTCAAGATGAAAATGGATCTTCAAAAATTTTATCATTTATCCGTTCCTTTCCAAATGCTAAAAAAGAGCTCCAAACAATCAAACAAGTATTACACATTTTAAAAAAAGAACAAAATATTTTTTGTTGGCCTAAAATTAGCTCTTCTCCTATTAATGAATACAACACTGAAGGTTTATTTACAATGGCCTTTCCAACATCGTTTCCCACTAGAGAAGCACTTCCCCTCCAACTGAGGAATGTTGGAATTCACTTGCATGAATATGCCCTTCAGTTAATGAGATATTTTGACCACAAATTTGGGAAAAATGTCAAGTAAATAGGTATTTCCTAAGTTACAACTTGATAATGAGGCATTGCAACCAAAAAACTATTTTTGTCTTGGTTAAAGCGGATCTAGAAGACAAAATCCCTAGATCCTTGTTTGAATTGCATGAAAATCTTCAAGCTACTCCTGATGGCTAGATAGCTGAGCAGTTGATGCGTTTTGGTACATCATTGTGCGAGACCCATTCTTTTTGGAATCTTATCAAGCTCAACTATCTGCAATGATTGAACAACTTGGAATACCTACCCTTTTTTTCACTTTCAACTATGTAGACAAAAAATGGCTAATTTGGAAAAAAAATCCTCTTTTGTGGCTCATTTGGCGATGGAGCCCTCAACAAAGACACTAATAGAAGTGTTGTTTAGAATCCACATATAATGTCTTTATATTTGCATCATAGATTATCTATTTTCTATGAAGAGGTGATTGAAAATATTTTGCATGCAAAGTATTATTGGTATAGATATGAATGGCAGTATCATGGCTCTACACATGTGCATGGTTTTTATGGCTTCTAGAAGCCCCCAACATGGAAAATATTGATTGGTCCAATCACCATGATGTTACCATGGAAAGGAACTTTTTTGATAGATATGTTTCAGCTTGGAATCCCCATTGCCTTGCACAAAGATTGCTTAGAATGCATAATTGTTCTGAAGAAAATTTGCACTTGCTTTCCATGAGCCAGATTATTTTCAGTGATCCAATCATAGATTATGAAGAGTTGCTAAATATAGTTCAAAGGAACACAAAATGCTCTCAATATACTTGTTTAAGGAAAAAAGGAGAGAAATTACAATGTCGGTATAAAGCACCTTGGTAGCAATAACTTACCTCTACATTGACATCTGATGTTGAGTCTAACAAATCCTACAAGCTCCCATGCTTGCAATTTGGTGTGCCAATGTTGACTACCAACCAGTTGTTTCTAGGAAAATATTTTTAAATTATATTTCTAAATATGCAACTAAATCTGAGAAGAAATCAGAAAATTATCTTGATATGTTGAAAAGACTTACAAATAAAAATATAGTTGAGGATAGAGCACTACTTGGATATCAAAAATTCATGATGAATATTACTGTGGAGTGTGACATCTTTGCACAGGAGATGTGACATATGTTACATAAATTTCCTCTTCTCACTTCAAGCTAACAATATGTTTGTTTGAATGTTGGAAAAAAAGCATGGTTCCATATAAATAAAGATGATGTTGATGAAGGCCTTACAAAAAATTATATTCATTGCTATATGAAACTTAGGCCTCCAGAGCTAGGTGGTGTATCCCTAATTGACTCGGTCTGCTTATATACACATTCAAAGTAGCACAAAAAGGCCAAATGGAAACTAAGACACCAACCTACAATTTTCCTTTTGTATCTGTTGTTTAAAACTATTGTCATTGAAGATACATAAATATTTGAGACATTTTGTTGGACTGAACTTATGTTATACAAACCTTTCTAAAACATATAGACATATATAGGTCTTGCCAAACAAGAGATCATACAAAATTGGAAAGTCCTAAAAATAGTTGGTTGTCATCCTTGGCATGTTAATAGACTTCCAGTTGCATCCATGATTGAAGAAAATGGAAATGATATTGATGATTTGAACGATGAACATTCTATGGATGAATATGAATGGGAAGTTTTCTCTCAGCTTGGTGCAACCACTAACTTTAGTATAAATCAGCTCCAACTGTTGGGTAGGCAGGACTTTGATATGAACCATTCATGGAATACAAACCATGTTCCTGAAAAACTTCATAATATTGCTTAGCAGTTCATCCCATTAGCCAAGGCATGACGCGAGCAAGCTAGGATACAATTTTTTCCTGTGAATGCATAATCCCATTAGCTTTCACCAAAATAGCAATTGGCTCTTCAAATAATCTAGTCCCATTGCATACAACCTTCCCCCAAAGGCCCTCTCCACATTATCATTCAAGGGACAGCTAGCACTAGAAAATCCTTTTTTGATAGATTGTATTAGACAACAAATAAACACATCTACTACTAGATCCAATAGCTCATTGCTCACATTGGCCCCCACAGGTGTTGCTGCATACAACATCTGCACCTCCACAATCCATATATCCCTCTATACTCCCATAAAGGATATTAATCCTTTGCAAGGTCAGGCATTGACAATATTCCAAGAACAATTTAAATATATTCAATATATTTTGATAGATGAAATGAGTTTTCTAGGCACAAAGTTGTTGCTGAAAATTGATAGCCGATTGCACCAAGAATTCCCTAATAACCAAAGGGAGCCATTTGGCAGTGTTTCTATCATCCTTGTTGGTGATCTTGCCCAGTTGCCACCTGCCATGGATACCCCTATTTATGCTTCATGGTCATCAGATGTAGCCTTATGGCATACTTTCACAGTCTTAGTCACACTGGACACTTTTTTCTACCAAAAAGGAGGTAACCCTTCCCAACAAAAGTTTTGGGCAATCCTTCTCCATATAAGAAATGGTGAGGATCTCCACAATGACTGGGAAGAGCTTATGAAAAAAATATATATATAAAATACTCTCAACCAAAGCAAGACAACAATTTGATGTTGCTACACATTTTTTTGCCACAAATGACTTAGTTGTATTCCGTAATAGAAAAATAATCAAGTAGTTAAACCTACCCATATCCATTAGCATTTCTCGAGTGGGAAAAAAATAGACATCCGATCATGGAGATGATGACCAAATTCTCCCAAAGTTGCTACTTTGTGATGGTGAACAGGTGATGCTAACAACAAATTTATGGATTCAAGATGGCCTAGTCAATGGATCCTTTGGTCTTGTTACAACTATTGTGTACAATGCACATTGGAAATTTCCAGATCTTCTTGATTATGTTGTTGTTCACTTCCAAAATTACATTGGTCCACCATGGGACCCAGAGAACCCAAGGGACATCCCCATCCTAGCTATAACTTGGCATAGTCAAACTCATATTCCACTCACCATGGCATGGGGAATCACAATACATAAAGCACAAGGCTTAACATTAGATAGAGCAACAATAAACATAGGCAACAAAGAGAGGAAAGGGTTGAATTTTACAACTATCTCTCATGTTAAATCAATTGAAAGACTCTACATTGATCCATCATTCTCATTTGAGAGATACTCCAAACTTAGCAACAACAAATCATTACTCGATGTCACAATGAAGAGGCACGTTTGGAGCAACTCTAGCCCCTACCAAATTCCTTCACCCCTAGCTCATGCTCCGACTTATAGAAAAGGATCCAAAACAATTATTCTCGCATTTTTCCTAGATTGTATACCATCCTCTTTTCAAGGATTTCTAAGTTAAATTTTATAGAAGCATACCATGTAATAATCAATGCAAAATGGGTATAATTGCAAAGATGGATAGAGATACTAGGAAAAAATAAGAAGAAGACAAAATTTGTACAAGCTAGTGGCATGTTTTGATCATTCCATTCTATTAAAGTATATATTCAACTATTCCACAAACTTTTTCAACAATATCTTGTTGTATTTCACTGATTGGTTTTAAATTATGCACCTATGCTCTTTTTCCCATTTTCTATGCCTAATACTTTGTGTTTGACTGCCACATTACATTTACCTAAATTATTCAATGCTTTGCATCCTCTTTAGCTTTACAAATTAACAATAATTTTCTTCCTATTTACTATCTTTTGTACCTTCAACAATAAATTTTTTGTTAAATTCAATATGCAAATATGCACCCATAAATATTAATCTGTTGACTTCTCATTTCAATATTTTGTTGTTTCATACTTTTTGTATATGGCATTCAGAAGAATACATGCTCTTCTATATATTCCACCTATCCATGTTTTTCCAAGTGTTTTTATATTCCATGGTGTCAATTCTTTATCAGCATACCTACAATTCTCGTTCAACCGATTTTAACATGCAGTACTCTAAACATACAGTTATAGCTGTTACAAATTGATACATATGCAGATACAAACAACTTCAAGTGTCAAAGATGCATAGAGATTGCAACCAACAATAAGTAGAAACCAAAATTTCTATAAGTCAATAACATGTTTTGAACATTCCAGTATATTGAACTATATATGCACATACTCTAGAAACATTCTAAAAAAAATTGTTTTCCATTTGACTAATAAGTTTAAAATTCTGCAACCATGTTGTGCTTTCTATTTTCTCTACCTATATACCCTGAGTTTTGACATTTGTGCTTCATTCTTTGCTTCCACAAATTCTTATGTCTTCTTGTTAGCTTTTCTACTAGCTTTATTTCATTCAAATAGCTACAAATGTTTATATATAAAATTCCCTTTTTTATCATTTCATTGTTTCACTTTTCTTGTATATTGCATTCAAAAATATATAGTCTTGTCTAGATTTTTTTTTTCTCATATATGTTAAAACTCCATTCTATTTATGACGGGTTGCTCAGGCCTATTTACAATGATGATGGAGCTTTCTGACCTCATGGTTTGTTGATCATGGAATTGGTTTCCTTGTTCAATGGAAACATAATGGTAGGTTTTTGCTCCCTCCAAGATTGATACATCCTGCCATTGTTGCATGATACCACGCAAGAGAGTACATGTATTATTCATTGTTCTAATAGGTGGATGTCTATTGTTTTTCTTCCATTTCCAAATGATGCATCATGGTGTTGGTTTCATAGCATGCTACTAAACAAAGCTGCCATCCACCTCCATTAGATACCAGATTGGAGAGCTTCCCAACTGTTCTAGTCCATAGCCTATAGCAGTTTCTACTCTTGCTATAAGTAATTTTCCAATGCCTTTTTTCATTCCATTTGCATTTAACTAGAGAAATATATTTTAATATGTTGTTGAAATAAAATGTTGCTTTGCAGTAATATCATGTTGGGCATAATGCAAACATAGAGGAAGAACAAAATATGAAGACCATGTGTCAGACAATTGGTACCTAAAAGACGACCATAGTTGTAAGCGTAAACAAGGTTTGTTTTATAGATTTATATTTTCTTGAGCTATACATTCAACCTTTTTCTTCCTCCATGGCTAGATAGCCTCCATATATTTGTTGATATATATATGCATTCATGCATGAATTCTTGCATGCACTTGACTACAATAAATATTGTCTATTGTACACATTATATTTGTCCAAGTTCGTATAGTTGAATTTTTAGCTAATCAAAAAAAGAAAATCTAGATGTGCTGAGAAATTCTAACCATGGCTTCTTTGATGGAAACCCAGGTGGAAATTTCAAACAAATAGGTGATAGGTAAATGCCAACTGTTACATAGATTGCTTGTTTTGTATTAATACTTTTCATGATATTCTCTTTCTCTCATCTCTTTGAAGCTTCCTGTAATAATGCATTTCAAACATAAGATTGACCTCTACCTTTTGACTGGTGGGTAAGTGCACCAAGATGGTTCCAAAAAAGGGGGCTTAAGTGGCCACTTTTTTTTTTGAAATCAGGAAATGTTGACCTTGGACGTGAAATTGAGGATAGTTACACTCAAAATTTTGAGATGAAAAAAAACAAGGATCAAAGTGCTTCGAGTCTACTTTCTAAACTACTAATTTGTTTTGAAAATGGATGTGATTAAGGGGTTCAAAAGAGGGATGTACAAAAATTGGTTTTGTTTTTGTCAAGAAAACATAACATAGCAACTCTTGTACGACCTGAGCACGATGAACTTTTTTGTATTATTTTTAAAATCACTACTGTTAGAAGTTAGCTAATAGCATCTAGTTGGTGCACAATTTTTCTGATAATTTTTTAATGAATATTTGATTTTTTACTAATTTTCTAAGTGGGCACTTCCTGAAAAGTAGAATTTTGGCCGGTTCCTACAAATTTTTGAAAATAATTGATTTTTTCTTTTTTTTTTAAAATTTGTAGAATGGAGTCTAGTTTCTAAAAATGTAATTTATTTGAAATTTTGATGAACGGTTAATTTATAACAAAAAAAAACTAAACACTATTTTTTGGCAAAAAAAAGACATACAAACAAAAGAAATTATGGATGAAAGGTTTAACATTGTCGAAAAGTGAAAAAATTACATCATTGGATAGCTAAGAGAGAACCTAACATTACCCATGTTTTCGATGTTATCAATATTGAACTAGATGCAATCTTGATGGTGAGCACAAACCCGATTATGTGAAAAATTGTAGAATTTTCAAAAACACATCTCTGGCCTTGTTGGGAATGCCCTCCAAGCCTTTGGGTTGGTATTCCAAGCAAAATAATTTCACTTTTTTCTTTGTTTTTAACGCGAAATAATGTCTGCACGTTATAACGCGAGTGTGTTTTTTTTTTTAATTTCATAAGTGGCTAGAAAATTGGTACCCAACTTCATGCACCCACCCTGGTTTCTTTTCTTTTTGGCCTGTGTATGCTCTGTGCCCTCTTCCTATTATTTGTTGTTATCTGTATTCATCCTTAGTGAAATATGCATTTTGTACAACATAAGCTTTGTATAAGAAACTCTCCATATCTATGGTTTGCAGCTTGTACTCTCCATATGTTAAACTTCCATATAAAATTTGTTTTAGATTATCTGCCATTTGAGATATTCTAAAATACTTGTTACAAAAATACTTCAAAATCATACGTAAATGATAGATGGTCAAAAAACCCACATCAAATACAAGTTTAAGAGAGGTAGAAAAACATACACAAGCCAAAAAAATTGATAAAAGGTGAATGGTTCCTGTTGATATCCCATTTACATGTGACTCTAAAGTGTTATTCTAATACATCTTGCAACTATTACATGGGCTTCTTGTCTTGTACTAATATGTTTGATGATACTCTTTTTCCCTCATCTATTTCAAGCTCCTTATAACAAATTATTAATAGCCATGGTTATTTTGTTTGGATGGAACATGTTATATGTGTTTTATCAATGTGTTCCATGATATTTATTTCCCCTCATTTGTTTAAAGTTCTACATGATAAACTATTCTTCATGGTACTCTTCTTTCTAGATCCCCATTACAAACTTTTCATTGTCATAGTTTGCCTCTTCTATGTTGCATATTTTAAAATTCTATTTAATGTGTCTTTTCTCTATAATATTTAGCACCACGTAAGTGTCATTCTAATACCTATTATATAAGTGGAAATACACTTAATAATCATAGGAAGAGGACAGATGGTTGGAAACCCACATTAAATAGACCTTAACACCATGGGGAATAGAACAAGTGACCTACAATAATGAATAGTTTGTTATGAGCAAGTGGATATTGATACAACACAAGCAATCTATGTAATAGTCAAATCCTCAATTCAAAATTCAAGCTACATTATTTGGCACTGAATATTATAGACAAAATAGAGGAATTGTAAAAAACACTTAAGAATCACAGGTAGATGGCACATGATCGAAAACCCACATTAAAAATATTAATACAAGATAAGTAGTCTATGTAACAGTGATGTAGGAGCATCCAATGGTGTAAGGGCAATCTTGCATCACCCAAAAATAGTTAAATTTCAATTTTCTCAGTTTTTTAGATATTTTTATATTTTTGGATACCCTTTTTGTCATAATGAAATTCCCAATTTACGGTTTTTCATTTCGGTTCCTGGGTTGAAAGATATTGCAGTTTTAGCTTCCTAGATTTGCACCTGAAAATCTTTCGAGTGGGATTTGAGGTACTTAGAGCTTCCGAAATGGCCTCAAAACTTGCTGAAATTGGCGTTGCTAATTTTGAGCGCGTTCTTGACTTCAAGACCTTTCCAACGGTTTGAACGGTTTGCAAATCAGAGTCCTGGATCAAAAGTTATGACCCCGCGAAGTTGGCACACTTTCTAGAAGATACCATTGCAAATGCTCTTTTAAAATTTGAACTTCATGTTGTAATTTTTTGGCACCAAACCACTTAAACTCAAATTGAATGTTGTTTTGGCTCCAAACAAATGAGGAGCTCTATTTATGGGCAGGTTTTCTAATTTTGGGTAACTTTTTGGGGACAAGCTCGCATATTGCGAAAGGGTTATTCTGTAGCTTTCTGTAGCTTGCATGTGTTGAAGAACTTCAGGATTTGAGATCCTGTGCATGTAAGAAGTTCCATTTACTGAATAATAAAATTATTCTCTTATTTGTGGGTTATTTTCTGTGTCTCGGGTTTGGGCCTTCATCAAGTGGTATCAGAGCAGGTTTTCTTGAGCGTGTGGACAGATCGTCGATCGTGAGGCAGTTCACACTAGGACCGTGGTTGTGGGTCAAGGTCAAGAAAGATGCCTCCAAGAGTGGTGCCTGGTAGGCATGGTGGTGTCAGAGGTGGTCGAGGTGGCAGAAATGTTGGTGGAAGAGATGCACTGGTAGCCCTCCAAAGACAGGTTGATGCGTTACAAGAGCAGTTGAGAAGAGGGTTAAACCCAAGGGAGGAAAGTGAGGATGAAGGAGAGGAAGAAGGTTCATATGTAGAAGAGGAAGAAGAAACAATTGATCAAAACCAAATGTGGCTAATAAGGGCCATTTCAAAGATTGGGAAAAGACCCAGAGCAGAAGTCCCTAGTTATTGCAGAAGTCTGAACCCAGAAGAGTTGATCGACTGGATCAACGAGTTAGAACAATATTTTGAGTATGAGGAAATAGAGGACCCAGATCGGGTTAAGT
This sequence comes from Sequoia sempervirens, assembly GCA_007258455.2. Lineage (NCBI taxonomy): Eukaryota > Viridiplantae > Streptophyta > Pinopsida > Cupressales > Cupressaceae > Sequoia > Sequoia sempervirens. The sequence continues at coordinate 1,112,993,348 of VDFB02271358.1, read as the reverse complement.
TTGCAAAAATGAAGTTGAAGGGCCATGCCAGTATATGGTGAAAAGAGGTCCAGTTGGAAAGAAATCAAAGAGGAAAAGTCAAGATCACCAGATGGGATCGCATGGTAGAGAAACTGAAGAAGTAGTTCATACCAGTGGACTATGAGTTAGACCTATTGAAGAAATTGCAAGGGTTGAAGCAAGGAAGCAGATTTGTGAAAGAATATATATTGAAGATTTTCACAAAATAATCATCAGAACGGGTCACACAGATGCCAATAAGGAGAAGGTAGCCCGATATCTTAATGGGTTACGACTGAGCATTCAGGAGGAGTTAAGCCTAGTCAGAATGACCACCATTGAGGATGTGTATCAATTTGCTCTAAAGGTGGAAGAGAAGCTGAACAAAAGATTTGATGGCAAGAAAAAAGGATGAGGAGGTCAAAGCGAAAGGGGCAGTGGAAGACCTTCAGGAAGCCGAAATGATGATGAAAAGAAAAGTGAAGATGTGGGTACCAGCCAAAGCCAAAGGAATGACAACTTCTACTACCCTTGTGATCAAAACAGTGGTGATCAAAGAGGTAGAGGACAAGGGAGGTATGGACAAGGATCTGGAAGAGGTGGTTTCAAAGGAACGTGTTTCTAGTGTGGTGAATTTCCACAACACCAAGGAAGGATAGACAAAAGGCCAGAAGGTCATGGAAGGGTTGTGCATGCAGATGAAGAGGCCCAATCTGAACATTCAGATGATACTAAAAGGGGAGAAACCCTAGTGATTAGGAGAGCCCTAGTGACTGAGGAAAAGGAACCAGAACAGAGGAAGAATCTGTTTTGCACAAGGTGCAAGTGTGAAGGAAAATGTTGTGATGTCATTATTGACGGTGGAAGCACTGATAATCTGGTGTCAGAGGAGATGGTCACAAAGTTGAAGCTGAAGAGGGAAAGACACCCGCATCCGTATCGGATTTCTTGGTTGCAGAAAGACCACAAAGTTTTGGTCAATGAGCAGTGCCTAGTAAGGTTCAATATCAGAAGCTACCATGATGAAGTACTCTATGATATCATCCCCATGGATGCCTATCACATGTTGTTGGGGAGGCCATGGCAATTTGATAGGCGAGCTATACATGATGGCCATGCAAACACTTATTCCTTGATAAAGGATGGGGTTCGTCACAAGTTGAAACCCCTGAAGGAGACCGAAGAAAAGGTATGCAGTAGTGCTAGAATTTGTTATGTAGATGGAAGAAATTTTTTAGAAGGTATGAAGCATGAGCATGTGTGTTATGCATTGATTCCTAGAGTGAGTAAGGAGGATAGTGAGAAGGTTCCAGAAGAAGTTTCTGGGATGTTGGATGAGTTTCAGGATATTGTTTCTGATAATGTACCTGAGGGTTTACCACCAATAAGGCAAATCAATCATCAGATTGACTTGATTCCTGAGCCAGCTTTGCCAAATAAGGCAGCTCATAGAATGACTCCAACAGAAAATGAGGAGTTGAATAGACAAGTTCAAGAGTTGTTGAGAAAGGGTTTGATACTGAGAAAGTTTGAGCCCATGTGCAGTACCTGCAGACTAGCACCAAAGAAGGATGGGGAGGGAGGATGTGTACGATTCTCGAGCCATTAATAAGATAACAATCAAGTATGCATTTCCCCTACCAAGGATGGATGACTCGATGGACTATTTGAGTGGAGCTCTCGGATTTCACAAAGATTGATCTCAAGAGTGGATATCACCAGATCCGATTCGAAGGAGATGAATGGAAGACTGCTCAAGACCAAAGAGGGCATGTACGAAAGTGGTTAGTCATGCCTTTTGGGCTAACCAATGCACCGAGCACATTCATGCTGCTCATGAACGAGGTACTAAAAGAATTTTTGGGAAGTTTTGTTAGTGTATTTAGATGATATTTTGATTTTCAAGTAAGACATTGGATGAGCATCTGATGCATATTCAGAGAGCCTTTGAGAAGTTAAGAGAAGAGAAACTGTTGATTAATCTAAAGAAGTGCAGTTTTGTGAAGAGGGAGTTAGTGTACTTGGGGTTTGTTGTCTCAGCAGAAGGTCTCAAGATGGACCCAGAGAAGGTGAAGGCTATTCTGGAATGGCCTACCCCAAGAACTACTACCGAGGTGAGATCTTTCCATGGTTTGGCTAGTTTTTATAGAAAGTTCATTAGAAACTCCAGTAGTATTTGTGGACCCCTGACTGAAACAATGAGAGGGGATAGAAAAGAATTCAAGTGGAGCACTAGAGCAGTAAAAAGTTTTGAACTGTTGAAGCAGAAGGTGACAGAGCAACCTGTTCTAGCTCTCCCAGATTTCAACAAGGTGTTTCAGGTGGATTGTGATGCTAGTGGTTGTGCCATTAGAGCAATGTTGAGCCAAGAAGGTAAGCCTATTGCCTATTTCAGTGAAAAGTTAAATGATGCAAAGAGAAAGTATTTTGTATATGATAATGAATTTTATGTGATAGTTCAAGCATTAAAGAAATGGAGACATTATTTGTTGCCGAAGGAATTTTTTCTATATACTGATCATCAGGCCTTGCAGTACCTAAATAGTCAGGGAAATTTAAATCAGAGGCATATGAAATGGGTAGTGTTTTTGCAGAGTTATACCTTTGTTTTGAAACATAGGAGTGGGAAGTCAAATAGGGTTGTAGATGCCTTAAGTAGGAGGCATACATTGATGACAAAAATGAAGATTGAAGTGGTTGGGTTCAATGAACTCAAGACACTGTATGCAGAAGATCCTGATTTTGTAGAGGCTTGGAAAGCTTGCAAGGAACCTGTTACAATGGACAAGACAAGGTGGCTGGATTTCATAATCCAGGATGGCATGTTATTTAAGGGAAGTCAATTGTGTATTCTGAGGAGTTCTATGAGGGAGAACTTGATAAAGGAGAAGCATAGTGGAGGGATGGAAGGACATTTTGGTTGGGATAAGACCATTGCCATTATCAGTGAGCATTATTATTGGCCTCAGTTATCACAAGATGTGAAGAAGTTTGTGCAGAGTTGCAGGGTATGTCAGATGGCTAAAGGAGTGAGCTAGAATACAGGCTTGTATCAGCCCTTACCTGTACCAGAAAGGCCTTGGGAGGATATAAGTATGGACTTTGTTCTTGGTTTGCCAAGGATGCAAAGAGGGAATGATTCAGTATTTGTGGTAGTTGACAGGTTTTTCAAAGATGGCACATTTCATTCCATGTCAGAAGACCCATGATGCAGTCCACATTGCTGACTTGTTCTTCAAAGAGGTGGTGAGGCTACATGGTCTACCAAAGAGTATTGTTTCCGATCGTGACACCAAATTTGTGGGGTACTTTTGGAGGACCTTGTGGAAGAAGTTGAAGACGAGTTGAAGTTCAGTTTGCACACCATCCACAAATAGATGGGCAGACAGAGGTTGTTAACAGTCTGGTAACCTCTAGATGTTTGGTAGGAGATAAACCCAAGGGATGGGACTTGATCTTACCCCAGGCAAAATTTTCTTACAACAATTCTATCAACAGAAGCACAAGTAGATCACCATTCTAGATTGTGTATGGAGGTAGCCCCAGAATAGCTCCATAATTGAGGAAGATGGACTGGGAGAAGAAAATAAGTGCTGAAGCCGAAGATTTTGCAGAACACATCAAGGATATACATGAGAAGGTAAGAGAACATATTAACAAGATGAATATGCAGTATAAGGCTAAGGCATATCAAAAAAGGAGGTATAAGGAGTTTCAGAGTGGTGATGAAGTGATGGTCTATTTGAGGAAAGAAAGGTTTCCAATGGGAACATATAACAAATTGAAGATGAAGAAGTTCGGTCCCTGTAAGATTTTACAAAAGCATAATTCAAGGAATGCATATGAGGTAGAGTTGCCTAATGGAATCAATATTTCCCCTGTGTTCAACATTTCAGATTTGACAGAGTATCATGAAGGTGGCGCAGAGGAAGTACCAATGATGGAACAGTGTAGGATTCCAGCACCTACTTCAGAAAAGGAGGAGATTGAAGCAATCTTGGATAATCGTGTGGGAAGGAGTACCAGAAACAAACAGTATGAAGAATATCTGGTGAAATGGAGAGGAAGGCTTGTTGAAGATTCATCCTGGCTATCTAAGGCAGTGGTTGACCGGTTGGGTTTTCCTCAACCATATGAGATGTGACGGGCTCACTTCTCAAATTACCCTGGGTGTCTGATGCAGGAGCATCCAGTGGTGTAAGGGCAATCTTGCATCACCCAAAAATAGTTAAATTTTAAGTTTCTCAGTTTTTAGATGTTTTTTATATTTTGGATACCCTTTTCATCATAATGAAATTCCCAATTTATGGTTTTTCATTTTGGTTCCTGGGTTGAAAGGTATTACAGTTTTAGCTTCCTAGATTTGCACCTGAAAAATCTTCCGAGTGGGATTTGAGGCACTTAGAGCTTCCGGAATGGCCCCAAAACTTTCTAAAATTGACGTAGTAATTTCAAGCGCATTCTTGATTTTGAGACCTTTCCAACGATTTGAACGGTTCGCGAATCGGAGTCCTGGATCAAAAGTTATGACCCCACGAAGTTGGCACACTTTCTAGAAGATACCATTGCAAATGCTCTTTTGAAATTTGAACTTCATGTTGTAAATTTTTAGTGCCAAACCGCCTAAACTCAAATTGAATTTTGTTTTGGCTCCAAACAAATGAGGAGCTCTGTTTATGGGCGGGTTTTCTAATTTTGGGTAACTTTTTGGGGACAAGCTCGCATATTTCAAAAGGGTTATTCTGTAGCTTTCTGTAGCTTGCATGTGTTGTAGAACTTGGGGATTTGAGATCCTCTACATGTAAGAAGTTCCATTTACTAAATAATAAAATTATTCTCTTATTTGTAGGTTATTTTTTGTGTCTCGGGTTTGTGCCTTCGTCAAACAGTTGAGTTGTCAATTGAAAATTCAAGCTACATTCTTTGGTATTCAACCCACATTAAATAGAAGTGGTAAAGTCAATGGCCTCCAATACCCTGCACAAAATGGGTACTAACACCACAAACTTAATTGAAAATCTGAGGTGCATTACTTGCAACTAAATATTATAAGCGAATAGAGAAATTTTAAAAGAGCTATTAGAATAACACTTAACAACCACTAAACTATTTTGTATCTCCAAATTTTTTATGCTTTCATACTAGCCCTCTCTCTCTCTCTATATATATATATATATAATCCTATGTTAATTTGCAATTTCTCCTATGTTAATGGGTATAATGCCAAAGGTGCATAGAGATAACTACAAACAATAAATGAAAGGTGAAAAAATTACTAACCCTGACCATATTTTTTGACGAAAGAAAGAAGATTTAGCTATAATTTTTCCATCCATACAAAGGAATAATTTCTTGGAAGTCTCCAAAATGGGTATAACATCAAAGATACAAACATATAACAATGAATAATAAGTAGAGAGTAAAAGACATGAACAATAAATTAGTCACTCTAACACCCCTTATACAATTTCTCTACTTGTCTTCAATATTTATTACCAAAGAACGTAGCTTGAATCTTGTATCAATATGTTACATGATATTCTTTTTTTCTCATTTGTTTCAACTAGAGAGCTATCAACAAAGCTTCATTCTGCACAATATATAGCCTTTATAATGACTAAAAAGGTGCATAAAGATGCATATAGATAACATAAACAATAAACCAGTTTGGTGAAAACATTACAACAATCTCTTGTTTTAACTGCAATTTTTCCATCCAAAACACATCGATAATCTCTTTAAAGTCTGCAAAATGGGTGTAACCCCAAAGATAGAAACATATAACAAGAAGACATGAACAAGAAATTAATCATCTATGCAAAATACCCATGCAAAACAACTTTATTTACATTTTGTGCCTAAGATGTGTATGCAAAAATATGTTTGTGAAACATGGGCGCATATAACAACCAATAGTCGGTGATGTTTTTTACTAGAGTCTTCTCTAGAATAAAGACCACAATGGCTCTTTGAACAATACAACTTAATCAATATATTTTCTTGCACATTTTGGAGCACATCTATGTTGAAACCCTCCAATGAGAATTCAACCAAAAATAATATATGTACATGTATGTATATGTGTATATATGTATATGTATATGTATGTATATATGTATATGAATATGTATATGTATATGTCTAACCTCTTTTATTGTAGATCTATATGATTTCCTTTATAATGTTTCACAAATACAATAGGCATCCAAAAACAATAGTGCACTCTAAATTGTCTATTTCAAATTGTTTAATGCTTCAACAACTCAATCCAATGTTGCTCATGCTTGTTAAACACTATCAATAATACATGTAAATACAAGACTTTTCCATTATCAATAAATAAATCTGATGAACCAATTGTAAATATTATTGATTATTTACAGTTTCATATTGTTTATATTGATTTTACCCATATAGTTATTATTTTTTTATGGTTCATTCCTGATCTTGCTTGCCCATCCACTGACATACCCCTCTCTTCTATTTGTAGGTACTAGGCTAAAGCATACAAAAGCACCCCAAAATCACAATGCTTGTTTTTTACAAAATTACTACAACAAAAAACACTTCAATATGATAGATCATATATGAAAACACTAGATTGTTAGAGTAATAAGTTATTATGCTTAATTAATTACATCATATTGATTAATTAATTAAGTCACTTATTCCTCTTTATTACTTAAGCTAAAGTTAGGCACATTAATAATTAATTAATTATTAATTATTAAGTGTGCACACTAGGGTTTCATTTAGGGTTTCTTGATCTCCTTCATAAGGATTGATCACTTTGTAATAACAGATTCTCTTAATGCATTTTTACTGAGAGGTTTTACAGAACATCTTTTTTGGTTTTGCATGTCTTTTGCATGTGACAGGTATTCATTTGCATGCAGGTGATCTTGGATTCTAACATGGTATCAGAGCACTTTCCAGTAGTGTTGTTTATTTTTTAGTATTTTACTGTTTTCATGCATTTATTACTGTTTGAAGTCAGATGTTGTTTTTGGACTTTCGAGCTCATAACTTTTTGCCACGATGTCTGATTTTCACCTCGTTTGCGGTGTTGGAAAGGTATTGAGGAGCTCTATGTTGCTGTCCATACAATTTTTTTGTATCTGTCCCAGGTTTATCACTTAGTCTAGATTTTTCCCAATGGGTTGTTTGGCGATTACTTGGATGTTTTGGCAGTTGGGAGAGTGCATCTTGCATCTTTGCACTTCATTTTCAGTAATACATCATTCAATAATTGTTTGTTGCTTCATAGATTCCAAAGTTGTTCCCGTTTGGAGTTTTTGAGTGTTCCGTGGCATCGGGTCTTCTATTGCTTTATCATGATTCCTTGAGTCAATCAGCGACTCTCATCCGGTTTCAGTAGTATACAAAAGAATATTTCCTTGCTTTCCTATATCAAGTTCCAATGTTACTCTACAGAGTTCTTCCAGTGCTTCTTTGCAGCATGTTATCTCATTGTAAGGGGGGTTTTGTCCCACTGGGTTTTTCCTTCTCTTACTCATTATTGCATTTGTAAATGGGTACCTGATCAGGCCTTGTTGCCGGGACCCATCTTTGCTTTCTTGCATCTTATTCTAGTGTTTTAGCTTCTTCCTAAGTTCATCTTAAGGGGGGGTGTTAGAGTAATAAGTTATTATGCTTAATTAATTACATCATATTGATTAATTAATTAAGTCACTTATTCCTCTTTATTACTTAGCTAAACTTAGGCACATTAATAATTAATTAATTATTAATTATTAATTGTGCACACTAGGGTTTCATTTAGGGTTTCTTGATCTCCTTCATAAGGATTGATCACTTTGTAATAACAGATTCTCTTAATACATTTTTACTGAGAGGTTTTACAGAACATCTTTTTTGGTTCTGCGTGTCTTTTGCATGTGACAGGTATTCATTTGCATGCAGGTGATCTTGGATTCTAACATAGATTTTGGTCAACTTTGATATTGTGTCATGTATAATGGAACTCCACAAAATTTTTTATGGATGTTTCATACTTTTCTTGCTCGGTGGTTTGGCTAGAGTCCCCGAGGCTCCATGATGCCAATATGGCAGGGTGGAGAACGAACATGGGTTTTGTGTTTTGGCTTTTAACACGATATATTTGTTCTTAAATAGATACATGTGTACTCAAATTCTTACATACACTTGGCTTAAAAAAAAATTGTTTATAACAACATGTTTCTTATGTCATAGCAAGTGGTAGGGAACCACTTGAGACTTTCATCATGTCACAACAAAGTAAAGCATATCTTTTATTCTAAGAATCCAAAAAAATATGTATTGTGTCATTGTACTCTTCTCTTTGTGAGGTATGTTTATTTGTTTCTAATAAAAAATGGTATGACTGAGTCTTCAATTGTACTATGAAGTAATTCATTAAAAATTGATATTTTTATTCTGACTTTCCTTGTAATTGACTACATTTGAATTCTTTATACTTGTCTCAATTTTATTTTACTACTACCAACCCAAGAAACAAATGCATACTAAAAATTTAATTTACAAAATTATGCACTAAATAGTAATTATAAAAGTATCCAATATTAAACATCTTTCTTTCTTCAAAAATATGTGATACCCAAAGTTATCGACTACCTTTGTTAAACAATGCTTTTTAATACAATTTTAGTAATTAAAGACATGGGTAATAACTCTTTAAAAAATCTTCCTTGTATTTGTATTTGTATGTATCTTAACATAGTTAAATAATAATTAATAAATTGATTGAATAACCTAGACAAAAAGCTAAAATATACATGTGCATCTAGCACTAATAAATATAAAACTAAAATAGAGATAAAATTATCTCATACCTTAAATTTTGGCACAAAACTATTGTTGTTAGAAAAAAATTTATTTAAAAATTTAAATTTAATTTATATTTTTCAGTTATCATTTTTAAAGAATAAATTAATTAAAAAATTGTATTTGTTGAGAATTAATTTACTATATTCCTAACATTATTAAGTAAAATGAATTGAAACTAAAATTATTAAATATTACATATTAATAAAATAAAAATTATTGATGATTTCTTGCTTAAAATTAAAATAAATGGATACATTGTGACTAATTAGATTCATTCAACATGGCCTACAATTTTATTTTACATTTTCATTAATCAATTTTCAACTAGTAGTTTGCTATGTGGAGATGCATAGATCAATTTGCCATCCTCATGGAAAAGGTTCGTACTCTCCTACCCATAGCCAATGAGATATGAACTAACCTCATGTTACTTCCTACTGACTACTCAACATGCTTTCCATTTCTCAACTCAATCAAATAATTGTAAATATTATCAATTTTTTGTATTTCTCTTTACTTTCCACAAAAACGTTTCTTGGTTTTCTCCCACTAATTGACCATTTGTGGTGCACCCCTATCGACTGATTATTGCATGCCTCTACATGTGACTGCTAGTTATTTACCCATAGAGCTGAGAAAGTAGAGAGTTAGTTGCCCCACCTACATGCTTCTCAACTTACACTATCTACCTCAAGTTCGATCTCCTTTTTGGCCTTATCTATTTTACAATGAAAACGAAAGCATATTTATGAAGGAAAAAGCTATGGATAGGAAGATGCACGCATGGATATGACCGTGTTGAAGAAAAGGATGCATGAGCTGAGAATGGAGGAAACAAATTATAGGGCAGAATGGGAGAAAAAATGGTATGCAAAAGATGCTACTTAACACCAGACCCAACACCGCCATTAGTGTTGTGGGTTTCATCTCTTTAGGTGTTCCAACCTCAGTTTTACTTCTTTAAATTTGACTTTGAACATTAATGGTTATTTAACATGCAAGTACTCACTTGTAACAATGTAAATGAGAATTTTTAATTAAATTATAATTGGGGATTTATATATATGGAGTTTCTTATCCAGCAATAATAAATATAAACAAATCCAACATAACAATAGTATCATATAATTTAGTTATACAAAAGAATTTGTAATTATTATGGTTTTTTTTTTTTTAAATTATTTATAAAATCTTAAAAAAATTCTTCACATTTCATCGTGAAAATATTCTCATCCAATTTATAAGATGTGCATGCAAAACCAATCAATAATTTATTAATAGAAGCTAATAATGATGCTTAAAGTGAATATATGCTCTCCACTCTTTTTCGTTGGATAATTTAGGAGTCTACTAGACCTTGGATATCTACCCATACACTAGTTAGGGAGCAAGAAATGCAACACATTTTGTTGCTCTATAAATTGATTAGATTTCATAAAATTTCTTTTGTTATTAGATAAATTAACCAACAATTTCTTTTTCTCTTTTTATGTTGCAAAGTGTTTAGATTTCTTGTACTAATCTATTGGCAAATGACCAATTTTTGAGCATTTTAGAAAAAATATGACTACAAATTAGAATTTAATTTTGAGCTTCCTACTAAACATAAACATGTTACTCATTATATGTTCATTTCATTGAATATCCTCTAACTCTAATGAAGATTCAAGTGCTACCCTTTTAATCGATAAATCGGATAACAATCCCCTTGCCATTGAGTTGCCCATTTAGTATTTTTGGGTTTCTCTTTTATACAATCTATTATTATGTGTCCAACTTAGAAGCACCTATGACATCAAAAATGGAATATATTTAGATAAATTTAATTTTCAAATTTTGTCATTCACTTTCACCCAAATTTCCTCCAATAATACTTTTGATATACTTAACTCCAATTGGATCCTAGCTAAATTTGAGTGGATCAACCATCTATTTTTGTATCAATGATTGGAAATATTCTTAAAATATTTCATATCCCTTACAAGTAAGCACCCACCCAAAAGTAAGTAGCAAATAAGGAATTTGAGTCCATACTTTTGAAACCATGGTTTAATCAAGACCAAATTCTTATCCCAAATGTAATGTCCATTTACTAATATATATGGTCTATCTTCTACAAATTATTATAATAAAATTAAAAATCCATGGAAACAAATACATTTCTATTGTTCTTTTTATCCATTGACCAGATTTTAATAATCCATTATTAAAATCAACTAAACCATGATTAACCCTTTGTGTGCAAACTTATCACCCTCATATAATACTTCATGGATCAAAGGAAGCATTATATTTTTGCAAGTATAATACTCCATGGCTTCTTTCTCATCCTTTCCTTATATTTCTCTGACATCCTTAGCCATCGATTCCTATTTTTAATGAGTAGAAACATGTCCTTCAATTATTTTTTAAATAGGTCTTTCTTGTGCCAAATTACAAAATGATTTGTTACATGTGACTGGGGCCACATGTGCCCTTTGTAAACACCTAAATAGATTATCTTTTTTCATCATCATTTCATTCTAGTCAATCAACACACATTATCTCCTTATCATCCACTCATCGGCTATGACCCCTAATTCCTAATAATTTAATTAAATAAGTCCTAGTTATTAATTAAATTAGGCTAATATTTTTCATTAATTTAACAAATTATTATCCATTTATCTATTCATATTTTTGTAAACATTTATCCATCTATTTATTTTATCCATTATCCATTAATCATTTAATTTAATATTAATAGCCACTTCTTATGCACCTATAATTCAATTAATTAATTATTAAATTATTAAAATCCACATCATGTAATAGACTACCTAGTCTATTTAGTTCACTTAGAATTACTACACAAATAAATCTAATATACTTCACTCATTCATGCATTCAATTAATTATTCCATGAAAAAATTTAATTCCCCTTAATTCTCTCATGCACTTAGTTAACTCCTTCATACAAGTAGTTAATTCATAAATCATCTTTTTCATCTCCCCAATCCAATTGAGTTGAGAAATAGTTATTATTTTAGATAAAAATAAAAAATGTGTGTAATTCCATCATGCTTACCAAACCTACTGACCATCTCCCCTAATCATGGAAATTATATTTCTTATCCCAAATTGAATCCTAACCATTCATTTGATTCTCTTGAAAGTTTATAAATCAAACCTATTAGTCATCATTTCAAAAGAATTAGCTTTATATTCATATTATGTGAATTTTTTTGAAACTTTTATATATTATTTGATGATCAACAATACCCTTATATAGGTGTAGAAACAAGGAAGAAGCAATTAGAGAAACTAAAAAAATATTTTAATTGCATACACAGTGCTGCCACCATTAACAATTGAAAAGCTGCAAAATAGGTGGGGTTTCATGATTTTAGGGGTGTTTGTGTGTGGGTTCACAAAATATAGACCTATTTTCCTTTATTTCATTAGGAAATGAGTTCCACACAAAGAAATGACTTATAACCCTTAGGTGAGTCAACTTATGAGGGAATCTACTAATTTCCTTATGATTGAGGATGAGGGTATCAACTTGAACAACACTTTTGGGAGAAAAACTTAAAATATCAAATCAACTCAATTATTCTCATTCAAACTTGAAATAATAGTTTAAATTTCAATACTAATAGAAAAAACACACTTTCTACAAATCTGTCAATAATAGAATACTATGTACGAGTCACCAAAAGGAAGTTTTAGAAGGAAAACTAGGAATCATTCGCCCAAGGGAAAATGGGTCTCTTCTCAAGGTTTTCAACCAACTTTTGAGAGCCTCTGATATCAATCTATAGCTTTTGCTGGGTTTTAGTGAGAAAAAGTTAGAAATCATATATGTAGGTGAGTTTTTGTGAATTGACAACAACTTTAACAACTTTTCCAATCTTTCTCTTCAAGATATATTTAAGCCTTCTTCAACCTAAGATTTGCAACACAAGAAAAGAGGGAATTTTTATTTTTTTTAGTCAATGGGGGTTTGGCTTGGTCAAACCCCATTTTGGTAATTAAACCTTGAATTGAAATAATGAAATATGAAAGGAATGATTAATGAAAAAATGGCATGTTGAAAGTCACCAAACCCTTTAACAAACCTTTGGAAGTATCATCTTGATCTTGAATGAAATGGCTTCAATGGATGTGGATCTTGATGATTGAATTGGTGCTTTGAAAGTTTGACTTGATTTTTGAAACCTACATCACAATGTTAGCTCCAAAAATGCATGATTCTTAAGAATTTTACATGATGCTTGAGATCTTGATTGCTACAACAAATCACTGATAAGTCTACTCTTGAATGCCCTTGATCATAAAATTTTCTCTTGTAAACTTGCACTTGAAATCTCAATAAAAATCTAAATTGCTTAGGATTTGAATTGATAAAATAACCTTGTATTTATGGATATCTATCCTTAATTTCCTAAAAATTAAACAATACAATGAATTTGAGGACATTAAAATACCACCAAAAACATAATTTAAATTTAGGTTCAAAGGCCTAGGGTGGACCCATTCACCCATGGGCGAATGGGTCCTAGGTCCCTATTCCTAGAACACACATTGCTAAAGGTAAAGTGTTATGTGTTGGCATTAATTATTGTTGAATTTCCCTTTCAAAAAATATAATTTATTAGGCTTGTAGATGTAAAATAAGTCTTATTAAAGAATAATTAAATATATTTTAATTAAGAGGGCCCAAAAATTTGAAGTGTGAAAATTTAAAGGAGTAAATTTTCTACACTACATTTAACCCCCACTTTAGTGAAAGAATGACCCTATGCCAAACTCACAGTAAAGTAGACAATCAAGAGAGTTCAAATTTTAAAATCATTAGAAAGGTAAGATGAAAGAGGTCAAGGAGGATGATCAAACCCCCAAGATCTAACATCTCACGAAAAAGAAACAAAGGCACAAGGATACACTTACCTTTGTCAAATATGCAACAACAAGACAAGATACTCAATCATACAACATGTAAAAGACTAAAAAAATGAAAACAACTAGAAAAAGCGATGGATCAAGCCCCATCTATTTTTCAAAATCAATGTGGATCAAGACTTAGCTATTTATCCAAAAAAAAATTACAAGTGGAACTCGATGTCCACTATGCAAAAAACAATGAATGCTCACATAGGCTATTGAAATCCACTGTCCACTAGGTGAGCCCCTAGAAAGTGGCCAATGAGAGAGGCTTATTAGGATCCTATTGAACTAACCATACCAAAGTTATACCTCTTGATTAATTTGATAAGGCACCACCCAATATGAACTTTGAGTTTCATAAGGCTAGCAAGTTATGTTATGCTAAGAAATTATGAACAAACATGGCCTTACTAGAAAGCAAGGTGTGTTACATTTTGTGGACATGAAAAGGGTTGTAACTTCAAGCTTCATATGGATAGAAAGCTACATTATGCTAAGAACTCATGAAAAAAATGCAAATAGGACATTCATAGGGTTTTTGCTTAGTTCATGAAAGGTCTCCTCTTAGGGAACATCGTGCCTAATGTCTCCAAGAGAGGACAAATTGAGGATACAAGATTCACAACTTAGGGAATGCAATCAATAGAATTACCACTAAGAGGAATGTCATATGCTTAGAAAGGTCACAATCTTAGAGGACATCAAAACCAATAGCACCACCAAGAAGAAGAAAAATCACATGAAATAAAAATAATGCACTGAGAAACTTATGTTATAGTCAAAAATGTCAAAATGATAATGTCAATGTATGCCCCCACTTTAAATAAATTTCTAAACACCATGCTATGAGAAATTACTTTAAATTAGCAAATGATAAATGCTAAACAATAAAGAATATATGAGAGCCTATCTAGAAAGTCCTATGTCAAACATATGTTTCCAAGTGAAGCTATGTCATGAATAGTAGTTTCCCCCAAATGAAATCTCAAAATAACACATAAGGGATCCATAGATTTGGGGTCAATGTATGTCTTTCCAACAATGTTATTATAGAGCTCGGTAACATCATCATTCCACAAATACTCATAGAACTAGAAGAATGACAAATAGAGAGCAAAAAAGAATAATAGATTTTGGTTCAACATGGAAGAGACCTAACTATTTCAATTCCTTGCATCATCCCCAAAAGAAAAACACAAGACAAGAGAAAAGATAAATTTTCTCAACATATAGAAGAATGTAGGTACAAATAGAGGAATGCACAAAAATACATGTCAAATAGAACAATACAGGGGATAAAATTACACACATGCAATCATACAAACAAGAAAATAAAAAAATTCAAATAAAATACTAGTAAGGCACATGTGAGACAACCTATAACAAGTCACTTGCATCCCAATATTGTTTAGTATATGTGGAAGGCAGATAACTAGCTAAAGGGAAAATGACAAGTGATGTACTAGGAATATCATCAAGTTCAACAAGTGGTGAGTCACTCATATTAGGATGATCATCATGGTTGTTACTATCTAAGCTCATGGAAGAGGAAAAAGAGTAAAACAATAAATTCAGCTCATTATGAACTTCCTCATCAATCTTAGCAGTCTCATCATCATCATCATCTAAGTTAATCACAACAAGAGGCCTAATGTTAATATCCATGGAAGGTAATTTCTCTTATTGTGGTCAAGATATATGATTTTCTTGTTGCGGTGAAGGTGGAGAATCACCGTGCATTGCTTGAATTGCTATTTTATCTTTCGTTGATTCATATTCTGTAGTAATTGACGAAAAATAGCACACCATATATTCCTATGCTCTATCATTTTGGTTTCTTTTTTTTTTGGTTTTCAAGTTGTGATTGTGTAGAAGTGGGTTTATCAACCATAGGTTTCTTTTCTTCCCACAAGGGAGGAATGAAAGGAACCATGAGAGGTTGTTCAATCACTTTCTCTTTAAATTTATAAAATTGTTTTATTTTAGGAGGCACAATGGGACTTATTTGGTTATCTCATGGTCTCTTATAGGAAATAGGTGAGGGGTTTTATATGGTTTGGTCTTGGTTACTTGGAAGGGCTTATGATTCAATCATTGTCTCATCAATGATGGGAGGCTCAATCATGGGTTGAGGTATACTGCTTAGGGATGATTTTGCTATGCACTTTGCCTTAAAATTTTGATGAGATTTAAAAAAGAACTCATGAGGTCTAATAGGTTCTATAGGTTTGGAAAAAAAATAATTCCAATGATAAATTCCCATGGGAAGACTCGAGATTAAAGCCACTATGGTGCATAGTAAAGATCTCTTTGAAAAATAGAAACTTTAAGCATTTATGCATTATCGATAGGATGAATTTCATGGAGTGAGCCCACGGGTAGCCTAACTTCACACAAAATTGATTCAAAATTGGGATGATGGAGAGTGGTACATTCAATCTTTTAGATCCCACTTGTAGAGGAAGAGTTATTCAACCTATCATAGGGCTATAAAAACCATTGAAATGTTGAAAATTGTCGCTCTATATTTTAGGAGATAGAACCACCAATTTCCCACAAGTTTCATTCAAGGACACCTTAGAGATCTCAATCAAGGGATTAAATGATGGAAAAATATTTTCAATGAGGTGTCCTATCATGTGATTAAAGACTAAAAGGGGGTTTACCACAAAGAAAAGGCTTGGAAATACAAGTAACATGCAAAACCTAATGCTATGTCTTAGAAGACAAACTCAAATTAGAATAAATTTTTGAGAAAGTACAGAGGTGCACTTGGAAAGGTGAATATGTTTGGGACAGGGTCTAAAATCTTGAAAATATGACTATTAATGCACACTGGGACTCATACACAAGTAGAGGCGATTTAGTGCAAGTTTAGGGTTTATGGGCATAAACTAGAATTTCATAATGACAAGTCTAAATCCTTTGAAATCCAAACAAGTGTTATACTAAGACTCATATGCCACAAGTGGCGTTTTAGTCTTGTTCTTCTTTTTTAGAAAGTTAAGATTTAACTTCGTTCTCCAATCCCTACTTTTCCTTCCCAACTTTGTTTCTAGATCTTAACCTACAAAAAGTACCTACAAAACAAAATATTGTATTGATTTTCTTATGGGTGGTTTTCCTTAGGCAAACCCCTAGTTTGGTAATTAAACCTTGATAAAAATGATAGATCTTGAAAGTAAATATGAGTGTGAGCCCTAATATTAAGTGTATCTAAGATTAGGAGATCTAAAATGCAATATAACCCTATTCTGATGTGCTAGAATAAGATGCATGAATGAAACATAAAGATAATGACTCGCTCTAGGAGATATCTAATCACCACAATAAGCCACAATAATGTAAGTACCTTCCTTTAGGAAAAAAATAGAGTAATAATGGAGGATGAAATTACTTAGAAAACAAGTCATTAGGTTTGGTTCAATGGCTAGTTGCATCTCCCCAACCTAGAATCCATCATGATTCACCATAGGAAACCATCATCAATCCTCAACAATATTAGATATTGAATGAAAGTGAGCTTGAAAACCTGAAAAACACTATAATGTTGCTCCAAGACTTCAACTTTTCTTGCTCTTCATTCTTGAATGCTCTTGTGAAAGTATACTTGAGTTCTTATGAATGCTTAGATCGTTCTCTAGGTGAAATAATGATTTAAAACCTTGTTTATATAGGAACTTAATCTAATTTACCATTTATTAGATCCCAAATGCTGACATCAACCAAAAAATTGAATTAAAAACCTTAATTTCCTGCTCAAACCCTAAAAAGGAGCCATGCATGGGACTCATACACCACTTGTGGTGTATGGGTCCCACCTAGGGGAAATCATACACCCAAGGTGGCATATGAATCCCACCCTAGTTTTTCAGGGTGAGCAAATATCGGGTTGTTAGAATATTGAATGCCTTTGTTGATTTTGTTAGGATTTCAATTGAAATAAGCCTTGATATCATAAATAAAAGGTCTCAGGGGCCTATTAATGATGATCTAAAGGGTCATAAACGTATGGGTGCTAAAATAGGTCCAAATTAAGTGTGAAATTGTACCATGTCCAAGAAGAGCATACAATTTTCTACACTACAACCATTATGTATTTTGATCCATTCTTTCGGTTGTTCATAAGTATCCTGATAAAGTTCTAGCAAAAACAAGATTTCTTTAGTTATCACATTCTCTACATAGACATGAACAATTAGTATCCTATTAGTAGGAATTCCATTGATTCTTCAAGCTATATGTAAAGAGGACTATCGAGTGCATGCTTAAGTATGTCATTTTGTGTGAAAGCAATTTCAAGGGATATATTGGTTCGGCTCTGTACCATAGAAAAATGGATCATTTACATTTTCATGGTCTCTTAGGTCTTTCTCTCATGATGCTTGGTCCATTTTGCTTTGATTTAATGTTGCAATGTAACTTTTGCATTCACATTAGGTCCTTAAAATTGAAATTAAGGAATCTTGTGAGGTGTTTTAAAGTGTTGTAACAAATTTCTACACTTTTCTAGACTCTTTTCATTATAATTCATCTAAAAATCACCTTTTCATCACTTATCAAGTCCTATTTTGAAGTGTTGTAAAGTCTTGTAACAAGATTTCACAGTTTTCTAGGCTTGTTTTTCACTATTTACACCTTTTGTATGCTCTATAAGGCTTAATTAAGTGTATTTTTGAATGTAAACCTAAAAAAAACATTAAATGCAAGATAATTCCCAACACCCACTTACAATTCCAAGGTGGGACTTATTCACCACGAGTGGTGAATGAGTCCCTCGTGGCTCCAAATTCAAAATATTTCAATTTTTCTTTCAATTTTTTATTCAAAATTACCTTATGTCATCTTGTGATGAGGTATCATTGGGTTATTATGGCATAGATGTGTATAAATAAGTGTTTTTCTTCTCATTTTACACCTAATTCATCCAAGCATTCAATAATCTATTCAAACATTTTGCATTATTCAATCAAGCATCAATCAAGCATCTTGGAACAAACATTGACATATCTTCAGATTTATTCAAAAAGGTTGTGGTGATTTTAGGAAATTTGCATGTTGTTTATTCATCTTTCCTTGTTCATTTCATTCCATTTCCTCATTAAGTGTTTGGTTACCAAAGTATAATTTGACCAAGGAAAATCCTTATATCCTAACCCTTAACCATTTTTCCCATTTTGTATGTGTGTTTGCAGACTTTTTTATGCAGATCTATCAAGCAAGTAGGTGTTGAAAGGTGCTCAAGAAGACAACAAAGTGGTTCAAGTCAACTAAATCGTATTTCAAGCTTGAAGACAACCTACAGTTCATTTTCTACAAATTTGATTCTGTCAACCCGACAAGAAGACAAGTGTAGATTTGGTGCTATAGAATTGGTCCTTGATTTCATAGAATATTGGGAGAGGACTGATTCACTATTAGTGGGGAATGAGTCCCACCTTAAGGCTAGAAAACTAGATTTTTTCAGATTTTGGATCTCGACAGCCAGTTACCTATTTTCATGACTTTTTTCCAGTAGCAAGACTGATTCACCATTAGTGGTGAATGAGTCCCACTGGTGATTTTGACTAATTTCTGCCAACATTCAGGACACTCTAGATTCATCATTCATTGTCCAAGTGCACATTGTTCAGCCTTGTTTACTTCTCTATTGCATTTTTTCCATATCACACTATGTTTTCAAGCATTGCATATTTCTTAGGTTTTGCATTCATAATCAATCAATTACATTGCTTACTTGCATTTAGATAATTGCATTTAGTCTCAATTCAATCTTACATATCCTAATTTTAATGAACCACATTGATTTTGAGGGTCTATGTCTCTCCTTTTAGGTGAAAACCCTAAGAGTGCAAGAGAAGCCTATAGACTCATTAAAATCGATGGTTTAGGCCCTTACGAGGTTTAACTTTAATTATTCCAATCATATGATCCATAGGATGTTCCTCATTATTATTCGTGTTATCATTCATGTCAACATTCAATACATCATTCTTGGTTTCACTAGCTTTGACAAAGGAGATGTTATGATTTGACATAGGATTTGTAAAGATTTGCAAATTTGGTTGGGAGGGGTTAAGGACTTCTTACCTTGATCACTAACACCACCAATTTGAATGTTATTAGAATCAATGAGGTCTTGCATAATATGTTTAAGATTCTTACAATATTTTGTATCATGCCCATTTTTTTGGTGATAATGGAAAGGGTATTTTTTCTATACTTTGGAGGTAAAGGTTTAGTAGGATTTGGAGATCTAAGAAGAGGTAAGGAAATTAATTTCTTGTTTAAGAGATGCAACATGATGGAATGAAGGGTATCAGGTAGAGGGGTAAATTTTCTATTCCTCTTCACAAATATATATGGATTTTTCATCTTCAACATGTTGAGTTGATTGAGGGGAATTAAGCTGTATAAAGCTCTTATTTGGTTTCTTGAATGGTTGGTAGTTGTTTTGGGGTGTGGATTCATATTTTTTGGGATGGTTAGAGGGATTTTTCACTTCATGGGTACTAACCAAATTTTTCTAATCATGAAGGGTTGTACACAATTGTGTGAAGGAGGGAAATTTTATCATCCCAATCTTATCTTGAATCCTATTTTTCAAATCCTCAATCAATATTTTTTGGAGATCAGGATCAAGAATCTTAATGTTGATTTGTGAGTAAAGCAATTGATAACGGACGAGAAAGTTACTGACCTTTCAATCATCTATTTTCTTGCATCTCATTAAATTGGCTAGGGTCATCTTAGGATCCATGTGCACTTGGAAATGGTTGAGAAAGGCATCAACAAGATCATTAAATGAATGTATGGAATTGTTCGGTTAGGAACAAAATCATTCCAAGATAGTGTCTTTCAAGGATCTAGGGAAGAGTTTAGCCCAGAGTTTATCATAAAAAATGAAGTCACTAAAGGCTGTGTATCTAGAAACATGGCTAATAGGATCTCCTTTCCCACCATATTTCTCAAATCTAGGAATCTTTATACTGTCATGCCCAAAGTTTTCACTAGAAAAACCCAACCATTTTTATTTTTTTAATCACACACTGAGCTAATTGACACTATAATTTCTAGGATGAGATAACATGGTTACTAATGTCACTACCAAAAAAAAAAAAAAAACTTATCATCAAGTTTGTATTCTTGATTGCACATCTTACTAGGATGATATGCTAATTTGAATTTGTCTAATTAGTTTAATTAGAGACTAGTCCACCTAAAAAAAATTTAATCTGATATTCACGTGAATTAGGCTTAGGAGTCTTGAAGATTATAATACTTTAATATTAGTATTAACTATGTGAAGGGTAATGACGAAAGTACTAGGTTGGTCCGCTTTTTGCTCCAATGTTATAAGGCTTCCCTCTTCATGAATTACTTAGGCCAAGTCATAATTTGCTAAGTCTAACTAGTCTACTTAATATATCAATCTAAAAATAATGAATTTCATATTGTCCCTAATACTTTTATTACTCTCGTACTCCCATGCACATGCGCACTAAAATTAATTAGGTGATAGTAAATATTTTGTTGATATTTAGCCATTATAACTATTCTACATTGACTTGGGACAAGGTTTTTGTATTGGATCCTCTTCAGATGGTGTTATTCATATCAATTATAAGAAAGTGAAATACCCATCCACCTTACTATCAAGTTGTTACTATCGCTAATGGAAATAAATCTTATATTGGCATAATTAACTCTAATAATTTGCGACTTCCTATTAACCTTACCATTGATGCTATTGAGACATGCTAACCTCGACACAAAAAAAAATTATTACTTGGTCGCTAAAGTGATACGTGATCATTTTGTAAATAAAAGCCCTAATCCTCTAACATTACACTTCAAGGTTTACTTCCAACTAGCTATCATTGAATTAAAGAGTGCTTTTATGATTAATAGGTTTGGTCAAGCCAATCAAACAACGTGCCAAAAGATTAATTTTCTAGGGAGGGAATATGGTAACTTAACCATTTGAGCCTTTAACACAATTTAGTTATATACATTAATCTATTGATATACTAACTTGACTTGAACTCCTTTTACACTATTGGGCTTCAACCCGACCTACTATCTAAATTGAAATATGTAATGCAAGAGTGGATGGATTGATGACAATTGAATTAAACCAATGATCTCATTGTCAATGTAAACCCTCCATTACCTACTCATTTGGATAGTAAGGCCCTAAGTTCTACATTGTACACAAACATATACATAAACAACACTCATACATTCAAACGTTTTCTTCTTATTCCTACATTTATGTTGATAAGGTCAGTATGCATTTGTGTGTGAATATTATGCACTTGATCTATACATATTAGATATTTTATTTTTAAAGTAATAATAACAATTTATCATTTAAAAATAAATGTAAAAATAAATGCTTATAAAACATAAACTTATAATAAAAATAGTAACATATATAAATAATCTAGATTTCTTATTTTATTTATTTATTTATTACATTCAATAAAAAGAATCATAATTAGACTTCACATTTTATCTCATATATATAAAATATAAATCTATTTTTTTTTTAACTTTAAAGGAAACATTTATAAGAAAAAGAGAAAGTAAGGCATATATAAGAGAAAAGATCATATGATATTAAAAATTAAAGAGAGTTAAGTCTCTCCTTTACTTTTCCTTTCTCTTCTTTTTATAGGATAATTATTTAAACAAATAGTCTTAGAACTCATATTTTCCTGGCAACCACCATTCATGTGGAAGTGAGGATAGTAAAAAGTTATAGTTGATATTGATGCCAAATAATATCTTAATTGTTGCTACATTTATGTTAATACATTGTTATCGTTTATATAACTTTATTGTTAATCATTTCTTGAATGATATTCCGTCTTCATTTGTATACCATAAAAGCAACACTCTTAAATGACCAACAAATTCTTTGCGTAAAAGTTTTGTCCAAATATTCATGAATAAATTTTTAGGTTGTGTGAAGTCATCCGTGGGTGATCCATATTCTCTTCTCTTTTTTTTCCTCTGTACAACACAATCCAGCCATATGAGATTCTCAATGTACTCAACTCAGATCTAATGGTATAGATAAACTCCATTAATACCCTTCGTTATTATACCCCTATTTGGCAGCCTCCCCAAATATCTGACTTTGTTAGTTGGGCGAATTGATTATGGCGTGACAGGTACGTTTTGAAAAAAAGTTGACATAGTTCATGCCAAACATCTTACACACCAGTGAACACTGTTGGAAATCAATGGGGGTGGGGGCTTTGGCGACTGGTCAGCTAAGCTATGCAACTAGCAATAAATCACGCTTTGACTTGGTCTAGAAATTGTCCTCCAGTTTTGAAAAGGTGTATTTCTTGAACTATGTGGAAACGTCCAACACAAGAAAACATTTATAGCTACAACTAGAACATCTACAGGATTAGATTTGGAAAATTAATATCCATCCATGACAACAACACATCCATTTTTATTTTTTCATTGCTATTCACATGCTACTGTACCAAAATGATTTCCTGCTCCTATCCCTTGTCCTTCCCAATAAGTTTTAGGTAATAAAACACCAGAATCCACAATGTACAATTTCCAACCTACACGACATCTTTTACAGCTAAGTCCAGGAGGCGAAAAGAGGTTATAGCAGCCCCCAAGGCATGGTAGTAGGAGTAATAGCAAATCAAATGTTTTATTTTTGCAGATCTGGAGTGAATGTTTCCTCTGGGTTCAGCTTTCATTTCATTTTTCTCCTCACACCACATTCACTAACATATTTTATTTTAGTTTCCTTTCCTTTGATTAGTTGTTACAGGCGTGAGGGGACTTGAGGGAAGGACAAAGTATTCAGAGGCATACGTGGCTCTGCAAACGAATAGAAGTTTAATCCTCTTAATTTATGTGTAGAGCGATTTAAGGGGGGGAACGTATCCCTTGGGTTGTAGGGGTCAGCCCAGAGGTTTTTCCCCTACGCAGGCCCTCGGCTCTGTACAAGCCACAACTTCATGAAATTATTTTCTTATTTTGTTAGCCCGTGTTATAAACTTGCTTCCCATTTTTACAGTTACTTTGTAAATATTGGATTTATTTGGTTGTACGATATTAGCATTTATATATATATAATTTCAGAATGTACATACATTTTAGAGTATGATTATTTAACATGAACATGTTATTTCTGTTGTAAAGCTATATCATTATTGAAATTCTAGATAGGAAATGAAATTAATATTTGGCAATAACAAAATTTTATTTAAGAATTGATTAGCAAAATATTCGTTTCTTGAAGATTTACTATGAAGCCTACTTGGCCTTCCACATATGCAATTTTAAGGTGCAAAACAAAAGTTCTTTGTTTATATTGATTTCCAAGAAGGTTTGATTCATTTATGCTTTTACACAAATATGCAGGTTTACATTTTTAAGCATTGAAGGAGTATAAAACCTACATTATTGTTTTCAATGTATCAAATGTAAACTTCTGTTGATCATGAACACTTCCCTTGCTACAGACCTGTAATATCTTTTTGCAAAAAAAATGAAATAGAGGAGGCAAATGGTAAAGTTAATTAAGGATTTCTTACATATGTGCTTTCTTCATTACAAATGACTAATTCAATAAAATATGATTCTTTACTCAACTCAAATCACAATTCTTTTCCATTCCTTCATACTAATGAGTGAACATAGTTGTCTATCCAATTGGAAAAGAGAATATAAACTAATTTACACAATATTTCTTTTATAATAAATGGAAGTATCTCTGATTTCCCACAACTTTTACTACCACTCATAAAGTATCTTCTCTTCTCTAGCTGTAATGAGATGAAAATTTCCTCACAATTTCTATATTACATATGATGGCATAGAAATAACAAATAACATGTCAGTGAATGAAAAATTCCTCTTTCTCCATTTTCTTCCATGTTACAACAATCAGATTACAACTAAACCCAAGAACACAATGAATGACACCCAAGCAAACAAGGCTTGCTCTCCACCCTACCATAATGGCGTCATGGAGCCTCATGGGCTCTAGCCATACCCCCGAGAAAGAAATACATTTTACACCATTGTAATTCAATGGTGAGAGCTTAGTGCTATAACAAGCTTGCTCATTATAACACACATTACTCTAATATATCCCTTAAACAATCTTACTTATGATTCAATGCATAGATCAAGCTATCTCTATCAATACTAAGAATAAGAAATGGAAAAAAAAACTTATCTCTCTACAAGCTGCTTTCCTTTGAACTCCTATTCTTCCATCCTTGACTCTCTCCTTCTTTCCTTCACTTCACAAGTTCTCCAAAAGGAGAAGTGGGCAATTCCCAAATCTTCCATCTTCTTGAGATATATAGGAATCCTCCAAACCTACACTCTTTCCCACAAGTTCTCACACATGTGTGAGTCTTGTCCCAATTCCAAGAACTTTTGGGGAGTGGGAAGTTGAGAGTGACAAGTCACTTTTTCCAAGCTCCAACACTTTTTGAATTCGTTACATTCATGAATGTGGACTTTTGAGGGGTCTTTTTACACTCCAAGGACAAGTTCACATGTCAAAAGGGTTCCAAACCCATAGGTATAGGTCCTAGGGGTCTATTCTTGTTAAAAAACCAAGGAAATTGACTCAATAATCCCTTTTTAAAACCCACAAAAGAATCCATACGAGTTTTGATCTTGACCAAGGGTTCCAAGCCCAACCAAACTCACATCACATGACCTACAATTGGATTCTACTCAATCATAATCAACCAATCAATAATAAAACCTCAAACCCTTCTAATTCAAATAGGGCTACACTTAGAACTTCCCAAAGATGTATTTGATTTGATTCCAATATTTATCCATCCTCCTATTTGCATATTTGATTCCTTAGCCCTTCAATACATTTACTCTACTTGCTTTTAGGTCTCGGATGGAGATAAATTTATATCCTCAACAAGAAGTTTTTTGATTTGCACTTGATGGTTATCCCTTCTCATGCTAGCACCGTTATCTTCTTGACCTTTAATGTTAATCCCACATCAACTCATTTAATTTCCTGCACAACATAATCAAGCATAGTTAGACATATTAATAAACAACATTAATTGTAAATCGAATCTTTGTAACTTTATTCATGAATCATTTACATAGCTAATTACACTTCCAATGTAATACGACACAACAATTATCTTATTTCAGATTCATCTTATAAGTTTGAATCTCATACAATAATTCACATGCACATACATCTTCATTAAGTAAAATAACAGTGATATAACATAACGTAAAACTATAAGGTTACTGTTAGACAATTCATATCACTTGCAATATATCTAACCATCTATTTAGGAGGAATATATAACACTTTAAGATTGTATTAGTCACATGCAAAGAGAGGCCATACATATACCTTATGGAATTTGGGTATGTGCAGGATCATGATGGGCCAAAAAGTGGTGATATGATGGGTATGTGGCTGATGACTTTTTTTAATCCAAAATTGATGAAACAAAAAGGGTTTTTAAAGGAGATTATTAGCTTTCCACCAATATGAATTATGCTTTACTTTGAATTTTGAAACATATAGTTTTGGGACCCTAAGACTTCTCTTGCACTTCTAGGGTTTTTCACCTAAAAGGAGAGAGATAGGGCCAAAAATGCTAATGATTCACTCAAATTAGGATGTATGCAATGTTGTCTAGGCTAGATCAAGTTAACTAAATACAATTAACTAATCTAAATGACTGAAAATGAATGCAAAAGTGAAATTAAAGCTATAATTGTAAACACATTATGATATGCAAACAATGAAGTAAATGAAGAAAATATGCAGAACAAAAAGAGATGGGTAAAATCAAAGTGTGATGAATCTGGGATGTTATGAATGCTGGTTGAATTCACTAATTTTTCATAGTGGGAATCATTCACCTAGGGTGACAAATCAGTCCTCCCCTTGGTGAACAAGTGTCAGAAGCTGGTTTCTGACTGTCGAGATCTAAAATATGACAAAATTTAGATTTTTCAGTCCTAAGGTGGGACTCATTCACCATAGGTGGAAAATTAGTCCTCTCCAAAATTTCTAAAAAATCAGGGGACAACTCTGCAACACTAGATCTGGAAATCACTACTTGTTGGGTTGCCAAAGTCAATTCTATAGGAAACAAACAAGAAACTATTGGAAACCAAGATCTGAAATGCAAACTAGAAAATCCTTCCACATAAGAGAAAATCAGAAAAAACAAGAGATTTGCAAGAAGATATGCAAAATAATATTATTTAGGAATTTATAATTACATGAGAATTATTTTCTTTATAAAAGAAAAGTATGCATAACCCTAATCTTATCTTGAGCAACAAGATAGCTCAACAAGATAAGGATGACAATAATTAACCTAGGAATTAAAATATTACCTAAGTAAAGTTATGCAAGTGTAATTAAATATTAATTACACTAACAGCCCCCCATAAGTGCAACTTAGGGAGACTAAAAAAGCATGCACCTAAACCTAAGATGAATGCTAGAAAGCATGAATGGGTCCCGACAACAAAGGCTTGATCAGGTACCCAAGTACAAATGCAATAATGAGGTAGAGAAGGAAAACCCACTGGGACAAAACCCCCCTACAATGAGATGACTGTTGCAAAGAAGCACTAGAAACACAATACGACAAGCACGGAAAGATAGTTCTTTCTACAAGAAACCAAAGTAGAATCATAATAATGCCAAAGCAGACCCAATGCCACGAAACACTAGAAAACTCCCTAACTCAAACAACCCTGAAACCTACGAAGCAATAGTAGATGATATGATCACAGACTCTGGAAACCATGTATCTTGATGCTGATGCCAAACTGTGACTAAAAATCTTCCATGGGAACAAGTACCATAAAGACTCTAGAACATTAACCATAAAAACCTGGCCTTTAAACTGAGAAGGATTTGAACCAATGCGGATCAAGAAACATAAAATCCCAATCTAAAGTGTGAACCAATGTGAATTTGATATGTGTCAAGCAAGAGCAAGAATGTGGCCAAAAGAAACTAAGAAACCAAATAACCCATGCGAGTTGCCATCAAAACAAGATGAAGATCAAAGAGCATGCACACTCTAATCAGATTATTATGCAAGAAACCCCCCTGATGGAACTTTATCTCAGTTCATTTATTACAATAACCCAATGATTGTAAAAGGATAGAATGCTAAACATGCATAAACAAAAAATAAGATGATGTGGTACTGAAATGAAGTGCAAATATTCAAGTTTCACCAAGATCTGAAAAGCAAACCAGAAAAGCCTTCCACAGAAGAGAAAATAAAAAAAAGTGAGAGCTTTGCGAGAAGATATGCAAAATAATATTATTCAGGAATTTATAATTACATGAGTATGATTTTATTTATAAAAGAAAAGTATGCATAACCCTAATCTTATCTTAAGCAACAAGATAGCTCAACAAGATAAGGATGACAATAATTAACCTAGGAATTAAAATATTACCTAAGTAAAGTTATGCAAGTGTAATTAAATATTAAGTACACTAACATTAATTACACTAACAAAAACCTTCTCCAAGCTTGAAATGGACTTGAGTTGACTTGAAGCACCTAGTTGACTTGAAAACCAATCTTCAACACATAAAAGGTTGTCAAATTTGCACACAAAAGGCTACAAAAAAACATGCAATATGAGAAAAATGGTTGAGGGTTAGTGAATAGGGGTTTTCCTTGGTAAAACCCCACTTTTGGTAATCAAATCCTTAATAAGATAATGAAATGCAAGCGGAAGATAAAGTAATAACATGTAAATGCTATCCACTTACCAAACCCTTGATGATGCAAGTCTAAAGTAATGTCAATAGCTGGTTCAAAGTGCTTGAATAGTGCTTGAAAAGATGTTGTAAGATGCTTGAATGCTTGAATGTGATGTGTGATTGAATGCTTGAATGAATGGGTGTTGAAATGAGGTGAAGATCACTTATTTATATAATTCTAATGCCTTAGTATCCATTCATACCTCATCACAAGCTGGCATCAAGTGATTTTAAATAAAATCCCAAAAGGAAATTTAAAATATTTTAAATTTGGGGCCAAGGGGGACTCATTTTCCACCCATGGTGAATGGGTCCCACCTAGGACTTGAAAACATGTGTCAGGAAATATGTTGTATTTAATGTTATTTTTTGGGATAATATTCAAAAATACACTTAATTAAGTCATATGAGGTCATAAAGAGACCAAATAAAGTATGAGAACGAGATAAATAGTGAAAATATAGCTAGAAAAGCATGAAATCTTGTTACAAGACTTTAAAACACTTCAAAATAGGACTTTTTTAGTGATGAAAATGTGATTTTAGGTGAATTGTAATGAATAGAGTTTAGAAGAATGTAGAAATTATTGGAAACAAGCAACACTGAGAGGGGGGTGAATCAGTATTTGGTGGGTGAACCAGTTGATATAACATGTCACAGATATTCGAGGAGTGTTTACTCAAATGTTTTTATGTTCAATTATCTTGATTTGGGTCTGAGATAAGTTGTGGCCGACCGTTGTGGATTTGCATTGAATATTATTCATGATTTGAGTCATTAGTTGTAAATAGTTTTAAGTTTTATTGAAGTTGACTTGTTGTGATTAAATTCTTAGTCATGGATATATATAAATGATCAATCATATCATTTTGTTGTGTGAATAAGGTGTGTCAATGTGTGTTGTGAATATCAGAAGGGTGATTGAGCGATGATGCATAGTTTCACTTATGCATTAAATATTTTGTGATACAAGTTAGAGCAGAGCAGAGTAATATAAAATTAGTCAGAAGGAAAAAAGATTGACTATTGAGCCTAACTAGAATTGTAATCAAGCATTTGTAGATGCTACTCTCTCAGTTCATTCTTTTGGATCTAAGCCAAATCTTTGTAAGGCAGTGAGCTATAGGTAGTGCACGTGAATGCAAGTGCATTCCCACATTTTAATCTTCTTTTTGAGTATACTCAGATCATATTGTGGATTGGTCATCCACCGTGGTTTTTCCCCTAACAAGATTTCCACGTAAAAATCCTAGTGTTATGGTGTTGTGGTTGTTTTCTTTCTGTTCATGCATATTTCTCTTGGTTGAATGTTTTAAGTGGGTCATTAAAGATCTAAATAATAAATTTAATTTTTGCAATACACTGATGCACCCCCCTCTCAGTGTTGCTTGTTTCAAACAATTGGTATCAGAGATAGTTCCTCGAAAGAAGTCTAACAACTTGGGAGATCTTGGAAAGTTTTTTCAATGGATACAAGCAGTCTTCAACAACAACTTTTGATGGCCCTGGATGATCTTGACCAGTCAAAATTTGAGAACCGAGAACTATAGGAAGGTCTTGAGAATGTAGAGAAATTCATTTAGTCATTGAAAGACAAAATCAATGAATTGAAAGGGAGAAAAGAAAGGAATTATGTGATCAACTTAAGCAAAAGAATAGAAGCATGGAAGATGAAGAACTAAGTTGTGCCTTGAAGAAGAAAAGAAAAGAATGTGAAAATTTCTCCAGAGAAAATGTTGCCCTGAAGTGTGAGATGGAATCTATCATGATAAGAATGACCAAGGAGATTGAAAATAGAAGGAAGAATGAACAAAAGCTTGCTCAATCCTTGAAAGAAAAATTTGAAGAATGGAGTCGATTGGACAATGAATTGGAACAATCTAAAAACAATGAGTAAGTGCTTGAAAAACAACTTGATGATCTCAAAAATGAGCTTACTGTTGCAAATGAGTACAAGGAGAAATTAAAAGAAATCTCATCCAAGCTTGATGAACTAATTAAAGGTCATAGGACTGATGGTGACAAGCAAGGTCTTAGATATGAAGAAGGAGAAAGTTTCTAATCTGGACAAAGGAAATCCAGACAAGGGAGATTCATACAAGGAAATCAGATGAATGGAGCTAGAAGGAATCTGGTAAGACAACCAAATTCTCAAAGATCTAATGGATGCTATTTTACTTGCAATAAATTTGGTCATATGGATTCTTAATGTAGAAACAAGATGAATGCAAGTGGACCATCATTCTTAGGTCAGTGCTTTAATTGTAATAATTTTGGTCATAAGTCAAATGAATGCAGAAACATGATGAACAAATTTCATAGAGATGTCACATGCTATGCATGCAATAGACTTGGGCATAGTGCTAACCAATGTAGATCAAGGAAAAATTAGTGGAACAATAGGGTTGGACAAAGAAATGTTGTGTTACAAATACAACAAATTTGGCCACACTGCTAGATTTTGTTGGAGCAGAAGAGGTCCAATAAAACAAAACATACAATAGAATGTTAAGGGAAAAGGTGAAGTCACTATAGATGTGATCAAAAGGAAAATGTAGAAGAAATGGGTGAAGAATAATCCCTCTATTGAAGGAAATGTGCTAGCACCAGAATCTACTTCTGGTAAATTCCTCTGTGAATTAGTTTTAGGCCTTTGGCCTAGGGGGAGCTATCAAGAAAATCTCTTAAAACCCCTTCCCGGTAAATGACACTAGAATGTGGATAAGTCCAAGTAAGTACATAGATTATTTTCATATGTTTTTCAACCAATTGGAGAAAGTATTATATAGTGTTGGAGATCTGCAAAAGAACTATTTATCCTAGTGCATAGAAACAGGGTAATCAGATGAGTTAGGGTAAAAGAATTTATTGTGACAAAAAGGGTTAGGTGTGCAAACAATAAAAGGTCACTTTTATCCTTCATTTGTCACTTTGAATTTTGGAGAAAAGAAGTTTGGACAGCTTTGGGGCGAACTTTGTTGAATTGTGGCGAGATTCAAGTGTGAAGAATATTTAGCAATCAAACTTTGATCCAATGAAAAGGTATTTATTGGAAAAACCTGTGAATTTGTGAATTTATGAAAATGGCCACTCCATTAGTAGTTGAAGTCAAGGATAGACCCCATTCAAAGTTCAAGTGGCATCCCTTTAACTCTGTTGAGACTGAGCCTCTAGGTGTGTTTTTGTCAGTACCATACAGTGTCTTACATATTGAAGACATTAGGGCTTACGTACATGCCAATATTGAAGAGTTGGGGAGCTCAAAAATGCTGAATTTCTATTCCAGCCATATAATTAGAGAGGACTTCACTGTTAAGCTGAAATACAAAACCCTAGAAGAGAAGAAGTTCACATAGTTTATGAAATTTCCCATATTTGCGGAAAGCGAATGGGTGTGATATACTTTGAGCTGAGTTCATGCTGAGTTCATGTGGTTGAATATACCTTTTAAGATTACAAAAGAGGCTATAAGCACTGTCACAGGTCTAAATTCCTCTGGTAGACTACCAATCTTGAAATCTATAAAGAATCAAAAGGTTACTAATGCAACAGGTGCAGAATTTGATAGAAGGGAAATGAAAATCAAAGACATTGTTGAAGTGGATGTGAAATTTGCATCGATGGTCATTGGCTACAAGTTCTACCACTCCAGTTGGGATAATTTAGTATCTGGTACAACCATTTATGTAACCTATTAGATGGTAAAAGAAAATGCAGATTATGACTTGTGTGAGCTGCTTAGAAGTCAATTGATGGATAATCTAGGTAAGATTAATAAAGACAAAAATAACTCTTTTAAATATGGTAATTTGTTGTTGTGCTTGTTCTTTTATTTCATGAGTGAGGTTCTAGGTGTTGGGAAAGTTCATTAGCAAGGAAATTAGCCTTTAGCTATTCAAATAAGAGATACATTGTATGGAATTGGTGATCATCATACTAGAATAACTACCCTCTAGGGGTACTTAAAAAAATTTCAGAGTATGATGCATGCAAGAGAAAGAATTCCTACTTCAATTGTAGAGAAATACAAAGATACAATTTGTTTCAGGTATGTGCAGGATCATGATGGGCCAAAAAGTGGCGATATGATGGGTATTTGTAAGGTATGTGGCTGAAGACTTTTTTTACCCAAAATTGATGAAATGAAAAGGGGTTTTAAAGGAGATTCTTAGCTTTCCATCAATATAAATTATGCTTTACTTTGAATTTAATAAATAATTATTATTCATTTTCTATTTGAATTACGACTAAAGTCCTAATTGATAGGTTGATTGAAAAAAAAATATAGCTTTCAAAGGGTATCACATTTTTGGAATCTAAAACATGCATCACATTCTATGCTTTGCATACTATAGGATTAAAAAAGGAAAAAATGAATTTCATGAAGTTTTGACCAAGTTAAGGTGGTCAAACATACAATTTTTTATATTTTTTAAAATTTGTAATAAAAAATTCATAATTAATTATTTACTTGGAATAAAATTACATAACGATATGCATCACATCCAAACATGAGTCCTCTACTTATGTCTAAAATATTATAAAAAATATTATCATTTTATTATGGTTACGGTGGTCAGACAGACAACTACTTCTTATTTTTTTCATGAAATTTAAGAAAGTCTGCATTGAAATTTCAAATTTTCACCAAATAGATTAAAAAAAAACTAGTATTTTAGAAACTACATTCAATTTCCTACAAATTCTATTCTTACATATTTTTGAAATAATATAGATAACTTATTCAAATTTTTACGTCAATTTTTCTAACTCTGATTTTTTTTTAATTTTTTGCCACTTAAGGTCCTATTTTTTCCATGATGATCCTGCACAAACTCTTTCATGGTAGATATTGATCAATTCCATATGGAAATCACTGATCCTAGAATGATATGGAGTATGCCTATGGGATATGAAGTCGAGGAGAACATCTTGAAGATTTATGTAGAAAATTTGTTGAGTACGGCTCTGGATCTAACAGAAGAAAGGTTTGGAACCTATACTAAAAAGATATGTACGTGTATGAACAGTTGAAGAAGCCTAATATTTTCATAAGAGTAAGAAAAGAAGTGGAAGTCATTGTAGAAAGTTTGGGTATATCTACAGAAACATTGAAAGAATCCAAAAGCAAGATAGATGAAGTTGAAGCACAAAAAGAGTCAGAAAGAATTGAATTTCCTAGTTCAATAGAATCCTCTTCCTGTACTAGATCAACGAGGAGTTCCCCATCCCTATCCATTCCTGTAGCCAAGCCAGTTCTTGTGCAAACCCAAAGTAAGGCTTCTGATAAGAGGAAGAAGAACAAGAGCACAAGAACCTATGAAGTCATGTCAGAAGATGAGGAGACTAAGTCAGATGAAGGTGTTAAACAAATAAGGGCTATTGGCAATCAGGTTACAAAGGAAACTAAGGGAAAATAGTATGGTGAAGAAGAAAAGGAAAATAAGAAGGAAAAAATCAACAAACCAGATATGAAAGTTGAAGAAGTTGAGAATGTTGTTGTCAAGGATGGAAACCTCAATCCCATCTATTAATGGTGTGAAAATTTTGATGAGTCAGGACAAGGAATTCTTGAGGAGGCAACAATAAAACATCTAAATATTTTCAATAAAGTTCTTGTTGAAATGTCTAGTTTACCTAAGATTTTGTATGAGGTTTTAGAGATGAGAAGAGTAAGTGCTAGAATAGAGGAAGAAAAAATAAGAAAGAGAATTATTGTGGACTTATGTATGAAAATGTCTATTGAGGAGATGAATTCACTCCTAAACAAATCCAAGAAGGAATTCAAAAGAAAAATAAGGGTGAACAAAATTACGATCAGTGAAGCTGGTGTTGTTGCTGATGAAACCAAGAAAATATTGGAAGCATTCCTATCAAAGAACAAGATCAATGTTGAAGAAGTGAGGGTATGTGTAGGATCACCATGGAAAAAATAGGCCCTTAGGTGGCAAAAAATTCAGAAAAATCAGAGTTAGGAAATTTGACGTAAAAATTTGAATAAGTTATCTATATTATTTCAAAAATATGTAAGAATAGAATCTATATAAAATTGAATGTAGTTTCTAAACTACTAGGTTTGTTTAAAAAAAAATCTATTTGGTGAAAATTTGAAATTTCAATGCAGTAGCACTTAAATTTTAGGGAAAAAATAAGTAGGTGTCTATTTGACCACCCTAACCACAATAAAATGATAATATTTTTTTATAAGATTTTAAATATCAGTAGAGGACTCATGTCTCAATGTGATGCATATTTTTTTTGTAATTTTTTTCCAAGTAGATAATTAATTATGAATTTTTTATTACAAATTTTTAAAAATATAAAAACTTGTATGTCTGACCACCTTAACTCGGTCAAAACTTTATGAAATTCAAATTTTATTTTTTTAATCCTATAGTATGTGAAGCATAGAATGTGATGCATGTTTTGGATTAAAAAAATGTGATATTTTTTTAAAGCTATAGATATTTTTCAATCAACCTATCAATTAGGACTTTAGTCTTAATTCAAATAGAAAATAAATTATAATTACTTATTAAATTCAAAGTAAGAGATAATTTATATTGGTGGAAAGTTGATAATCTTGTTTAAAAACCATTTTCATTTCATCAATTTTGGGTAAGAAAAATGTTGTCAGCCACATACCCATCATATTGCCACTTTTTGGCCCATCATGATCCTGCACATACCTGTGAATGCTGAAGATGTATCTAGTCCAATAAATGAGGAGGTGAATGTAGATACTGAGGATAATCAGATTCCTCCTAATGTGGATTATACAGAAGTGCATATGGAGACTGAAGTTCTTAAGGTTGTATTAGCTGAAGAAAAGGAGATGCCAAATGAAGAAGTTGAATATCCTAAAGGCAATCAAGAAATAGTTATTGAAGAACAAGAAGTTGAAGAAGAAAAGGTTCAAGTTAAGGAAATCCTAATGGAAATAGAATAAATCTTTGGTGGAACAACAGGAAGAATTTGATCCTAAATTGGTTGAAGGCCCAATCAATCTACCCACCTTGTCCATAATTTAGATAATGAAGGTCGCATCAATTGTACAAGCTAAGGCTAGCAAGAAGATTGTAAAGTCTCACATTGAGGATAGTGAATTATTAAATCTTGCATCTGGAGTTCTAGAGAAAATTATGCCAACTCATGTTAAGGATCCGTCTGGTTCCTCTTTTGGTGAACTAAAGAAGCTCACAAATTTTGTAAGTACTCATTTTGAGTCTCTCGAAAAATCAGCCATGGTTAAAGTGTAGAAGGAGTTCAATGGAAAAATATTTAGTAGGTTGAAAGAAATGATTGCAAATGATAAAATTACATTAGCCACCTATATGAAGATATTCAAGATTCTATATTTGAAGGTGGAAATGTCTTTAAGTCGTGTTTATTTTTGTCTAGATTTACTGAAGAAAATGAGAAGAAGGTGAAGGATCTTGAAAAACAATTGGCTACCATTTCTGATTATTTTGATCCATTAGCTGGTAATGTTGGTGAGCAAGAAGGTCAATTAATATCTCTACTTGACAAAATAAGGAGCATGAAGCATGAAAATGAGAGGACTATATGAAGAGCATGTCGTCTCAAAGAACTAATTGGTCCAAAGATTGAAATAATGGTGAGTGTATTAAAGGAAGTCAAAGATGCTATGGAAACTAGTGACCCAATGAATCTCGAGACTATAGAAAAACTATCTTATTTATTTTGTGGTCACATAACAATTCTGGAGATTCTCAAAAATGTTTGGAACACAAATTTAAGCGTGTTGAAGAGACATCTTGGAGATTTCAAATTTATGTAAGTTACAAGATCATGCTTCTATAGTTTGAAATTTTTCTTTTTTGATTTTCCTAGTTTTCCATTGATGTCAAAGGGGGAGAGTTGTATAGTGAAAAATGTATATTCATCTTAGGGGGAGTTGCATTTTTTATTCAAGATTATTTTTGAAGTTTTGAAGTGGTAGTATAATTCATGTTGGTATTGATTCAATGCTTAGTCATTTTTCACTAAGAGTTGCCATCAATGCCAAATGGGGAGATTGTTGGTAAGAGACACTACAAATGTTGTTTGGTGTTGTCATTGATGGAAAACCTAGTTGGTGATTGGATCTGAATGTCATCATTTTCTCATACTAGTAGATAGATTGAAGACAGTCAAGGAAGAACAATGCATCCAATAGTTTTGTGTTCATCAATTCACATGTAGATTTTGTATTGTTATTTTGTGTTACGGATCTCATGGGAGGTTTATCAATGTATGTCTTGTGTTATCTAAAAATATCAGTGCCTTGTATCAAGTTGTGTGCAAGTCTGGACATCCAGTTGGATATCTTTTTGTTCATCAGTGTTTGGTGGCTGACCCAGTTGATATAACATGCCATGGATATTAGAGGAGTGTTTACTCAAATTTTTTGTTCAATTATCTTGATTTGGGTCCAAGCTAAGTTGTGATTGACCATTGTGGATGCAAATTGAATATTACTCATGATTTGAGTCATCATACTTTGTAAATATTTTTAAGTTTTAATGAAGCCGACTTGTTGTGATTAAATTATTAGTCGTAGATATATATAAATGATCAATCATATAATTTTGGTGTGTGAATAAAGTATGTCAATGTGTGTTGCGAATATCAGAAGGGTGATTGAGTGATTATGCACAGTTTCACTTGTGCATTAAAGATTTTGTGATGAGAGTTAGAGTAGAGCAGAGCGAAAGTGCAGAATCATTCAGAAGGATAGAAGATCAACTACTGAGCCTAACCATAACTATAATCAAGCATTTGTAGATGCTACTCTCTTAGTTCATTCTTTTGGATCTAATCCAAGTCTTTGTAAGGAAATGTACCTCTCTATTTTGAGTAGTGATCTCTAGGCAGTGCACTTGAATGCAAGTGCATTCCCACATTGTAATCTTCTTTTTGAGTATACTCAGATCATATTGTGGATTGGCCATCCACCATGGTTTTTCCCCTAACAGGGTTTCCACGTAAAAATCTTCGTGTTATGGTGTTGTGGTTGTTTTCTAAGTTCTATTCATGCATATTTCTCTTGGTTGAATGTTTTAAGTGGGTTAATGATTAGAATAATAAATTTAACTTTTGTAGAACATTGATTAACCCCCCCTCTAAGTGTTTCTTGTTTCCAACAAAAATTTCTTACAACACTTCACAACACCTTCACAAGATGTCGTTATTTGAATTTTAATACCAAAATATGCATGTTAAAGCCTTTTCACAACATAAAATCAGAGCAACATAGTTCCAACAACATGAAACAAGACCTAGAAGGCCATGAAAATGACAAGGGACCATTTTTCTACAACACATTTAGCCCTCACTTTAGTGAGAGGATGAAATTGCTTCAAAATCACACTAAAGTAGCCATGAACATTGAGAGGAGGGTTCAAATGCACTTACATTAGAAATATGGGATAACAATGATCAAGCCCCCATGATGGAGATCCCATGGAAAACTAAGCATAAGAAAAAAGGAACACACAAGTTTTGAAAAGAATCAAATGAAGGTTTGATTGTCTACCCAACTAGTTGTGGATTAGATCTAGGCTGATACGAAGAATGTGTACTCACTCTGGGGTGACAAAACACATGACAGTCCACTGGGTGAGAATTCTAAAATGTAGTCACTTTGGGGCCATAGAACTAGTTGTTTGTGGGGTGGGAAAGCCCAAAAAGGTAAGATACATATGCTAGTTGGTATGCACTCACAAATAGAAAGGTGGCTATGGGGAAAATCCATGCCGCTAGGTGGGCTTCCTGCTCAACCTTATTAAAGTTATACCTACTAATAACTTTAACAAGGAACCACAAGGAAAAATTCCATGAATGAAAATAAAGGGTGCCACAGTCATGCAAGTTGCATTATGCAAGGTGGAAAATTTGTAAAAATGTAAAGAAGTTGAAAGGATTCTCATTTAGTTCATGCAAGGTTATCCACTTAGGGAACATTGTGTCTAATGTCTCCAAGAGAGGACCAATAAAATAATAGTATATTCAAAACTTAGGGGATGTATTGTGTCACATCAAACCACCAAGAGGAATGTAATATGCTGAGATAGACCACACTTATGAAGGACATCACACCAAATGTCATCCAAAACTTAGTGACAAAAAAATCACGTAAACAACAAGGCTGCACTAGGAATCAAAAATGCAAATGAATTATGGTAATGTATGCCTCCCACTTTAAAGGAATTTCTAGACATCGTTTTTTTCCCAATCACTTTAAAGTATAAAGAGAAATGCAAAAATGAAAGGAAAACAAGACATGAGAGCCAACTTGGAAAGCCCTATGCCAAATCATATGTTTCGAAGTTAGGTTGCGTCATGTCAACAAAAATGAAAAAAAAGAAAGAGGAGTTGGCCCCATAAATATTTAAATCACACCAAAACACATAAGGGACCTATCAATTTGGGGTCAGTATGTTCGTTGCTGCAATTCTTTTATTAAAGAGCTCATAACTGTCATCATTCCCAAAAGCACATAGAACTAGAAGAATGAAACAAAGAGCACAAAAAAAATGAAAAGTAAATTTTTTTTTGGGTCAACATGGAAGAGACATTGCGGTCTCAATGCTTTGCATCTTCCCTAAAATGAAAACACAAGCAAAAAGAAAGAAAAGGAAAAGGAAAAAGGAAATGAAAAATATTCTGGGTAAACATAAAGGAGACATTATGGTCTCGATGCCTTGTGTCATTGCCAAAAGGAAAACACAAGTGAAAATAAAATGAAAATGAAAAAGAAAAGGAAAATCTTTTGGGTCAACATGAAGGATACATTGCACTCTTGATGCCTTGCGTCATCCCCAAAAGGAAAATGCAAAACAAAAAGAGAAAAATACAAATACCTTTGATTCAACACGTAAGAGACATAGGGTGCATCTACACTTTGCGTCATCCCCAAAAGGAAAACACAAAAAAAAAGAGAAAAAGAAAATGCATGACAAATAGAAGAATAGAGGTACAATAAAAGAAGTGGACTAAGATAGGAAACATCAAATGCATGATACGGGGGAACACGATATGCACAATAAAATCAAAAAGAAAAAAGGTTAGGTAGGTGAATTGAAGTCAACCATTGAACAAGTCACCCACCTCCCAATCATGTTCAGTGTAATGCGAGGGTGGCTGACTGTCCAAAGGAATAATTGCAAGTGTCGAACTAGGAGTTGTACTAAATTCTTCACTATGTGGAGAGGATTTATCTTTTAAGCTCATTGTAGATGAAAATAAAGAGTTGAGATCATTGTTTACTTCTTCATCTATTTTGGAAATCTCTACATCATACTCATCATCAAGATTAATGACGAAAGGAGGACGAAGAGTGATTTCTAAGGATGGATGCAATAAAAGTTATGGTTGTTGGATTTGTTCATTTTGCTATGAAAGTTGCACTGGAATATCTTGTGGTGGGTCAAGAGAAGGAGGATGGTCATCTATTACTTTTGTAAAAGGTGGAGGTTGATTTTCTTTGTTTTCTTCCATGTGAGATTGAAGAGCAAGGAGACGACGATGATGCCTACATTCCCTAGCACCGTAGTTTCATTTAATTATGTTTTGGAGTTGGTGAGGTGTAAGAGTGGATTGAGGCATCATAGGTTTTGTTTCTAAAGAAGGAAGAACAAAAGAAACTTAAGAAGATGGATCAATCACTTGCTTCTTTGATTTATACACTTGTTTAATTCAAGGAGACTGAGTAGGGTTTGCCTCATGTTCCCTTCGTCATTTAAATGGTGGTTGGGAAGTGTCTAGGGGTGTTGTTTAGGAGGTTTGATGTTTTTTTCAATGTAAAACTTAGGTTGAAGCCTGGTTTCATCTATGATAGGAGGTGTGGAAGTGGACAGGGATGCATTATGAAGAGATAATCCGACTATCTTTTTGGCTTTAAAATTTTGATAAGCTATGAAAAAGAAGTCCTTGCAAGGGGTGATAGGCTCCATGGGTTTAGGCCAAAAGGATTATAATGAAAAATTACCTTTGGAAGATAAAGGATTAAAGCCACTATGGTGTATGGTGAATATCACATTGTCATTTGGAAACTTCAAACACTTATGAACAACTGATGTGACCACTTTCATTGAGCAAAACCAAGGGTGGCCTAGCTACAAAAAAAATTGGTCAGATTGTGAAATAATTGAAAATGTTACCTCCAAAGTCTTAGGTCCTATTTGTAAGGGGGGTATGATCAATCCAATCCTAGGGCATGCAAAACCATTATGTGTTTTAATCTATGCATCGGGATCTATTAATATCCCATTAGTGGGCTTATCATAGATTCTATCAGCTATGTAGAGAGGACCATCAGGAAGTTTTTGTAGTATTTCCTTAGTAGAAAAAATGATATCAAGAGATTTAGTGGTTTTTCCCTTACAAGGGATAACATATATAGCACCTACAAGTTCATCCATAGGATTAGCTTGGGTAAAAGTAGGAGTTGTATCATATTATTCACTAGTTGTATCTTGACAAATGGGGTAGTATGTTTAGACATGGGATTGGTGAAAATTTGCAAGTTCTAGTTAGGGGGTGCAATGAACTTATTGCCTTGATTATTAACACATGTAATGGTCAAATGGCCTAAATCAATGAGGTCTTGAACTAAATTTTTTAAACACTTGCAGTGTTTAGTGTGATTTCCATTTTGGCAATGAAAATGATAATAAGTGTTAGGTTTGAAGGTAGGTGGTAATGGCTGGTTTGGATCAAGTGGCCTAATTGGTGGCAAAGTGAGCATGCATTGTTGGATTAGTTGGTTCATTGTGTTATGGTCCAGTGTATTGGGTAGGGGAGTAAATTGTCTCTTTGGACATCCATAGGTATAAGGCACTATTGCTTTAACAACTACCACTTGAGTTGGGTTGGTTATGGTTGTGGTGGAGGAGGCAGATTAAACCATAAAAAGCCTCTATTAGGTTTGTGGAAGTTTTGTGTATTATTTTGGTGTTGATTATTGTGTTCAGGTTTTTCAGCTCAGTTAGAAGTGGACTTTGAATCATGACTTGAAACTGAGTTATGGTATTCACACAAGGTTGTACATAAATGCATGAATCAAGGAAATTTCATTATAGTTAATTTATCTTGAAGGTTGGTGTGTAATTTTTCGATAAACATCTTTTTCATATGTGCATTAGGAAACTTGACATCAATTTTAGCATACAAGGATTGGTATCATGAGATAAAATTGGTTACTTTCTCATTTGTGTTTTGTCTACATCACCTAAGGTTAGCCATTATCTTTTTAGGTGTCATTTGAACTTGAAAGTGACTTATGAAAGCATCCACCAATTCATTGAATGAAAAGATGGAATGATTAGGTAAGTTGGAAAACTATTCTATTGTAGTATCTTTCAAGGTCCTTGGGAAAAGTTTTTCTAATATTTTATCATCAAGGACAAAGTCACCACACAAAGCTGTATAAGGATTTACATGGTTCATAGGGTCTCCTTTTCCTCCATATTTCTCAAATCGAGACATTTCTATCCCTTGTGGCATTAGGGTATGTAATATTTCTAAGGATAAGGGGCTGCTATAGACATGATATATGTGGGTGGAGCGGGTTGACCTTGATTAATGGTGGAAGGTTGATGTTGCATGGATGAAATAGTGTTAAGGAGTTGTGTAAGAATAAAATCGGGGTAAGTGGGTTGAAGTGGAAGGGAAAATGGTGATGGATTGTAAGTGATGTTAGGGGAAGTGAAAGGGATACGAAGGGGTGTGAAGGTGGTGGAAGGAACTTGCAATGCCACAAGAGAAGTAGGAATGCTAGTTGGAATCAGGAAATAAATAGCTAGATAATTAACCTAATGCATAGTTGTGTGGACTTGTGGATTGGTATAAGTTGCTATGGATGCTATGGTTGAAGGGGGATGAACTTGAGGTCCGCCTTGGCTTATAGGAATGTTTGCAGATTGGGTAATAGAAGAGGCAT
This sequence comes from Sequoia sempervirens, assembly GCA_007258455.2. Lineage (NCBI taxonomy): Eukaryota > Viridiplantae > Streptophyta > Pinopsida > Cupressales > Cupressaceae > Sequoia > Sequoia sempervirens. The sequence goes on along the minus strand of VDFB02271358.1, from coordinate 1,112,950,848 downwards.
GTTTATTGTAAATCTTAGCAATTCTCTTCATCACTTGCAAGCCATCATAACTTTCAATCAAATGATGAAGATTGCCAATGGCAAGTATAGCGGTGGTGGAAATATTTTCTAGTGACAAGTCTTGTTGTAAATGTGCAAAGTCCTCATGAATATTAATGAAAATTTCTTGTGGGAGGGAATTGTTCTGGTTGGAAACATTCATTGGATGGAAAGGTGAAGGCATAGAAGTGGTATTGTCAGTGCCTAATGCACCATTGTCCATACTAGGAGTAGGAGCTCATGAGATCCCACGGTCCACAAAAAAAGTGCTATCGCGAGATGTCATGAGTCTAGAAATTTTTCTCACTAAGGTATTATTAATGGGGCACCAAAAACTCATACAAGTACCACAAAGGATGGGTGAATGAAAATGAAAGCTAATCTACGAGCTCTAAAATGCCAATAATAGGAATTTTGAGATCTAACTATAGAAAACATAAATGCAAAAAAATTCCAAAAATGTTGTCTAAGAAGTTAAGAGGGACTAATTTTCCCTGGGTGGTGAATGAGTCCCAATATGATGCTTTTTTTTAATAATTTTCAAATATTTAAAGATGATTTAAATGCTCTACAGTATGCTATCAAAGATGTAGAATATAGATTTTTTACTTTTTTGAATGAGATGTAATGCAAGAATGAAATCTAAATGAAGTTTTCACTAATGCAAGATGAAAAGTCCTAGAATGCAATAAAAAAATAATATCCTAATTGAATGTTAATGCAAATGTGAACTAAGATGGAATATGTAAATGCAATAAAAAATGAAAAGTGTTCAAGAGTCAGGTGCACCAAAATGAAACATAGATTTTTGGGACCCTAAGACTTCTCTTGCACTTCTAGGGTTTTTCACCTAAAAGGAGAGAGATAGGGCCAAAAATGCTAATGATTCATTCAAATTAGGATGTATGCAATGTTTTTGATAAAGGAAAAAATGGGTTTTACAGGGACCCAAAACCACAAAGTTTTCAACTTAAAATAGGAAAGGACAAAAAGTTCCAATGAATTAAACATGCTGCAACTAAAGAAAAAACCTAAAAAAATAGCAGTCAGCCAAAAAAACTAGGAAGGACAGCCAAAGAGCCAGCTGAAGCACATACCAAAAAAATAATAACAACTAATATAGAGTCTTCAAAACAATCTTGGTCTCGGCCTCCAGATCCTACATATCCTGGACACCCTTCTTGAAAGTTTGAATCATCCGTGGTGTCGAGGGTGCCTTCCTTTTCAGATTAGCCCTAGTTCTCTTTGAAATTCCTATATCCTCTTCCTGGTTTTTATCTTTCACCTCTTCCAAATCAACAACCAAGGATCCCTATTGAGCTTTATCCAGTTTTTCAGTCATTGCATTGATAATGATAGTGTTATGTCCTACCATTCTATTATTCTATTCAATAATTATCTTCACAACATTTTTTTATTTTTTCCAAATCCATATCTATCCTTTTGTCCTTCTCCACATTGTCCTGGATCCCTTTAGTAGTCATGTTCTCATTACACTCATCATCCTTCTTACATAACGTGGAAACCTTAGCTCCCACTTCTTCCAATTTACTCTGGAGGGCCCAATTTTTTATTTTCAGATCATTAATTTCATGAAAAACCCATTTTGACATTCTGAGATAGTCCTCGACATTATTCCTCACAATCCCCAGAAAATTAGCGGTGGGTTCCCTATCAAGATTGAGGCAACTTTTAGAAGGGTCAGAGGCTCCAGGGGGGCTAGTTCTAACATCTCTGTCTGTCGACAGGATAGGAGAGGAAGAATTGTTATTTGTGCCAGAATCCTTAGAGTCGGGAGAATCTTCAAAATAAAAAACAAGGTTTTTAACAGGGAGATTCTTTTCAACACCTTTGGCTTTGGGAGTAGAACATCCAGGCTCAGAAGTAGGGCAGACTTTAATAGGCTAGGGATTATGGATTTGGATTTTCATGCCAGTCTGGACAAAGGGCAGATCCAGGATTGTTCTTACCAGACTCAAACTTGGTTTATTCCCCAAACTACTAGGTTCAGTGTCATCCTCCTCAGACGCCGAAGAGGCATCCAAGTTAGCAGGGGTTGACAGATTTTGGAAGTGTTCAAAAATTAATCTTATCATACCAGTATGTAATATCAGATATCTTTTAGGGTTTTTCTTATGGTCTTCCATACTCTTTCTTAAGGAACAAAGTAAATAATAGGGGAGATAAACCCTTACCTTATAGCAAAAATGGTTGAGCAAGGTAAAATGATAGCCGTAGACCCTAGTGAACCGAACATCTAGGGTAATATACTCCATGATGACGCGAAGAAATTTTCTCCAGAGAGCTTTAATGGTGTCAACCTCGAAGTAGTTGTTGGAAACTTTCACTAGTTTCAATTTTTCCTTGTCTTTCTTCAGAAATCTAACCACTGCTTCATCAGAGAAATTCCTGTCTTGGAAAGATTTGTGTCCTTCAATGGACATACCAGTCACTTTAGCAATGAGATTTTTATCGATCTTAACTTTCCTACCAAAAAGGGTTATTTCCCCATTGTCCCAATTCTTCTCAAAAGGCTTTGTAGCTTCCTGATTAGACCCATGGAGTTTTTCCAGAAAAGGGAATAAACCCCCACTTATCCACGCTTTAGTATTTCTTGTGTGCATCTTGAAGCTGTCTGGCTCAACTATTTTTCTTTCTCCTCCCATTTTAGCAAGCACAGTGATGTAGAAAGAAATGAAATATTGGTTTGAAATGGTCCCGCCAAACCTATGAGCCCACAAAGTGTGCCGAGCTAGCTTACAAGACAAGCTGATTAGCTCAGCCCCATGTAATCTAATGATAGTGATGTACTTACCCCATTCCATCATTATGATTGAAGTGACACACATCTTTCCCATGTGATGCATCATAGTTCAATAAGGCTAAGACATCAACACCTAAATCATTGATATTCAGCCATGTGCACTGACCTTTAATTTTAACCCCTTCATTCGCAAAAAAGTCTGCCACAGCATTGGCTTCTCTATAGGCATGGGATATCTTTATATTATCAAACTTAGCTAAGGTTGAAATAGCATCATCAATCCAAGACTTTATGGTCCATAAGGGGGGGACCTACCTAGAAGACATTCAATTATATTTTTTGAGTCCCCTTCACACTAGAGGTTCTTAAAATTTAGACTGTGGGCCAAATTTATTACATGAAAATCTCTAACAGCCTCAATTGAGTGATTGGTTTTTGAGCCAAGGGGGGTAGCAATTGTACCTAGAAAATTACCAAAAGAATCCCTTATAAATCTGCCACATCCCGTTGCACCAGGATTTCCTTTAGCTACCCCATCAAAGTTGGCTTTGATCCAACCGTTAGGTGGAAAATTCCATCAGACTCCCTCCCTATCCTTCTTAGCATTCTTAGGAGCACAGGAAATATCATAGCTAATTTTCCATTCCTTAGCAATCGTTAGATCATAGGAAGAACAAGCCACTTTCACAATATTACAATCCTGGTTGGGGATTGCATTGAATTTTTTTCATTAATTTGATTACTTAATCAAACACTATGATCTCTTAAGATTCCTTATCTCTGTAAATTCTATTGTTTCATTCTTTCCATAGACCCCAAGTAACATGAGGGAAGGAAAAATACCACAAATTCTGTAGTGTTGGGTTGTGAGTAGGATCTTTCCATTCAATGAAAAAGTATTCAATTGACAAGGGGAACACCCAAGATAAATGCCAATAATAGAGGAATTTTTCCCAAATTGAGGCAACAAATGGGAAATGAAGAAACAAATGAAAAACTGACTCTGCCTCCATCTTGTAGAGATAAAATCTATTGGGTATTTGAAAACCTCTCTTGCAGAGATTATCAATCATGAGCACTTTGTTTCGAAGTAGGATCCAGAAGATGTTGACTTTGGGAACAAGGTGTTTGATACAAGAATTTGACAAAAAGGGGAGGGGAGCCTGGGATGAAGACAACCTTGAAAAAGCTGACGAAATAGAGTAGTTTCCTGAGGGTTCATCTTTCCAAAAAAGATAGTATTTTGTCTGATCATGGAAAAGTCTGACAACCAATAGGTAGGATTGAACATGAGCAAGAACCTGACTAACAAGACCCAGATCCACCCATTTTCCATTCTTCCAATAATCTTTAACATACAACCCAAACAAAGCTTTAAAAATCTTGACCCACCCACAAAAAGGTTAAATTTTGGCAAGGGTCTCCTTGAACAACCATCTATCATCCCAGAATCTAGTTTGGTTTCCACTCTTGACTTGCCAACCCACTCCTATATCAACCACTTTTCTACCAGCAATCAAGTTATTCCAACAGGTTGAGCCTTTGGGTAGAAAATGAGATTCCCTCATGATTATAAGAGATTTGTTATTCTCCAAATATTTACTTGTCAAGATTTTAGTCCATTCCCCTGAGGACGAAATAGTCTCCAAATTTGTTTAGCAAGAAGAGTCTTGTTAACCATCCTGATTTTTCTAAGACCTAAGCCACCAGCCTTTTTAGGTTTGCACACTAGATCCCACCCTATTAAAGGAAACCTTTTTCTTTCTTCAACACCCGACCAAAGAAATATTTTTTGAATCTTTTCAATAGCAGCCACAAACTTGGCAGGGATTTAGAAAAGGCTTAATGCATAAATCGACAGATTCTGAAGAATACCTTTGAGGAGCTGTAATTTACTGGCTTGACTTAGCAGAGCTCCTCTCCATCTAAAAATTTTCTTGCTAAACCTCTCAATCAATGAAATCCAAAAGGACTTCGGGGGTTTAAGGCTTAAAGATAGACCTAGATAGGTGGCAGGTAAAGACTCCACCCTACAACCTAGGATTTTGGTAATTTTATTTTGTTTGTGTTCAGGAGTATTAAAGAAGAAGAGAGATCATTTTTGTTTGTTAATCAGTTGCCCAAATGCCCTCCCATATGCATCTAGTATATTTTTCAAAGACTTTCCCTCTGAGATAGTAGATATTCCCAAGAGGATGGTATCATCAACGAACTATTGATGAGAACATATCAAATTGCTAGAAGATGGTTTAAGACCAACAAGAGATCTTTGATCTATTAGCCTTTTCAAATTTCTTCCAAGAATTTCCACCATAATAGTAAATAAAATAGGATAAATAAGACCTCCCTGTCTTAGACCTCTGGAGCTTTGAAAGAAAATTGAGGGAGATCCATTAACCATAACAGATATTGAAGTTGTAGACACAAGTTGCTCCACCAGCTAAAGAACCCTGTTGCTGAACCCAGATGCCTTTAAAATTTTAAACAAGAATTTCCATTCAACTCTATCATAGTCTTTTGATATATCAAGCTTTAAGAGGAAACCTTTAGTCTTTGACTCAACTAGGGAATCTATACTCTCATGTATAGTGACTATTGAATCAAGGATCTGTCTACCATGGACAAATCCATTCTATTGAGGTGAGATCAGAGTTGGCAATAGAATTAAAAATCTTGAAGTCATAACCTTCGAGATGATTTTGTAGATAGAGTTACAAAGGATGATAGGTCTGAAAGCATCAAAGTCCACCACGCTAGGCTTCTTAGGAATAAGAACCAGAAAAATAGCATTTAACTCTTTTAAGAGACTTCTGGACCCAAAAAATTGTTTAACAGCATTCACCACATCCTCTCCAACAATCTCCCAAAACTGTTGAAAGAAGAACATAGGAAACACATCAAGACCGGAAGCTTTACTCCCTTCAAAGGAAAATATATCCTTCCTAACTTCCTCACTAGATGGAATAGTAGTCAACTTAGAGTTTTCTTCCTGATTAATCATATTAGGTATAGCCTCTATCAAATGATCTTTATCATTTTGGTTAGTTTCCTCATTCTTAGAAAGAAGATTTTTGAAGAAAATAACAGTTTTCCTTCTAATTTCCTCCTCTTCCTTGTACCAGTTACCATCAACTTCAATAAGAGAGATTCTATTAACCGCCCTATTTTTTGAGGCCAAGTGAAAGTACCTAGTATTTTTGTCACCTGCAGATAACCATAGAGCTCTAGATCTTTGTCTTCAGAACTCCTCTTCTTTAGAAATGATGTCGTGCATCTTAATTAGGAGCTCATTCTCTTTTACCTTAATATCATTCAAATATCCATCCTTCTAGATTTTATTTTGGATTTCCCCCAACTCCATCTGAAGATTAGTTTTAATCCTAAAAATGTTACCAAAAGACTCTTTTTTCCATTTTTTAAAATTGAATTTAACTTCCCTAAGTTTTTTGGCAACTCTAAACATAGTTGTCCCAGAGATATTAATGTTCCATCTATTCCTAATTTTCTCTTTAAAAAGAGGATGGGAGAGCCACATTTTTTCAACTCTGAAGGGGGTATTTTTCTTTATCTTTAAAGGATCCGCAATAAAACTTATGGGAAAGTGGTCAGATCCAATCCTTGAAAGGGCTTTAAGAGAAAAATAATAGTTTAAGAACCATTGGTTAGAAATTAAAGTTCTATCTAATCTAACCTATATCAGGTCCATACCATTTCTGTGATTCAACCAAGTATAGGAAGCGCCCTACAAATCTAGATCAATCAACACTTGATTATTGATAAAGTTCTGAAGATCCTCCTTACTTTCTGCATTGATCTAGATCCTCCAATTTTTTCTTCATTCAATAAGGGGGTATTAAAGTCTCCCATGAAAACCCATGAATCACTATCAAAAATCCTTCTAAAAGCGGCTAGCTCCAACCAGAAAGATTTTCTGGTACCTTTTCCATTGGGAGCATAGATATTTAACTGAATCTAGTTGAAATTCTCCCTAATGTGGGTGAATCTAGTAGCAATGTGGTTCTATCCTTCCAAAATTGGATCCCCTTTGATTATTTGACTATTCTAGAAAGTGGAAATACCTCCTAAAGCACCATTTGAGTTAATTTCCATGTATACTACAATACTGAAATAGTTGAATCATCTTTTCCACTTTTTCCTTCGACATTTTAGTTTCCTGAATAAGGAGAATATCTGGCTTATGATCTTTAACAAAATTGTGTAGTATGTCCTTATGGGGATTATTAAGTCCCCTGATATTCCATGACATAATCTTCATGATTTTCTAGGGGAGTGGAGAAAATCTGAGATAGTTTTCTGAAAGCCATCCGCAATATCGTAAAAACTATTATGCTCTCTTGTCTATTTAGTAGACTTTTTCCATGAGAGTTCTTTGTTGCTCCATAGTTTTCCTTGGATCTTGATCTAGTGGAGATACCACTTGGAGTATTTCATTGTTTATCTTTTTTCTTCTTTTTCTTGGATAAGACCTCCTCTCTATCAATATCTTCTCGACTTTCCATTTCTTTACTAGATTCCCACTCCTTATCAATCAAAAGTCTTTGCTCCTAGGGTAATGTATCCATGAGGCCATTCAAAATGAAAGGTTGAATAATCATGAGAAATTTCAGTAGCTTGGCCTTGATTATCATAGGAGTCCTTGACCAATTTCGGGCAGATAGGATCTGTAAAGGGATCAACACCTGAAGGAAAATAACCTTTAAAGGAAGGGAGCATAAGAGGAATATTTAGTTCCAAGGATAGACCCATGATTCCCCTCAATATTCTTAGTTGGGCTCTTCTCTTGGCATAAAGGACCTACATCCTAGCTCTACTTTTCTTCACCAACTGCCTGCCCTGCACTTGCTTCTTTTCTTAGTTATCAAGGTGTCCTCAAACTCCTTATGCTAGGGTTCCTAGGGAACCACACACTTATTCCCCATATCACAACCAACCTCTTTTAAGATACCATGAACATTAGACTCTTTATTCTCAGGAATTCCCCTTCTAATTTCATTCTCCATATAGATTTTGAAGTTCCAATTGACTTCTCCTTTTCTTTGATGACATTTAAAGGACACTTCTTAGCCAGTGCCCAATTTTTTTGCATTTGAAGCAAGAAAAAGGAATAGTTTCAAACTCAATAGCTTGCGACCAGGATCCCAACTTCGAAAGAATCTCAACTGATGAAGGAAGGTCAACATTCTAAGAGACCCCCACACATATTCTTGCAAATACCAACCTCTTTCTAGCAGCTGTCATAGAGTCTATAGAGAGAAACTCTCCAAAAGAGTTCACAATACCATAAAAGACATCTTCATTCCAATACTCTAGGGGAAGACCCGAGAGTCTTACCCACACTGGGACATTCTCAAAAATATAATTCAATAGGTCCAGATTTGAAGACCATTTTTTAAGAGCCAGGGAAGATTTTCCTATTACCCATGGACTGCCACTTCTTACAACCAAGATATCCTCCTGCAGGTGAATTCAAATGCATGCAAAAAATCCCTTTGGGAGCGCCGCTATTGAAAATTTTCCATAAGTTCTCCATTTGTTTTTGAAAAAATCCCTAACCACTTTAATGTTTGGTCTAGGACCCATAAATTTACCCACCAGGGTTCTTTCCATTAAAGCAATGTTATGATCAATTAATAGATTAGGCACAACGATTGCAAACTTACCTTTCTCTGGGATAGAGATATTTTTCATTGGAGGGAAGGTTTAATTTCCATTTGGTTTAACCCCAAATAGAGAAGCCCAACGTTTACGATTTCCTCAATTTTCACCAACGGGCCCCACCATGCCTTTAGATTTTTCACTTTTTTGACAGTCAGGGGAACCCACAGTTTTAGTAGCTGGAATATCCTTTCCTCCCAGGTCCACTAGAATTTTGTTTCTGGAATCGGCCTCCTTTCAGATCAACCTCACCTTGCTTCTTACTTGAAACAAGTGCCGATATTGCTTGTGAATTCTTAGGTCCTGCACCGTCTCCATCTCCAATGCCCGATTTTTCAAAATCCTTCTTTTCCCACTTGTGCCCGCACTCGTGCCCATGCTCGTGCTCTGCCATCATTTTTTCTAGGATATATACAATGTTTTCTAGGCTAGATGAAGTTAAGTAAATGAAATTGACTAATCTAAATGATAAAAAATGAATGTAAAAGTGAAATTAAAGCTATGTTTGAAAACACATTGTCATATGAAAAAAAAAGTAATTGAAGGAAATATGCAGAACATAAAGAGATGGGTAAAATTAGAGTGAACCTAGAAAAAATGTGATGAATTTGGGATGTTATGAATGCTGGTTTAATTCACCAATTTTTCACAGTGGGACTCATTCGCCTAGGGTGGAAAATCAGTCCTCCTCCTGGTGAAAAAGTGTCGAAAGATGATTTCTGACTGTCAGGATTCATAATCTAACAAAATTTAGATTTTTAGTCCTAAGGTGGGACTCATTCACCATAGGTGGTGAATTATTCCTCTCCCAAATTTCTAAAAAAATAGGCGACAACTCTATAACACCAGATCTAGAAATCACTGCTTGTCGGGTTGCCAAAGTCAATTCTGCAAGAAACTGACAGAAAACCTTCTCCAAGCTTAAAATGGACTTGATTTGACTTGAAAACCAATCTTCAACACCTAAAATCTTGTCAAATCTGCACAAAAGGCTGCAAACAAACATGTAATAGGAGAAAAATGGTTGAGGGTTAGTGAATAGGGGTTTTCCTTGGTCAAGCCACTTTTGGTAATCAAACTCTTAATAAGATAATGAAATGTAAGAGAAAAATAAACTAATAACATGTAAATTCTATCCACTTACAAAACCCTTGATGATGCAAGTCTAAAGTAATGTCAATGGCTACTTCAAAGTGCTTGAATAGGGCTTGAAAATATGTTCTAAGATGCTTGAATGCTTGAATGTGATGTGTGATTAAATGTTTGAATGAATGGGTGTTGAAATAACATTAAATATAACATATTTCCCAACACATGTATTTAATGGTATTTGTCGAGATAATATTCAAAAATATACTTAACTAAGTCATATGAGGGCATAAAGAGACCCGAATCAAGCATGAGAAAAGGATAAATAGTGAAAATATGCCTAGAAAAGAGTGAAATCTTGTTACAAGACTTTAAACACTTCAAAATAGGACTTGTTTAGTGATGAAAATGTGATTTTTAGGTGAGCTTAATGAATAGAGTTTAGAAGAATGTAGAAATGTCTTACAACACTTCAACACCTTTACAAGGCGTTATTATTTGAATTTTAGTACCTAAATATGCATGTTCAAGCGATGTCACAACATAAAATTAGAGCAACATGGTTCCAACACCATGAAACAAGACCTAAAAGCCATGAAAATGACAAGGGGCCATTTTCTACAACACAAATTTAATAAATAATTATTATCTAGTTTCTATTTGAATTATGACTAAAGTCTTGATTGATAGGCTTCTTGAAAAACATCTATAGTTTTCAAACGTTATCACATTCTATGCTTCACATACTAGGATTAAAAAATGAATTTCATGAAGTTTTGACCAAGTTAAGGTGGTCAAACATACAAGTTTTATATTTTTAAAAGTTGTAATAAAAATTCATATTTAATTATTTACTTGGAAAAAATTATAAAAATATGCATCACATCGGGACATGAGTGCTCTACTTATATCTAAAATATTATAAAAATAAATTATCATTTTATTGTGGTTATGGTGGTTAGACAGACACCTACTTCTTAGTTTTTCCCTAAAATTTAAGTGCTACTGCATTGAAATTTTAAAATTTCACCAAATAGATTTTTTTTTAAATAAATAAATAAACATAGTAGTTTAGAAAATACATTCAATTTGCTACATATTATATTCTTACATATTTTTGAAATAATATAGATAACTTATTCAATTTTTTACATCAAGTTGCCTAACTCTGATTTTTCTAAATTTTATTGCCACTTAAGGGCCTATTTTTTCCATGATGATCCTACACATACCCATTTGTGTTCTCAATATTTTCAAGGCTAATGGGTTTCTTTTGACATACTGTGGTGGTTGGCCATTTTGATTTGGATTCAATGTAGCAATTTTTTGTTGGAGAGATGAAACATTTTATAAGAGTTGGTTAAGGATGAGATCATTGTTTATGTTTTGAGATGGAGGTGAATATGGTGGAGGTATATATGTGTTCGAAGGAAAAGTGAATTGTAAATTTGTCAGGGGATATGGATTAGGAGATATGAGATTTGAATGCACAAAGATAAAGGGATTCCTAGTAGAAATACCTTTAGGTAGTATTGGCATTGATAGTGGTTTGTATGATTGTAGTAACAATTGGATTAGTGTATGTCAAAATAGAGGTCATAGTTGTGGAAGGGGGAATTGGATTTCCACCTTGACTTTGAGTATACACCAAAGTTTGATCACAACTAGTCATTCTAGGGACATGTTTATCAATAATATGGGCTAGGCTACAAAAAATAATATTCCTTTTTTATTATCAATCATTCTCCTCATGTTATCTATGATAAGAATCATAGTACCAACAATGTATTCAGAACTCACAAATTTTTTTAATTTGTCTAATTATTCATCCATTTTTCTTACGTTCTCTTGAGGGACATTAACAATCATTGATTAAACATTGGTAACATTAGTTGTTGGTAAGGAGGTAATAGGAAATGAGGTGTCAAGGGTATGGTCCATAGTGGGTTAACTAATGTCAACACTATGAGTAAAAGAGTTGGAAAACCCAAGTCCATAGTGAGTAATGTATCATAGGATGACATGAGTCTCAAACTACATCTCATGACAGTATTGGCAATAGCACACTAGGTTGTGAAGCTCATACAAGTTTCACCAAACTTAAGTGCACCCAAAATGGAGAATAGGCACAGATAAATGCAATCAAACACCCTAGAATATGAAGTATAATGCAAGTATGTAAAAAATGATAATAATTTATAGATTTTAAACAAGATAATATTCTAATTATACTATGAAAAAATCTGAAAAATGATGTCTTGTAATTCAAAAATGATAATAATTTATAGATTTTAAACAAGATAATATTCTAATTATACTATGAAAAAATCTGAAAAATGATGTTTGTAATTCAAAAAAATTATATTACAAATGCACTTGAATTGATCAATTAACTTTATTGTAAATGATTGTAGAAATAGAAATTTCTAGAAACTGAAATAGATGAATACAAAAACAAAAAATGAAGACAAAGGGTTTTGAGTGCCCAGAAATTCAGAAACGAACCTGGGACTCATTCTCCTATGGGCGAATGGGTCTTGTATCAAGGTTCTGAAAAATTAAATTACAAATTTTTGAGGAGATGTTTATGTTTTTCAAATTCTAGTTGCAAACAAGTAGTTATAGTTTCAAATATTTTGGAAAATTATATCAAAATGCAAGTGTAAAATGATGTTAATTGAGAAGAAAAAAGACCTAATTTGAGATAGAATTTTGATTCAATTTTCTGATTTAAGTGACTAATCATGCAATGTTATGTAAAGACTTTGCAAAAGTGAATTAATTTTTTGAATTTTTTATATTTTAAACAATGAAAAATGAAAACCTAAAACCCTAAATGAGATGCAAACTAATGCAAGTTAAGAACCCTAAATGAAATACAAATTAATACAATGCAATAAAAAGTAATGCAAATCCTAGATCTAGGGTTTGAATGGTCTCCAAATATAGAAAGTTTATAGTGCAAGAATGCCAATTTTAATAGAATGAAACATTGAAAAATACGTGTGGTTTTATGTTTTTAAGGGTGTTTGTGTGTGGGTTCGCCATTAGGTTCTATTTTTTATGTCGCAATTAATGTGTTTAGAGGACTTGTCCCTTTTTCAACTTGTAAGCAACTTTTAGGCTTGGGGTCTATTTCAACTTGGTATAACTTGTTGTTATAGACATATTTCATGATAGGATGAAGAGTCGACCACATGCATCTCATGAATCCAAGGTCTTCCCAAAAGAATATTATATGAAAGTTCATGAAGCATGACATGAATGGGAGTTTGTAAAGTGGACTTTCTGACTATAATAGGTAAAGTAATCACATCGAGAAGGTGGTCTCACAACACACCCCAAGAGAAAACTAATGCTTATGGTAGGTGTTGGCTAGTTGGAAAGATCACTAGAAGTGAACAGTAAAGAAAAATATTTTTGAAAGAGTACTTCGTAATTCAAGTGTTTTGGGTACTGGGTATCAAGAACTGGGAATGTTAGAAATTAAAAGGTAATGTAAAAGGTAAAAAAAATGTTCTCGTCCAAGAGTTGACATCTGGTGAAGATGGAAGTTTTGGTAAAACCAAAGTCTAGGAAAAGCATGGGTAAAGTTGAATATCGGGTAATAGGTACAAGGTGAAGATGCAAAGAAAATTTTTAAAATTTTAAGGTTATCTAAAAAGTCTGATAGTTTGGTAACCTAATGTAAAAGGATAAATACACAAGAATACAATATTTTCTTGAAAGCATGTTATTTATGATGAATTTATGTGTGATAATGAATTCATTATTATTTTATTTACATGAGATTTTATAAAAAAAAAATTAAAGGGATTTAGTTGGTAAAATTTGTGATTGTACGAGAAGCAGATTGCGATGCAGAGTTCGAGAATGGGAGGTTAGGAAAAATAAAGTTTTAGGAAGATCCAATGGTGTTATGAAGTTCAAAAATACACTTTGGAGGCTCATGAAGGAATAGAGTTTATTGCAAAGGAATACTAGATACTAGGAAATCAAGACTTTGGATTTTAAGCATGCAATGAAGAAGTGTATTCATTTCGAGGATTAATCATTCTTGGAATGTTCAAAATGGGATTGAACTTGAATGTAGGAACAAAAATTCCACCTAATCATTCTGTATGTATGGGAATTTCCTAAAAAAAAAATTTAGCAATTTGTTTTTTTTCCAAGAAGGAACCCTGATAATAAAAAAGATAAAAAACTTGAAGGACTTCAACACGTAGATGGAGGTTGACCTTTTTTTTCTTCATTTACAATTCTCTTACTAGTCACCACATTCCACATGCCTTGATATTATTCATCCCTTGGATTTCCTCTCATTTATTTGTCTTATCCTATCTACATCTTACTTTTATAAAAGGATAGGGGATACCTATTTTAAGTTAAGTTCAGAATTTGTGGATGTTGAAAGAGCCAAAACTTCTATAAGTTTGTTCTTTTTTCCTATTTTCTGAATCATTCCAGACTAAAAACTTATATGCACATAGAACTTAATCAAGATAGAAGCCAATTTGATAGCTACCTATCTCATGTATCTTTTGTAGCTAGTTTTGTTAATTCTTAACCAAACAAGACTGTGTGCTACTTCATTTAAGGGTGCATGCAGAACCTACTCGGTGTCCAAACTAACACTCCTCTCCTTAAAAGCTTGGATCATTTTATGCCTAGCTGTGAAATAATCTAGTGAAGTATAAAGTGGTTTTATTTTATTTGATTAAATCTTGGGGCATGCATGGAGGATAACAAGGAGAAATTTTATTTTTTAGTATCTTTTAATGGTTTGTTTTATAATATATGCTTAAATTTTAGAAAATGTTACAAAAAATAGATGAATGAATGAAAAATTGATTAAAACTATTTCATTTCTATGAAATTGTTGAATGCTTAAAGCTAAATCTACTTAAGTGATAACAAAAAAATTTGATGTTCATGAAATATTATTACAAGTCTTTTGATTTCATGAGATTATTCTATGATCGAATCATAAATATTGTATCTAATAGATATGATTCTTAATGAAATCATAAATGACTGTAGGCCCCTTGAGATTAACAATAATATCACATTATACCTTGAATTGAACCTAGTATGGTCAAGACCTAATGACCAGAGCCTTCGGATTAAGCTAAGTCAACCTTTTCCTATTACATGGACAACTTAGGTTGCCCCAGTTTAGTCTTTCAAGTAAAGATAGGTTCTTCATGGTTTTCGTGTGAGAATTTTATTTGTACTATTGTTGTGAGTGACATCATCATCAACATGAACTGGCACTAGGAGGGATTCGTCTTGTTTTTTTTTATATCTTTATCTTCATGTTTTGTTTAGGAATTTGTATTGGTTCCAGGTTTAAAAAGAAGCTTGTAAGGTAGAAGTCTAATGCAAGCTGATGTTTCAAAAATGGAAGTTGAAAAACTCTAGAAAATTCTTAACCAAAGGTTACATCCTTTGAGTTTATTCACCTTTGGTAGAGTCACATAGTGTAGAATTCATGATAAAACTAATCACGGTGAAATCGATTGTGAATATTTTTAACTAGGATAAGTTTGGCTATGTATAAGGTGATTTCATTAATGAAAGAATTTTTAACTACAAGAAGAAAGAGACTATTAGCGAGAAATATTTTGAATCTTGAAAGAGAGTATAACCCTAGTGGAATTGAAAATGTTAAAAAATTGATTGATATATCAAAACAGTTTGAGAATTGCAATTATTATGAAGAAAGTTTCAATATTTTGCAAGAAGATGGGTGAAAATGTCTAGACTCGAAAATATTACACCAAAAATGAGGAAATGACATCGACGAGTCATCATTCTCTTGAATCATGGAAAACTTAAGTGAAGAGAAGGATCATGAAAATTGAGCGGGAGATGCATTTTTTCATTCCAACCTAACAATTTATAAGTTGAAAAAGGGAATTTTCCTAATTTTATGCAGGATATAGAGTATCGAGTTTTCACTTTTTCTCTCTCTGATAACAATATAAATTGTGATATCGCTTGGTCTAAAAAATTTCAAAGTGAATACAAGGCCAAGGAAACAAGAATTTCAGAGGAGAAGAAAATAAAGAAATGGATGCAGTCACTCATGGAACTTGTAAACAAATATTTTTTCTTCCAAGGTTCTTTCTTGCACTTCTAGGGTTTTTCACCTAAAAGGAGAAAGATGGGCCAACATGTAATGTAAAGAATCAAGATTAATGTAATATGGATGCAATATGCCTAGATGAGATGATCTAAATGCAAAGAACTGATAAAATGGATTAATTATGCAAGCATAACTAAGAAATGAAAAGTGTTTGAAAATACAGTGGTGTAGGCAAAAAGAACTAAAAACATGAACGAACAGTAAAATAACTTGATGAAACTGAATGAAGTGCACCTGGATCTTGAAAGCTAATGTTGAAAGGTTTTGGAATGCTACAAAGATCAGTGTTGAAGCCCATTGGGACTCATTCACCATAGATGGCGAATTAGTCCTATTTTTGGTGAAAACTAATGGAACAGGTTTTAGGATGTCAGGAACACAAAACTCTAGAAAATAATTTTTCCATCCTAGCAATGGGACTCATTCACCACAAATGGAAAATTAGTCCACCTATAGATTTTTGAAAAGTCAAGGGTCAATTTTTTAGGTGCTGGTCTGCACATTTCTACCTGACAGCTTGTCGGATCCAAATCTAGAAAATATGACAGGAAAGTGTTCTCCAAGTGTCAAATAGGGTTATGTTGACTTTGATGACTTTGATTAATTTAGAACACCTTTTTGACATCTTTCTCTTTGACATATTTTCCTACAAGACCTATAAACACACATACAAAGAGGGGGAAAAAGTTTAAGGGTTAGAGTATAGGGGTTTGCCATAGTTAAACCCCAATTTGGTAATCAAACCATTGATAATGAAATGAAATGAAATAAAGAGAGAATGATGAAAAAATAACATGCAATGTCATAAACTCACCAAACCCTTGACGTTGAAGTTTGAAGATATGTTGCTCTGAGATGCTTGAATTCTTGATTAAATGATGAGAATGCTAGAATGCATGAATTAATTATGTTGATGATGATGATTGGGGGTTAGAAAGAATAGAAAATCATATATTTATACACAATTATTCCCTAATATCTTGAAAATACATCACAGGTCGACTTTAGGTCTTAAGGAATAAAAACCTTCTAGTAATTTGAATTTATTTTGATTTTTGTGCCAAGAACTCATTCAACCCCAGTGGCGAATGGGTTAAAAATTAAGTTGTCTTAAATAATTTTTTTTAGGTTTACATTCAAAAATATACTTACTTAAGGCCCGTAAGTGCATAAAGGGGCCAAATAAAACATAAGAAAGGTGTATTTGTTGATGACAAGTCTAGAAAAGCATGAAATTTTGTTACAAGACTTTAAAACACTTTAAAATAATACTTTGTAAGTGATAAAAAGGGGGTATGTAGGTGAATTATAATAAGAAGAGTATAAAAGTGTGAAAATGTGTCACAACACTACACAACACCTTTACAAGACATCATAAAGTCTTAATGATTCATAAAGATTCAAGACCTAATGTGAATGTGTGGGCCACATTGCAACATTAAATCGAGCCAAATAAGCACAAGGAGGGACAAAATAAGAAAAATTAGAAGGGTTACTTTTTCCATGTTCCACAGTTAGCCCCCACTTTAGTGAGAGGATGAACTTGCTTCAAGCTCACACTAAAGTATCCGAACATGCAATCAAGAGGGGTCTGAATGCACTAATGCTTGGTGAGGTGAGAGAACAAAAATCAAGAGGGATAATCAAGCCTCCAAGGTCAAGATCGCATGGAAATCCAAACATAAGCAAAAATAAACAGATGTGAAGATGATGAAAAAGAATGAAAGTGAAAAGAGAAAGTCAGATCAAGCTTTGATCATTTGTCGAGCTCATTGTGGATTAGATCTAGGCTATATGTTTGGAAAGAAAATGCATACTCACTCTAGGGCGATGGAACTCATGGCTGTCTACTGGGTGAGAAGGCACAAAAGGTGAGAAAAATACACTCACAGCTAGTATGTACTCACAAACACACAAGTGGCTATGGGGAAAAGTCATGCCTCATAATGGGCTTCTCATTCAACCATACTCAAGTTATACCTCCTGATAACTTTAATAAGAAGCCACAAAGGACAATTTCGTTTCACACTTCATGAGACAAGCAAAGCTTCATATGCTTAGAACTCATGAACAAATGTGATGGCACCATAGGCATGCAAGTTGTGTTATGCAAGGTGGCCATATAAATGTAAAATGCAACATGCAAAATATTTTCAAAGGATTCTTGCTTAGTTCATGTGAGATTTTTAACTTAGGGAACATTGTTTCTAATGTCTCCAAGAGAGGACCAATCAAATAATAGAAAATTAGCAACTTAGGGGATGGAGTGTGTCACATCAGGCCACTAAAAGGAATGTAATATTCTAAGAGAGATCATGCTCATGAAGGACACTATACCCAATGTCATCCACAAAGTGATAAACGCATTGTATGGAACAAGAAGGCTGCACTAAGAGCCAAAAAGAATAAAAATGAAAAATGAATTATGCCAATATATGCCCCCACTTTAAAGGAATTACTACACATCATTCTATGAGCAATTACATTGAAGTAGCAAATGAAAAATGCAAACAATAAAGAATACATGAGAGACAACTTGGAAACCCTTTATTCAAAGTCATACATTTCCAAATGAAAGGAGAAATAAAAGAAAAGGGCTGCCCCAAAAATGAAAACACCAAACACATAAGGGATCTATGGATTTGGGGATAGTATGCTCTTTGCTGCAATATTTTGTAAGGAGCTCAGAACTGTCATCATTCCCCAAATACACATGTAGAACTAGAAGAATTACACAAAGAGAGAAAACGAAAATCCATTTTGGGTCAACATGGAAGAGAAATAGGATGTCTCAACGCTTTGCATCATCCCCAAAAGGAAAACACAAGAAAATGAAAATGAAAATATAAATATTTTGGGTCAACATGAGAGACATTTTAGCCTCAATTCCTTGCATCATCCCCAAAAGGAAAACACAAAATAAAAGAAAAAAGAAGATAAAAAGAACTTGGGTCAACATGGAAGAGACATAGAGCATGTCAATGCTTTGTGTCATCCCTAAAAGGAAAACAATAAAAAAGAGCAAAAAATAAAATAGAAATACCTTTTGGGTCAACATGGAAGAGACATAGGGAGTCTCAACGCTTTGCATCATCCCCAAAAGGGAAACAAAAAACAAAAGTGAAAAAGAAAATAGAAATACCTTTTGGGTCAACATGGAAGAGACTTAGGGCATCTCAATGCTTTGTGTCATCACTAAAAGGAAAACAAAAAACAAAAGAGAAAAATAAAATAGAAAGAATTTCTGGGTCAACATGGAAGAGACATAGACTGTCTCAATGCTTTGCATCATCCCCAAAAGGAAAACACAAAAAAAAAGTGAAAAAGAAAATAGAAAGACCTTTTGGGTCAACATGGAAGAGACATAGGGCATCTTTTTTTTTTATGTCCTCCCCAAAAGGAAAACACAAAACAAAAGAGAAAAATAAAATAGAAAGACCTTTTGGGTCAACATGGAAGAGACACAGGGCATCTCAATTCTTTGTGTCATCCCCAAAAGGAAACACAAAATAAAAAAATCAAAAGTGAAAGCAATGTATGACATATAGAAGAATGAAGTTACAAATAGAGGAAGTGCACAAAGAGAGAGAACATCAAATGACACATCACAAGGGAACACAATACACAAATGCAAACACAAAATAAAAAGAAAATAAAATGCAAAGGACTAGTAAGGCAGATGCAAGTCAGTCATCAAGCAAGTCATCCGCCTCCCAATCATTTTCATTTTGTGTTGAGGGCAGACAACTAGCGAAAGGGACAGTGCAAGTGTCAAACTAGAGGATGTACCAGGTTCTACACTGGTTTCAAGAATTTTTTCATTTAAGCTCATGGAAGAGGAAAATAATTTATTCAGATCATTATGCACCTCTTCATCTATTCTAATGATCTCATCATCATCATCTAGATTAATCACGATAGGAGGATGGATGGTAATGTCCAATGAAGGGTGTATGATGAGTGGTGGTTGTTGTATTAGATCATTTTGTTGTGATTGGGGAGGAGGGTCAACATGCATTGCTTCTATCAAATGTGGATGTTGATTTTCTTTGTTTTCTTTAGTTTGTAATTGGAAAGCAAGGAGATGGTGTTGAAACCTATGCTCCCTAGCACCTTAGTTTCTTTTGATTCTATTTTGAAGTTGTATGGGTGTAAGAGTGGGTTGGTCCACCATAGTCTCCTTTTCTTCCCTAAGGGGAGGGACACAAGGAACCATAGGAGGTGGGTCAATCACTTTCTCTTTTACTTTATAAACTTGTTTTATGCGAGGGGGCATGATGGGGTTGGTTTCATTATCTCTTGGGTGTTTATATGATGAAGGTAAAGTGTTGATTATTGATTGATCTAGAATTGTTGGTTTAGGTTCAGGTTGAAGCATTGTCTCATCTAGGATGGGAGTGTTGGAAGTGGATGGGGATACATTGTGAAGAGACAATTCCGCTATGCGTTTGGCTTTGAAATTTTTATAAGAAATTATGAAAAATAAGTCTTCTCAGGGTGTTATGGGTTCCATGGGCTCTAGCAAAAAGGCTTATGAGGAGAAATTTTCTTTAGAAGATAAAGGGTTAAAACCACTATGGTGAATAGTGAATATGTAATTGTCATGCAAAATCTTTAGACATTTGTGTATGACTGAAGGGACAACTTTCATCCAGTGAATCCATGGATGACCTAGCCACAAATGAAACTGATCTGACTATGGGATGATGGAGAATGTTACATCCACTATCTTATGTCCTATTTGTAATGGAAGGATGATTCATCCTATCGTAGGGAAAGTAAAACCATTGTGTGTTTTGATCCATGCTCTTGGTTTTTCATAATCATCTTGATAAAGATCATGTAATACAAAAAATTCCTCAATGATCACATTCTCTCCACAAGTGGGATCTATGATTATCCCATTAGTGGGCTTGTCATAAATGTGACCAGCTATGCAAAGAGGACCATCACGAAGATTTGGAAGGATATCCTTAGAAGAGAAAGTAATATCAATAGATTTCTTAGGTTGTCCCTTATGGGGGATAACATCTATCACACTTACCATTTCATTTATAGGATTAATAATAGTGGTATCTGGAATAGGATCGGGATGTTCAATAGTTGTATGAACATTCATGAAATCATTGTTTTCATTTTCACTAGCTTTGATGAATGACACATTGTGTTTAGGCATCAAAATGGTAAAAGTTAACAAATTTTGATTGGGTGGGGCAACATACATGTTTCCTTTAATGTTAACATTTGAAATGGATAGATGGCCAAAAACAATGAGGTCTTGCACGGGGTGTTTAAGATTCTTACATTGTTCTATGTCATGTCAATTTTTTCTATGATAATGGCAATAAGCATTAGGTTGAAAGGTTGGAGGAAAAGGATTAGTAGGATCCAGTGGTTTAAGAGTAGGTAAAGTAATAATCTATTGCTGCAATAGTTGGGAAATTGTGCTATGAAGAGTGTCTAGTAAAGGTGTAAACTATATTTTTGGATCTCCATAACTATAAGGTATCATAGATTTAATAGTTGTTACTTGGTTGTAGATAAGTTGAGGTGGTTGTTGAGGAGGGGGGTTAAATTGTAAAAAAATATTTATTTGGTTTTTGAAAGGGTTGTGAATTGTTTGGGTTGACATGTTCAAAGTTTTTAGTTTAGCTAGTAGTGGACTTGGCATCATGACTGCTATCTGGATTGTGATAGTCACAAAGGGTTGTGCATAGATGCATGAAAGAGGGAAATTCCATCATGGTCAATTTAAATCTTGGATTTGGATTTGACTTTGTAAATTTTCAATGAACATCTTTCAGAGATGTGGATTCAGAACCTTGACATCAATTTGGGCATAGAGAGACTGATAGTGTGAGATGAAATAGGTTACTTTTTCATCCAAATTTTGTTTACATCTCATTATATTAGCCAATGTCTATTTCTAGGAGTCATGTGTAGTTGAAAGTAATTTATAAATTCATCAAATATTTCATTGAATGAACAAATTGAATTGTTTGGTAAGGATGGAAACAACTCCAAGGAAGTGTCCTTTAAGGTCCTAGGAAACAATTTAGCTAGAAATTTATTGTTAAGGAAAAAATCACTACATAAGGTGGTATAGGCATTAACATGATTAGTAGGGTTTCCCTTCCCTTTGTACTTCTCAAATATAGGTATATCAATTCCTTGTTGTGTCAGTGTTCTTAATATTTCCAAAGATAATGGGCTACTACGAATATAATAGGTGGGTGGGGAATCTTGACTTTGGCTTATGGTGGATATTTTTTGTTGCACAGAGGAAACAATGTGGAAGAGTTGTGTGATGAGAGGACCAAGATAGGTGGTAGGAGGTGGAAGAGAGAATGGTGATGGAGTGTATGTAGTAGTAGGAAAAGTGAAGGGAACATTGATAGGTGGGAAGGTGGTGGAGGATAGAACATTCGATGCCACAAAGGAACTATTAGTGCTAGTAGAAATACAAAAGGAGTGACATTACTAATAGATTGCATGACTATGGACACTTGGGGAGTGGTGTAGGTAGGTATGGATGCTATGGTTGAAGGGGGAGGAATGTGAGGTCCTCCATGGCTAACCATGGTGTTTGCTAGTTGAGATTTACTAGAGGTGGAAGGAATATGTTTATGGTATATCTCAACAATTTGTTTCATAACATCTAAGACTTTGTTACATTCAAGTAGATGATGGATATTATCTATAGTGGGAATTGTGGTGTTTAAAATGTTTATAAGATACATGTTTTGTTGTAGATGTGCTAAATCCTCATGAATGTTAATGATTTTGTCTTGCGGAATGTGATCATTTTGTGTGTCAATTTGCATGTTATTGGAAGGAAAATTATTGCTAAAAGGTAGGGTCCATGCCTAATGAACTATTTTCAATACCAAGAGTAGTATCTCGAGACAACCCAAGGACAACAATGAGTGTCTTATTGTGGGATGCCATGAGTCATGAACTTCTTCTCACTAAAGTATTATCAATAGGGCACCAAACACTCATAAAAAGGCTACTAAAGGTGGGGTGGAATCCAAACTAGGAGAAATAAAATGCTAGCAATATAAATTATGGAAACTATAACAGAGATGCAATAACAAAAAATAGAAATTTAGAAAATGTGCTAAAAGTAACAAAAAATATAGTGCACAAAATATGCAATTGGACTAATTCGCCCAGGCTGGCGAATGAGTCCAGGGATGAATTTGTTTGAATTTTTTAGAAAATTTAAGATGATTTGTATGCCTTTCAGATTTCCTGATGAAAAACTATGATGCAAATGTAGGATTTCAATGTTTTTAAATGATTGGAAATGCAAAAATGAAAGCTATATGATCTTTTCACTAATGCAATTTTGAAAACCCTAGGATGCAAAACAATAAAAAAACCTAATGCAATAGTAATAAAATATAGCCCTAGGATGTAAATGCACTTGAAATTAGAATTGAAAATTTTCTAGATTCGGGTTCACCAAAATGTAAACAAAGATTTTGGCTTCCAAGGGTCTTTCTTGCACTTCTAGGATTTTCACCTAAAAAGAGAAAGAGGGCCAAAATGCAATGTAAACACTCGATATTAATATAATATGGATGAAGTAGGCATAGATGAGATTATATAAATTCAAATAACTAATAAAATGGATTAATTATGCATGAAAAACTAAGAAATGCAAATTATTTGAAAACACAGTGTTGTATGCAAAAAGAACTAAAAACATGAACAAACAATAGCAAAACTTGATGAAACTAAATGAGGTGCACCTGGAGCTTGAAAGTTGATGTTGAAAGGTTTTCAAATGCTATGGAGATTAGTGTTGAAGCCCATTGGGACTCATTCACCACAAATGGCAAATTAGTCCTATTTATGGTGAAAACTGTTGGAATAGGTTTCAGGATGCCGGGAACACAAAACTACAATAAACACTTTTTCCAGCTTGGTAGTGGGTCTCATTCACCATATATGGAGAATATTCCACCTAAAAATTTCTAAAAAGTATAGGGTCAATTCTATGGGTTCTGGTCTGCGCTTTTCTGCCTAACAACTTGTTGGATCCGAATTTGGAAAATCTGATAGGAAAGTGTTCTCCAAGCTTAAAATAGGGTTATGTTGACTTTGATGACTTTGATGACTTTACAACACCTTTTTGAAACCTTTCTCTTTGAAAAATATTCCTACAAGACCTATAAACACAAATGCAAAGAGGGGGAAAAGGGTTAAGGGTTAGAGTATAGAGGTTTTCCTTGGTTAAACCCCTATTCAGTAATCAAACCCTTGATAATGAAATGAAATAAAGAGGGAATGATGAATCAATAACATGAAATTTCATAAACTCACCAAACCCTTGATGTTGAATTTTGAAGATATGTTGCTCCAAGATGTTTGAATGCTTGATTAAATGATGAGAATGCTAGAATGATTGAATGTTATGATGGATTGAATTCATGAATAAATTATGTTGATGATGATGATTGGGAGTTAAAATGAATAGAAAATCATATATTTATACACAATTATGTCATAATTTCCTAAAAATACAACATCAAAAGCTGACCTTAGGTCTTAAGGAATAAAAAGCCACCAGTAATTTGAATTTATTTTAAATTTTGTGCCAAGGACTCTTTCACCCCTAGTGGTGAATGGTTCCCACTCAAGGAATGTGAATGGATGTCAAAAATTAAGTTGTCCTAAATGATTTGTTTTTGGTTTAATGTAAAAAATACACTTAATTAAGGCCTATTAGTGCATAAATAGTCCAAATAAAGCATAAGAAAGGTGTATTTGTTGATGAAAAGTCTAGAAAAATGTGAAATTTTGTTACAAGACTTTACAAAACTTTAAAATAAGACTTGGTAAGTGATAAAAAGGGGGTATGTAGGTGAATTATAATAATAAGAGTCTAGAAAAGTGTGAAAATGTGTCACAACACTACACAACACCTTTACAAGACATCATAAAGTCTTAATGATTCATAAAGATTCAAGACCTAATGTGAATGTGTGGGCCACATTAAAACATTAAATCAAGATGAAATCGAGCGAAATAAGCACAAGGGGGGACAAAAAAAATAAAATTAGAAGGGTTACTTTTATTAAAAAGGTGTAGGACAACTGTGAGGGGGGGTGAATCTGTTTTCACCAAAATTAAACTCAAAACTTCAACACTTATTAACTTCACAAACACACTATTTTGTTATTAAGTATGAACATGCAATGCAAATAATAGAAAGTAAAATAAACACGATGAACACAAGATTTTATGTAGAAAACCCAATGAGGGAAAAACCATGGTGAGGATTAGCTCACAATATAAATAGATATCAAAACCAAATACATGGGCTCATTGTCCAGAAGAGGACTCACTATCCAAATACGAAGGCTCACTGCCTACAAAAAGGACTCACTGTCCAATAGGGAGGCTCACTGCCTATTGATACAAAAGAAAACAAAAAATACACCACAACAATTTACACACATCCATAGCCTTGATCAGAAGATTGCAGAAACCTTTAGCTCATTTCCTTTAGCAATCTAACACAATGAAGTACTATTGCCTCAAATCACTTTCACACACTTATAGTCTTTTAATTTGTGGCTTACTTCATTACTTTCCATCATAAAATCCTTTGCAATTCAGCTTTCATTTATAGCATCCTCAACCTTAGAAAATTTCTCCAAGGTTGGCCACAAAGAGCTTCAATTTCAAAAATTCAAATTAATGTTGGAAACTCAACATTCCTGTGGTGGAAAGGAATAAGAGTGGACCAATAAAACACTAAACCAAGAGAAACAATAATTTCTCAAATCAACCAACACTTCCTTAATTAAATTTTATTCTTCATATGAACTATAAACACCAAGTTGACCAAATCTAATGAAAACACAAAAGAACATTGATGTACATGCTTTCCAACAAGAATATAACACTCAAATGACACAAAACGCTTCATTATGAATGAGAAAACATCTTAGGTTCCTTCAGATACATCCATAGCAAGTGTAAAAACCTTTGATCATCAAACTCCTTCCATCAGTCCATCCAGACTATGCAACCACATACAACAACTCTAAAACTCAACTTTTAGATCACCAAACCACAAGAATCTTTTCCAAAACCAAAAGAACACCATTATAAGACATATTACAGATCCAAAAGATATGAAATAGAACAATAGAGGATTGTGGAGTAGAAAAAATTCTTCTAGTCCATAGAAAACCAACTATGCTAGAGTGATTCACACACTAGTGAATGCAACTTTCACATTCCATAAAACCAAAAGCTACAAATGAGGACATATCACCATCAGATCACCATCAACAAACCTTCAAATCCACACAAACATAAAATCAACACAGGAAAAAGGTGGAGAACATACTAGAGCACATTTTGAACCCATACATAACTATGAATTCACTCTTTATTATTTTTCTGAAAAGCACTTGGAAACCCATCAATTCAACACATCTGCAACATCATAAAGATAGCTCCATGTATTCACAACATCTCAATAATATATCAACTATACATGCACAATCTACAAAATTCTACACTGTATTGACATCAATGAAAACATTAATGAAAACACCACCAAACTTTCTCGTACTTGCAACAATCTCCACCTTTGTCATTGATGGAAACACATGATGTGAAAAAACCATCAAAGACAACAACCTACAAAATATTTTGGGAGGACACCTTTTCTTCTTTTTTTGACTAATTTTCAAATGAATTTCTCTCCCCCTTTGACATCAATGGAAAAGATCAAAAGCTCTTATTACTCCCCCTTAGGAGTACACCCAATTAACTAATACTACAACAATGAAAAAGTTTTCTACTCCCCTATAAAGTAGACCCATTCATCAATCTAGATAAATGAAGAATTTGTTAATTCACTAGACTAATGCATCTTCATGTCCACCTAGTTCAAAAATCCAATGACCCCCAACCTCTCCCTAAGATACTCAAAAGTATCCTTCAAAAGAGCCTTAGTAATTATATCTACAATTCGTTCCTTTGTTGTCACATACTTCAGCTTGACTTTATTCTCCAACACCTTCTCTCTTAGGAAATGATATATGATAGATATATGTTTTGTTCTTGAATGCATCACCAGATTCTTTGAAATGTTTATAGCACTTGTGTTGTCAAAAAAAATAGGAATAGGCTCATCACATATCACTCCAATGTCTTTCATAGTTTTCTTCATCCACAAAACCTGTGTCCAGCAGGATGTTGCTGGAATATATTATGCCTCTACAATGGATAAAGAAACTAATTATTTTTTCTTACTCAACCAAGATACCAATATTTTTTCAAAAAAGAAAGCACCTCCACTTGTACTCTTTTTATCATTGACACAACTAACTCAATTTGCATTGGTATAAGCACTTAAGGTGAAATCAACACCTTTAGGGTACCATAAGCCATAATACGATGTACCTTTAAGATATCTAAATATCCTCTGTATTGCTATAACATGTACCTCTTTAGGATCTACATGAAATATGGAAACTAAACATACACTAGTAGAATTTGGCAAATAAATGACTACGTGACTAAAAATTTTAGTCACATGACTAAAACTTTTAGCCACGTGACTAACACTAGTAGAATATTGCAAATAAATGACTAATTTGGTCATCAAGTAAAATCAAAACTAAATGACTAAATAAATGACTGATATCAACAAATAAAAATGACTAAATAAATGATTATTACTACTCTATTCTTTTTTCTTTCGAATTTGATCATAATCCATAGAGTTTAAACCCCCCTCACATGACCCCTACCTAAGCTTGTTCCCCTCCTAAGGGTAGGTTCTTATGCATTACTCATCTATTTGCCACTGGAAACACCACTTTCTATTCAACTTGCATGTGTTAAGCATGCCACCAGCATTCATCTTGACCCAGGATCAAACTCTCAATAAAATTTAGAGTTTCATTACTTATTACTTATAGCTCCCTTCTTCATGAACGAAATTGATTCATGAATTATCTATCAACTATATATAGATTCTATCAAGTCATGTATATAATATTATTATATTATATTAATAATATATTATATAATATTTATATTATAATATAATATTTATATTATAATATAATATTATATAATATTATATAATATTATAATATTATATTATATAGTATTTATATTATATTTATATTATAGTATAATATACTATAGTATTTATATTATATAATAATATAATATTATATTATTAGTTCCTGCCATACTATTGCATTCGTTTGATTACAATTAATATGCATGAGTTGGCCAATCACATCTTAGAATTTAAATTTATTTCTTTGTATTTGCATAGTTTGAATTTTAAAACATATTTTTTATATTGACAAATTAGTATTTATCTGCTTTTCTATTGGTGAGAGTAGCTCTATAATTGTTTTTTTTTTTTAATTTAAAAATTATAATGACATTTATCGGGAAAATATTTTAGCCTAGGGTTTATGGCAGCTCTTCATTTTCATATCAAATTGGAAAAAGCTACGAGCAAAAAAACATCATTCTCCAGGAAAGTTTAAACAGTTTTTTCAGCTCAAGAATAGTAGTTGTTGGTGACAGTGCAATCGCTGGCATTCTTCACTTTGCTGGTGAATACGATTTTTATAGCCTTCAAAATTTCCCAACAATTAATGCTTTAGAAGTTAAATCTGCAAAACATTGAAGAGATATTTAAAGTCTTAATCATTAAATATGCAGAATTTGATGGTAAGCTTCGAACCCTAAATTGAGAACTAAATACCTAAGTTATTAGTCTATAGATTGTGTTAAGGTGGAGCCGGTGATTTACAAAACCCTAGAAATGTCCAAGAAAGATGTAATTCTTTTGCAGGATTTTTCCAGGAACAAGCCCCCGTGGCGGAATCCTAGCCACCAGTGGAGGGTTGAAAAACATTTTAAATTGAAAGGTTTACCTACTCTTATCGCTAGAAAGATGGAGCCATTACAAGCCATTTAGAGGACCATTGTACACATATCAGATTAGAAGTAATTTCAATGCATCTAATGCTGTGACATTGTGTAAATCAATAAAATTGTAAGAGACTA
The DNA here is from genome assembly GCA_007258455.2 of Sequoia sempervirens. NCBI lineage: Eukaryota > Viridiplantae > Streptophyta > Pinopsida > Cupressales > Cupressaceae > Sequoia > Sequoia sempervirens. Next base: position 1,112,922,064 of record VDFB02271358.1, on the reverse strand, counting down.
ATTTGTTTTTAGATTGCACATAATAGTTCATCATTGCAGAGATCTCATAAGTAGATTTCACTTTTGTCCCAGGATCGAGTCTGTCCATGAGTTTCCACTGGTTATTAGTGACATAATTGAAGGTGTGGAGAAAACCTTAACTTCTATCAAGGTTTTGGAAAAGGTTGGGGCCATTGGTGATGTGGATAGGACAAAGAAGAGTCACACTATATGGGCTGGCAAGGGTAAGATAAGGAATAGGAGATATTTGTCTAGCAAGGGTCATCTGATTGTTTATGAAACTTAGGGGGATAAGATTGTTAGGGCATTCAAGAATCTTCCTAGGGTTGAGGTTGCTTAAGTGGACAGATTGGATTTTCTGAAGCTTATGCCAGGTGGACACTTGGAACAGTTTATTATACAGGCTAAGTCTACATTTGAGAAGCTCGATGCTATTTTAGGGACTTTTGAGAAGGAATCCTTGTAGAAGAAGGGTTATGTGTTGCCCCGTGCAAAGATAGTTAATTATGATCTGCCAAGGATTGTGAATTTGGATGAAGTTCGAGAGAAGCTCAATGCTGTTTTGGGGACTTTTGAGAAGGAATCCTTCCAGAAGAAGGGTTATGTGATGCCCCGTGCAAAGATAGTTAATTCTGATCTAGCAAGGATTGTGAATTCGGATGAAGTTCAATCTATTGTGAGGCCTATTCAGAGAGATGTTAAGTGGAAACTCCTCAAGAAGAATACACTCAACAACTTGGGTGTGCTTTTGAAGCTCAATCCATATGCTAAAATTGCAAGGCGGATGGCACTTTTGGATGAGGCTGAACGTGTTAAGGCTAGAGAGGAAAAGTTGGATAAAAATCCAAAGGTAAGTAGGCTTAATCCCTGAACATTTAATTCATCTTCTTGCATATTTTTGCTACTTAAGGTTTATTATGCTTAGCTTTGGCTTGCATAGTTATTAATGTAATTAGGATTGAATAAGAATTTTAACCCTAAACATTAACATCTCTTCTTGATTTTCCTTTTTTGTCATTAAGTTTTTTTTTAGGTTCTGGCAGGGTTGAATCTTGGGATACAATAAATAGATTGGGTTTATCATGAGTCTTTGGGATTATCTTATTGTTATTTTCCTTTAAGACTAATGTTATATTAATACTCATACTTCCAAAACATGTATCAAAAAACTAGAAAGGGAAGTAAAATAGTGCAACCTTCATGGACATAACTTTTATTACTATGTTCAAAGATAATGCAAATAATGGAGCACAATTCATAAGCTCAGACTTTAGCATTGACTAGGGGAGAGGGGCCTATAGTGGAGCACCCTAACTTCGTGTTTCTCAAAATATTATGTGAAAATTTCAAATCACTCCCAATTTTATATAGCAGTTTATTTGGCAACTTATGTGCTTCTATATTTTGTTTTAGGGTCACACCATCAAATATGATGCCACATTAGCATATTTTTTGTTGAGCTATCCAAAAAGGAAAAAAAAAAGGTGAGATTGATAGTGGTGCACAAAGTCATGTTTTATTGGTGCATTGATGTGGCATCACATGATTTGTCAGTTTGTGTATTTTATGGATAAAAAGTCTTTTACAATTGAATATTAAGGTGCTCCACTATGGGGCCTGCAGAAGACTACTTCTATCCCCACTATTAGACCTTGCTCCACTATGGGCCCCTCTCCCATAGAAAAGTTTCCAATCTTTTTGAACTCTTTCTTGACCATTCTCATCAATCCTTTTTTTTTGTGCTTGAAAAAAAGTGTAGTACATACTTTTCTCTATATTGATGCATTTCTTACATAAATTTTTTTGACCTATAAATTTAAATTTCATCTAGAAACTCTACAAGTAGAGCATAGTGGCTCATAGTTCATATATTATATTCAACCTTAATTTCAAATGCTACTATCATGAAATTCATAGTATTAGAGTAAAAATAGATCTAATGGCATTTAGAGCAATTAGTTTCTTGAGCTTGAAACAATATTTTTTCACCCTTTCATACAAATATATTAATTGCATGACAAGAATGCTCACTACTTTTTCATCTACTTTCTCCTATAAATCAAAATGCATCATACTCTCTAGCAGGAACTCGATGCTTGCATCACTTGTTAATATTCCATTTTAGTTTTTTTTGCATAATGGGTGCCATAATTTTTATTTTAATAAACATACTCTAAACCCATGTTTGAAACCTTATTTTTAGGCAGTAGCTCACCAAATCAGAGAAATGAAAGGTCAAAACCAGTGAGGAAGAGTTTGGAGGGGCTAAAACCAATAGCAACAGGGAAGCGAAAAAATCTCCAGGTGAAGGATGCCCTAATATTAAAACCTAAATGTGCCCATGAGATGTCACTTGATTATTTGTTCTTGTTTCCATCTAAGCCTATGGTATGTGAATCTCCAAATAAGCTAATAAATAATTTTTAGTTCCTGTGATCCAAATCTAAATTTTCCTTAAGGCTTAATGTAAATTTTCTAGAATGTATTTGACTGCAATGAAGATGTTAAGCCACATGAATACTCACTCCTGGAAGCATGGATCTTATTGAGCAGATTGGTAGTTGAATACCAAATGCATGTATACCCCTATACATGTTTCTTCTTCACATCCCAATTAGGTTGGTGGCTTTGGAGTTGGTTTGACAGTTGGGATCAGGTGATGAAGAGTTTGGGGTGATTGGGAAAAGAGCCCTATTGAGATTTTCCTTGAGTATTAATGTTTTTTCTTTTGAGCACAGATCTTCCATAAATTGTGCTGATATGTTCTTTAAACCTCTATTTTTACTTAAGGAAAAAAGATGAATTTTCTTTGAATATAGCTAACATGGGCACGAAGGTCAACCATGCACACCTAATGATCAACTATATATGTAAATTGTAATGCAATAAGGTTTAATGATGTGTAAAGTACATGCAACCCTCATCCACTAAACCTGCATGACTGCATGCACCTAGAACCCAATATAAAATTGATTCTATAGACAACCTATCGTAGCTACAACAATTAAATATATAAGAGTGTGGAGGTTTAAATAAGCTCCTTGATTCCATTGGCAAGTTGTCACAACTACAACACTTGAACATGGTAGGGTGTATATTATTAAATAACTTCCTTCATTCCATTGACAACCTGTCACAGCTGTAGCACTTGAACATAGAAATGTGTAAAAGTTTAAATAACCCCCTTGATTCTATTGGAAACCTGTCATAGCTACAACACTTGAACATAGAATACTGTAGAGGTTTAAATAACCTTGCTAATTCTATTGGAAACCTACCACAGCTACAACACTTGAACATAGAAGACTGTAGAGGTTTAAATAACCTTCTTGATTCCAGTAGCAACTTGTCACATCTACAACACTTGAAAATAGAAAGTTGCAGAGGTTTAAATAACCTCCCTAATTCCATTGCTAGTCTCTCATAGCTACAACACTTGAATATAATAGGAAATTTTAAAGGTTTAAATAACCTCCTTGATTCTGTTGACAATCTATCACAACTGCAACACTTAAAAATAAAATATTGTCACAGTTTAAATAACCTCCTTGATTTCATTAGCAACCTGTCACAGTTGCAACACAACACTTGAACATAGAAGGGTGTGGACATTTAAATAAGCTCCTTGATTAAATAACCTCCTTTATTCCATTAACAACCTGTCACAACTGCAACACTTGAACATATAAGGGTGTGGATGTTTAAATAAGCTCCTTGATTTGTTTGGAAACATGTCACAGCTGCAACACTTGAACATAGAAGGGTGTGGACATTTAAATAAGCTCCCTGATTTCATTGGCAACCTATCATAGCTACATCACTTGAAAATTGTAGGGTGTATAGATTTAAATAGCCTCCCTGATTCATTGGCAACCTATCATAGTTGCAACACTTGAACATAGAAGGGTGTAAAAGTTTAAATAACCTCCCTAATTCCATTGAAAATAGAATGTTAGGATGTGTTCCAGAGTGCTTCATTAATTCAAATATTTTGAGAGGTTCCTTGCAAAATTCATTTTGTGCACATTCTGCAATCAATCATTTAATTCCATGAGATGACATCTCTTTGAGGCATTCTGTCAAACAATTCAGATGTTTTGTCTATGATTGCACATCTTGCATATATGTCTACTAGAGCATATCCAACTATAAATTCTGACAAAAATTCCCCTACCATTATGCTTTGGTGCATGTTCATAGCCCATCCCAAAGCTCCCATTTTCACACAAGCAGTGAGGACTCTAGTATTTTACTTGTGGAAATTTTATAAAAATTATATAACAATTAGATAAGAACCCTTTGCTATTGAATAATTGACTAAAAATTTGAAAATTTGAGATATTTTCATTTCATATACTTATATTCATGTTTCTTTATAGTTTTCTAAAGGCCTTATACAAAATTTTGGACCCAACAGGGTTCTTGATACCCCAATCATTGAGGTTTGCAAGTTTCTAAAGCTAAAAACTATGGTTCAATAAGGAAAACAAAATATAATTAAATATAATAGAAACAAACCAATAGGGCCTGAATTTTTGGAATGTATCCCCAAAAGTTGATAAAGAAGAATTAGAGGAAATAAAAAGAATTCTTCTACTGAAAAATAGAGCAATTGTGCACAAATGTATCAGACTCATCTTCCAGGTAAACTTTTGATGGGATATTGAAGCACTTGCTACTATTGGAATTTTTTTTCCTATCCAAATACTACCCTCCAAAATATTTTGAAGAGGCTGAAAATTCATTTGACAAATATCCCAAATACTATGAAATGGATGTATTTCTCATGTGGTTGATCCAACATGGAAAAGTCTTACCAATGGACAATGGAAATCTCATGTCTATAATTTCTCCTCTATAAAAGAATGGTTGGTGTGACAGTTGATTACAATGGTCCAATTACACATGACCTTAAAAACTTACAATTAATTTAAAAGTTAAATTAAGGCAATAGGAACATTACATGCATAACAATCCCTTATAACGCAATTGCTTTATTAATAGTTATATACAAAAATGACAACAACCCATGTGATGATTATACCATCACTCTACATCTCTCTTCTCCTTTATCTTGGTTGGTATCTTTTTTGATGACCAAGGTATAGAGGAGCGAGAAGTAGATGGACAAAAGTGTCTAGTGGTAGCATGGATGTGGATGTGAAGGCTGCCTTATCAGTAGCTTGTATGACCTATCTTCCAAGCTCTTTGACTGTCTAGGCATATTTCTGAGGTTTGAGCAATGTGGTTTATGATTGTGATTTTGGGTTTTTAGGCTTTTAATGAATATTATAAATTGATGCAACTCCTACTCTTTTGTTTTCAAGCTTTCCTGTTCAATATTATAAATGATTGAACTTCCCCAAACACATATGTATCCCAAATCTGTTTATCCAGAAGGTACTCCAATCAAAATGCATTTCTCAATTGGTGCATGCAAAGTTGCAAACCTTAGAAATTTTGTTCTTGTGGAACATCATCTCAATTGTGCTATTATTCTCCATTATTAATCTCACTATGCACTTTAGACAACTACCTTTTGATGTCTATGAGCTGACTAAATGATTCACAGTTCCTTTTATTCACCCCTGTAAAAGAAATTTATAGAATTGGTTTTCAGCCTCCGCAACTAAGAATTGTGTACCCACGATAAATTGTTTTCATAGTCTTCCAAGGAGGAAAATTTGATGACTGAATGGAAGTGTCTACACATGGGATCTGATAGGCATTGAATTTTCAATGACACATCATGTTGTTTAAAAAATATGTGGCTGATTTGTAACGTGCTTAGTGGTGAACTTGGTTGGGCTCCTTGTTGAGATTGACATCAACTTTATGTACTTAGGTGATGGCTGTGGATGTGGCTGATGTACCTAGCCATATTATGCATGGTGTAGAAAAAAAACCTATGGTTAACTGTGACCTTGTTGGTTTGGATTTAGGGAATGGTTTTTCTTGAAAAATCTGAGAACAGAGAAACACTTGTGGCTTATTTAATAACCCATAAATAAATCACAAGTTATTGAATAGCCTATGTTTTCTCTGGTTTTTTAAGAAAATTGCTAGCCTTAATGTTGAACAATTTCAAAGCACATATAAACAAGGGAATCTACTGATGAAGGTTTTTGAACTGTTTTCAGCATTAGAAAATCAGGGCACACCCCAGTCATTGTTGTTTTTATTTTCAATGTTCTTTTTGACCTTCAGGCACACACTATACCTGACAAGTTCTATCACTTAGGTGTATAATGAGCCCTGTAGTCTCTGCTCTAGATTTCCTTTTGGCATTACATGGTTCCAAAACTTCATCTTTGATTTTATTTTTTAAATAGTTATTTAATCTCATTTGCATTATTTTTAAAATTTCCAACTTTATTTGGTGTAATTATATTAATCAAAAACTAATTGTTGTCTATTGTTTATTACCAAATATTAGAGTGAAAACCAGATGGTCATCAAGATTATAATAGCTTTAGTGCCTTTATTTTCTTGTGGAGTCAAATATAGGCTATTATTGAATTGTCTATTATACCATCAAGTTTGTACATTTTTATATAATGTAATTTAGCTTGTTTTGAAAAATTATGGTTTCCCATTCAAGCCCCCTGAAGATCTCATCAAGATTATAGCCAGCTTTAGTGCCTTTATTTTCTTGTGTAGAAGTCAAATACAGCTTGCTATTGCATTATCTATTATACCTTCAAGTTTGTACATTTTTATATCATGCAATTTGGCTTGTTTTAACAGATTATGGTTTCCCATTGCAAACCCCCTGAAGATGGTAGCTATGGATATGGAGGTGAATGTCTGAATCAAATGCTTAATATTGAATGTGTCAAAGAGGCATTCCCATGTGGGGATCTATGTTCAAATCAGCAGGTAAGTTTTAGTGTTACATTCTTTTTGATGGATGGTGCATTAGTAGATTGAAAATAATCATCTACTCTTGCAAATTTTTTAATGCAGTTCCAGAAAAGACTATATGCTGAAGTTAGGTTGTTGCGTTGTGGGAAGAAAGGTTTTGGGTTACAAGTTCTTCAAGAAGTACCAAAGGGAATATTTATCATTGAATATGTTGGAGAGGTTAGTATCTCCATAGAAATTTTAAATTGCATTGCATTACTGTCGACATGGGTAAAGTATAATAAATGGTTGTACTTAGTTACCTAAAGAATATATTTCTTTTCATAATTTGGGCTTCATAGTTAACTAAATGAATGCTAATTTTATTATCATCTAAAGAAGGTGCTAGACATGAAGGCATATAATGCTTGCCAAAAGGAATATGCTTGAAGAGGTCAAAGGCATTTCTATTTCATTACATTGGATAGCAATAAGGTTTGTTTCTCTTTATTGTTGACTGCAATTCAGAGTCACTGATTCATGGACTTGTTATCTAGTTTGAAATTGTTTTACTAAGGGGAACATATTATCTTGTTATTAAATTTAACTTCTTTCAGTTTGCTTATAATGTTAGTTTTTGTAATTTAGCTTTCAAATACTATTATGCATTTAGTAGCCATTCCACAACTACTCCACTACTAGACCCAAAGTCTAGGTTTGTTTTTGCCATCCTTTGGAATGAACCATACGTTCTCCAGTCATAGAAACTTGGAAAAATATTGGATTAATATTTCCTACAAATATTATTTGTAGAACTAAATATGTTTCAGAATTACAATATTTGTTGTAGCTTTTTCTAGTCGTTAATGGCTTCGGAAAAGAACTGAATTTAGAATTTGGTGCTTAAAACATCATGTATCAAGTCCTCACCTATTTAATGGCAACACTTTCAAATGTGGAATGCATACAAACATCTGCAAAGCAGACACCTTTACTTGGTTTGAGTTAGGATCATAAATCAATCTTCAAAGCAATTTCAGTGAGTTATTATGGATACAAACTCTCTCTACTTTTCTATCTTCAAGTCTAGATTGTCTAAGAACAAAAAGTACTAGATTAGTTAATAACTTAATACAATTCAAAATATCTTTAATCTGCTGGAAACGTGTGTTTGACACATTGGATTAATATAATTCTTCTTTGACTTGCTATAGTCAAGAAGTTTTAGTCTTGTACACATCTAGGTGGCAGAACAAAGATAGCAAATTGTACTTGATTTCATATGATATAAAAAAAACATGTATCTATGGGCATCCTCAAATCATGTTGTAGGTTAAATAATCATACTTCTTTCATAGTCAATCCATGTTGTTTATACATTTTATGAAAGTAAAATTTAACTAACTTTTAAGTAATATTATTCAAATGTAGGTTGTGGGTTTTGTTACATGAACAATATTTTACGCATCAAACTCTATTTGGATTGGTCTAGATTTTCTTCGAGGTTCAATCTGGTGTATAAATAAATAATTGCACTCTTATCTGTTATGTAGGGAATAGGTATATGTTTTATTACATTTTACTCTTAATTGAAATGGCCAATTTTCAATTACATTCTATTAGTTTGTTCAAAATAAGCTTTTCTTTTCCATTCGTACTTATTTTATTTTTTAAAAAATTGGTAATTGATGCTTGTGTGAAAGGAAATTTGGGGTGATTTATTAATCATAGTTGTGATCCTAACTGCCGAATGGAAACGGTAAATATGGATATTTCATATTTTGTTTGTCTTAGTAATCTCCTTAATCCTAGGATGATATTGGGAGAGAGAAATATCAAGTATAGTTGAAACCTTTATCTATGCCTGTAAGGATGCTTTGGGTTTTCCTTATGACCATGTATTTGAGAATATTGGCAAAATAGCTAATTGGTTACATTTTTTTTTTAATTGTCTCATCCAATGCAATGTGTTGAGTCATATGTGCATATAATGCATTTTGTCTTCACTGGATATGGATTGATACCATCTATTAGAGATTAGATTACTCTTGATTATTTTCTTGTTTTTTTGAATACAAGGCATCAATTTCTATGTTTAATTTATATTAAAAACTATATTTTTCTAAACCATTAGCATTATCACTGATTTTTTTTCTTTAAAATGGAACCTATAGTATTATTAAAAAAGATAAATTATAAATACATAATTCAAGTGCTTGTACTACTACCATTTTAAAAAGGATGAAGATTCCTAACACGAAAAAATAACGAGGTAAGCCAATGCATAAGGAGGATAAAGGTTCGACATGAGAAAGACATTTAAATTTGACCGAAGAGAAGTTGACTTTTCCTTCAATAACTTGAATACTTTAAAATTGATTTTTTAAGGCCATTACACAATAATTTGGAAGTTAGGATCACAACTATGGTTAATAGTTAACCCTAAATATCCTTGTTGGTCTTTTCACTTGCTATTTGTGAAAAAGTTCAAATTCAAATAATGTAAGATAAACCAAGCAAAAATTTGAGAAACCATTTATCTATAGAAGTTTTGGAACCTTTGGAAACTTTTAAATGTTGAATTCGAGTATCTTATACTAGGAAAAAGAATCTAAAATCCAATTTTTCAATATCATATACATATTTAAATAAAAATAACTATCTTTCAAGAAATAATAATTTGAATACAAATTGAGGAATTTGGTGAATATGAGCCACTCAAAATTTATCTAGAAAGAACTAGTAGAAAATCAAGCTGCCATAAATGCATGATAAATACAATTGATGATGGGGGATTTTGCAGCTCTTCAGTTTGATTTATCTTTAGAAGCTACTACCCTTCCACAACCTTTGTGGCTTGATGAAACCATTTTATGGATTGTTTTTCCCAGCCAAACCCCTCTTTTTTAACAGTCATGATATTTCCAAAGCCCATAGTGATTGTCAAAATGTAACTGTTTTTCCTCTTCCTGATGATGGATCACAAAGTGTGGTCCAAAAAGTTGGTTTTAAAAATCTTGATGAATAAGTTTTATTAGTTTTGGACTTGGTATTGTGATCCCTTTATGTAATGTACTCAAGGCCTGAGGTGTGACAAAATCCCTTATATTAAAGTAATGCAAAGAAATTGAAAATGCTTGTTCAAATAAATATAGTTTTCACTATATTTGTTGTAACTAAAAGAAAATCATTCAGCATGGATATAAAATTACTTCAATGGAATGCAATATAGTTGTACACTTATTCATATACTTCCCTACCCTATTTCAAAATAATGTAACCAACCCCACCTCCATACTCATATCCCTCTTTTCCTATACCAGGGTTATGATTTCACAAGGATGGAAGGATGCAATTGTGGCTAAGACAAACAATGCAAAGGGTTTCAGCTATGGTATACTATGTCACCTCACAACCATAAGAAAAAATCATCCCCTTTGCCCCAGTGGCAATCCCTTTGGCCTGATACTATAGGCGTTGTATTCAGAAAACTTATTTGCATGCCATTTCTTATGGACTATGGGAAAAATTTATGTTCAATATATTATGCAAGTAAAAATAGAGAATTCTTATTACAGAATTCACAATGATAAAGAAATTCCCAAAATTTATATAAGAAAATCTCAATACCATAGTAATGGTAAATCTACAAAGTAGGCTACCATCTATTCCCTAGAATCTTTTCTTAAACGTATTTCCCACTGCTACATTTGGCGGTGGATTTTGAGGTAAGAATGGAATTTTAACAGTGTTTGTTGTTTCCTCTCTTTAATGTGATAATTTTGTATCTTTCCAATGGTCATGTATCTGGATTGCCTTTGTCAGGTTTTTGAGAGTGGGAATCCCAATGCAAAAGAAATAGTCCTTTCAAACATGGCAACAACTTTTGACCGATTCTGTTATAGTTCGAGGTTTGCTTGCTTCAAATCCTCTCTATGTAATTTTTTATGCTTTAGTTCCTAAATGATGTAAAGAAATAACAATTAACACATTACACTATATTTACTCATTTGAACAAATGCATAATTTCTTCTATTTCTTCCTTTATTTCAGGATCCTTTCACATTTTCTAATTATCATAGAGCAATACAGGAGCCTTTTGATTACTACATGTTTGGACAAAATTACATTCAGTCCATTGATGGATTTTAGGTATTGTTGTTGTGATTCCCAAGAAGGTTTTAGTTCTTGTTTTTTAATTTGATAGGATTGGTTGTATCTCATAGGAGGGTTTCTGATTGTAGATTTAAGCAGTATTTGATCACCCCTAATAATATAGAGGTAGATTATTTTTCCTCATGCTTTTTCCATTGAATTTTTTTTCTATTAACTATGTAGTTTTGACAAATGAACAATAAGGTTATTTTGATTTCTGAGACTAAAAATGATATCCTTGAGTAAATTTTTGAATGTAAAGGAGGTTGTCTATATGTTAGGCTTGCTAGGGGAATTGGATTGCTCAACAAGAAAATATTTCTAAATTAATTTAGCTCTAACTCTATGAGAAAGATGATAGTTTGATGGACATACACAATTCTACCTGTATGGGAGTGATGAGAGCTGGATGGAACATCTAAAGAGGTTCCAGATATGCTAGAGGAAAGCTACGAGGAAACTAAATTGATAATGTTTGATTTTTTCTTTCTTAATGTTGAGTCTAATTAATAAGTTTAATGTTGTGTTGCAACTTGCAGTTGAGTATGTTGATATGATAAAGGCTAGCATTGTCGATCCTCTAAAAGTTATCAAAATTGCATTAGTTGATGCAGAAAGGTAAAACTATTTATCTTTATTATAATTAGTGGAACTAACTACAATATCTGATAAAAATCTACTACTTCCAAATATGTTTTTGATGTGCAAATTTTGAAACCTTATTTTCAGGTTACAACTCCAAATTGGAGAAGTAAAAGGTGAATACCAATGAGGAAGAGTTTGGAGGAGCCAAAACCAATAGCGGCAGGAAAGTTGTGGATTTGCAAGGGGATTAAATTGGTCGAGCCCCTATAGGAGGTCCCTGCCCTTCCAAAATGACTACAGTTAAGGAAGGGGAAAACAATATAAGTATATGAAAATAGGAGTATTCTGTTTATATAGTGTTAATAAGTTGTACAGTGTCACTAAGACATTGAATGTAACCAATGAGATTTTGATTTGCCAATGAGGCATTAATAAAGTAAATTTTTAGAGTGGTTTTTTCTCCACTCATAAATACTGTGTTGTTTCATTGTTTGTTTTTGTGTTGATCAATCATATTTGTTCAAGAATTTTAGTCTACATTTCATGGTGCTTCTTCAACATTTGAATATCTATGATACTTGAAGTTTATATGCATTAATTTGTGAGGATTAATTAAGTTAGATTTGATTTCTGTGATAATAAATAAGCTAAAAAGTAATAATTGCATGACAAATTATTGGTCATCAATGACTAAATATATGACTAAATAAATGACTAATTAACAACAATCAATGACTAAATTAATTTAAATATATGACTAATTATTATAATATATTAAACAAATACTAGCGACAAATAAACTAAATTAATATTAAATCAATGACCAAATCAACAATAGATATTAAATCAATGACTAAATCAGCCCTAGATAAATGGCTAAAATAGTTTATTCGCAATTTAATCGCGTTATAAATGACCAGCAACAAACTACTAATGGTCATGTGACCAAAATTAGTCATATATATGCAGTTTTTAGTAGTTTATTTAGTCATATATTATTGTTTTTGTACTACTGATAATACATGCATAATATCCGATTTGGTAGCATTAAGATACAACAACCCACCAAGCATAGATCTATATTTTCTCTAATCAAATTTAGCAGATTCATCATCTTTTCTCAGCTTGCATCTGGTTACCATAGGAGTACTAACTAGTTTTGAGTCATCCATTCCAAATGTATTTAATTTTTACATACCATAGATTGCATGAAATGAATATCCTCTTATCAATTTGATTTACTTGAAGAACAAGAAAGAAATTCAACCCACCAATCATGGACATTTCAAATTCTTTTTTCATTTCTTCTACAAATCTTTTACACATGCCTTCATTTCCACCAAAGATGATATCATCAACATATACTACTACTATAAACATTTTGTTACCTTGCACTGCAAATTAAAGATTATTGTTAGTAGAGCCTTTGCTAAAACCTTGGTTTGTTAGGTATCTATCCAATCACGCCACCAAGCTCCTAGGAGATTGCTTCATTCATACAATTCCTTCTTAACTATGAAACCATATTCAATTTTTGAGTCCGCTAAAATCCTTCAAGTTCTTCCATGTATACTTCTTCCAATTCACCATTCAGAAAATGTCGACTTAACATCCATCTGATATACTTTAAAATCCTTGTGGTCAGAAAATGTCAGAAACATCCTAATAGCTTCCATTCTAGCCATAGGGGAAAATGTTTCTTCAAAGTATATTCCTTCAACTTGTGAATATCCTTTGCATACAAGTCTTTCTTTTATATCTTATAATTACATTTGAGTTCAATTATTCTGAAACACCCATTTTTAGACCAATTACATTCTTATTCCACTTTGAGGTCTAGGGACCAATTTACATGTACGTTATTTTCTATTTGTGCAACTCTTTTATATACTCTAACTTCCAACTCTCATCTTCATATTGCTTCACTCACAAATTTAGGTTTTATTTTAGAGGTAATATGGTTACCTTGTTTACTACTTTGCTTCTTGTCTTTACACATTGACTTTTGTTTCCAATTATCTATTCTTCTAGATGATTATTCTACACATACTTTGGGGTCTTAGGAGTAGGTTTCAAAGCTTCTTATTCTTCATTTTTTTCTTCTTCTACTTCCTTATTCTCTGTTGGTACTTGTCCACAAATAGGCTCATTTGGTTCAACTTCACTTATCTCAATAGGTTTGTGCATGTCCTCATCAACAATATTCCTCAATATTTTATTGAAGCATCTATATGCTTTGCTAGTAGTAGAGTACCCAATAAAAATCCCTTCATCACATCTAGCATCAAACTTTCCAAGATTTTCATCATCTATTTTAATGTAACATTTTCTTCCAAATACCTTAAAGTACTTCCGCGGTAGGTTCTTACTAATCCATAACCAAAAGGAGTCTTTGTGTTGTTGCCTCTAATATGAACTCTATTAAGAACAGAAACAATAGTGTGTATTGCCTCTCTCTAGTACACATCCAATACATTTGATTCTTTCATCATGGTTCTTGCAACTTCCTATACCATCTAGTTTTTCCTTTGAACTACCCCATTCTACTGAGGGGTTCACCGATGAAATTTTCTTTTTAGCCATATTATTCAAAATGTAATAAATTCACTGAAGTGAACCTACACCTCTATCAAATCTCAAACATTTGATTATAGGTTCACCTCATTTACCCTTTTTCTTTGAACACTTTAAACCTATCTAGAACCTCTGTATTTTTCTCTAAGAAAAGCAACCCATATCATTTAGGTATAATCATCAATAAGGAGCATGAAATACCTATCACCATTTAGGATTCCTATTCTAGTTGGACCACAAAGGTTAGTATGAATTAATTCTAGCATTCCAGTAGTAGATTTCTCTTTTCCCTTAAAATTGCTTCTTGTTTGTTTCCCCATCTGACAACTTCTACAAATAGTACTAGCAAGATTTGTGATTCTAGGCAGACCTCAAACAACATCTCTTGAACTTATCCTAACCATATTATCAAATTTTGCATGTCCCATCCTCTGGTACCACAACCAACTTTCATTAACTTGAGATAGAAGGCAATGACCATCAACACCCTTAAGTTGATAGATGTTTCCATGAGTTCTCTTTATAGTAGCAACCATATCTTTGGATCCTTTTCTGATTTCATAGGTATTAATGCAAACAAAATTTTAAACATTGCCACACATATTTTTGATGGAGCTTCTAAAATTATGAAAAATTTTCTCATTCCCCATGAGCTTAATCTAAATTTTTAAACATATGCTTAGTACGTGGGGTTTTCCTATGAAGATATGCAAATTTTCTAATCACCGTTGACTGGTACTGATCTTTAGTTCTTTACGTCATCTTTTAAGCCACATAGTGCGTCATACAAGCCCCATGGTTAGGAGCACGGTCACGGTTTGTCCATTGACCTTGGCACCCAAATTTGATTCCTAATTTTCCCCAATGACTTGGGTTGAAGTCATTCCTGTAAAGGTCATCTCACCATCGACCTAACCGAGGCCTTTATTAAATGCTAACATTTCCCTACATAATTTCGTTTGAGGATGTGAATCCTATCCATACCTTTCCAACTCTTGGTGTTGATAAATGTTGGTGGGTTAAAAGTAGCAAGGATGGAAAATAAGGACGCATGTCCTTGTACAATCATGGGGCCTAGTCTCCACCACTATTCCCACCGTTTGAAGCAATTAAACAAATGATCGATATAAAATCCTGGGAATGATCTCTACCATTCCCCACTCGTTCACTAGGAAAAGGTGGATGCTAGTTAAAAGCAACAAGATCAACGAGATCTTGATTTATGGCCTGATCTACTTAGTTTGTGAGATGAGTGGAGCCCGTTGACAGAGAAATTTCTATCCAAGGCGGATAAATGTCATTGGCCAAGGACACATCAATGAGCACT
>VDFB02271358.1:1112693070-1112906480 GCA_007258455.2 Sequoia sempervirens | reverse complement strand
CCCATACAAACACATCACAATTCCTTATAGAACAACAGGTATTTGTTGAGATGGCAGTAAGAATATCAGGTTCCTACCAAGGTAACTTGAAATTCTGAAAAAAAAAATCCTATTGAACCCAAAAAGAAGAGACAGAGAATTTTTTTTTATTTTTTGGAGACCCTGTTATGGTTCTATCCAGAGCCATTTGAATCGCCGAGTCATAACAAATTACGTCCTATTTAATTCGATGGATGGAACAAATTTTCACTCCCACTCGGAAGTCATTCTCATAAGTTGGCTATATTAATAAACTAGCCTCAGGAGGAATGGTGGTAGACAGTGTTTATATCCAAGTAGAGCTCTTTCAAATTGTGTAGGCCACCGATAGTGGAAGACAGCGTTCCAGAGATGTGGTGGTCGTTGAGATTGAGCATACGCACTGTGTGATTTGCATGACAGAGCACTCCTTCCCGGATGCAGGGGTTTCCATCGAACTAATAAAACATCACCTGTCGCATTCAAGTCTTTGAGGAATAAAAGCAGAACCGAGCCATTTTTGTTAAGTGTTTGAATGAGATGAAGCTCTAATGCAAGTGCAATGATCACCAAGCGGGTCATTGTGCATAGTACCTTCCACAATTTCGTTGGTGTAAAGTGAAATTAAGAAACATATCCAAAGTCTAGCGTGATCTGTGTAGACCTCCCTTTATTTATAGAACACTGGGTATCCCGTCGTAGCTATGAAAACACCAATTAGCCGATAGCCTTAATATAGTCATAGCTTTATATATTAATGGATATGCCAAAGCTACGAGCCAGCCTCTTGACTCTTTTTGTAAGGGGAAATAATCTAGAACTTTATTGTGAAAGGGTCCCTAGTAATGTCTCACAAAATATTTAATGAGCATCGAAGAACGCTGCGATTAAATAATCTCTAATGAGCGATAAAATAATTGAATGGAAATAAATTTCGTACTAAGGAATTTTCTCCCATAACTTGGGCTCAGAATCCCAACATTTGATGGGATCTCCCCATTCGAATTATTGTTATTCATATAAATCACCTCGAGGAGAGGATGTCCAAATATGGTTATACACATGACGTGTGAAGCAAATGAAGTGGCTTCCAAAGCCGTCCAACCGCACTCTGATTTGACTAGAAACTTCTTCGACATCACTGCATTTACTCTTTTGTCTACCCACCGTCCAAAGCTTTCTTAGCATATTTTATTTGTATGATTTGGAACGATTTTGTCAACTACTTCCTCAGCCTATCATTTATGATAAAAGTGTGTGGAAGCACGAAATATGTATATATCTGGGGCTTTCAAAATATGAATATAGAGGTTTTTGGTGTGTTTGTGTGTACTTTGTATTCTTTGTATCCTTTGTTTTGTGTGTTTTGTTAGTTTGTTCTGTTTATTCTTATTGCGCTAATACCATAACATAATCAAGGAAAAAGTTTCCAAATAACTTGTATCAAAGCCAGACATGGAGACAACAACAGTGAGCGATATGGAGAAGTTAAACAGGGCTAATTTTTCTCTATGGAAATCTCAAATAGAAGATATACTGATTTTGAATGATCAGTATTTTCCAATTAAGGGAATATCAAAGAAACCCACAACTATGGCGAATGAAGATTGCAACAAGCTGGATAGAAAGGCGATTGCAACCATCCATCAATATTTGACTAAAAATGTGTATTTTAATCTTGCTAGAGAGAATACATCAACAAAACTATGCCAAAAGTTACATTATTTATATGAGAAAAACACAACTTTGAATAAGGTTTCCTTAATGGAAATTATAGAACCTCAAGATGGAGGGTTCTTTAGTAGTAGAGCACTTAAATGAGTTCACTATAATCACCATCCAACTTGCCTCTTTTAAAATTTCTCTAGTTGATGAGATTAAAGCCATCCTACTAATGTGCTCCATGTCGAACAGTTGGGAAAACCTAATTGTCAGCATAAGCACTTTTGCACCTACACGAACCCTGAAGTTTGATGATGTTAGTAGTAGCTTAATGAATGAGGAGTTGTGATGAAAATCATTTACAGAAAACTAGGGAGAAGCCTTAACTATATCGTGGTAGAAAAATTGATCAAAACCATCAAGGGAATTTGAGGTCAAGAGGCTGATCAAAATAGAAAAGAGAATGGATGATTTGTTATCATTGTGGAAAGCCAGGACACATGAAAAGAGAATGTCAAATTTGGAAGCGAGAACTAAAGGATCAAAAATTGGCCAACACAAATAAAAATTAGCTAGCACAAATGAAGGTGAGACCACTATTGTAGTTTCAAATAATGAGGTTTTATTTATTGTTTCAATGGAAGATGCATGTTTATATACCTCCAACTATAGCATTGATTGGATTCTTGAATTTGGGGAATCTCACCATGTAACCCCAAACAAAGATAATTTTGTTGTGTATAATCCTAGTAATTATGGTAGTACTAGTAGAATTTGGCAAATAAATGACTACGTGACTAAAAATTTTAGTCATATGACTAAAAATTTTAGCCACGTGACTAACACTAGTAGAATATTGCAAATAAATGACTAATTTGGTCATTTATAAGTGACTAATTTGGTCATCAGGTAAAATCAAAACTAAATGACTAAATAAATGACTGATATCAACAAATAAAAATGACTAAATAAATGATTATTACTCCTCTATTCTTTTTTCTTTCGAATTTGAGCATAATCCATAGAGTTTAAACCCCCCTCACATGACCCCTACCTAAGCTTGTTCCCCTCCCAAGGGTAGGTTCTTATGCATTACTCACCTGTTTGCCACTGGAAACACCACTTCCTGTTCGACTTGCATGTGTTAAGCATGCCACCAGCATTCATCCTGACCCAGGATCAAACTCTCAATAAAATTTAGAGTTTCATTACTTATTACTTATAGCTCCCTTCTTCGTGAACGAAATTGATTCACGAATTATCTATCAACTATATATAGATTCTATCAAGTCATGTATCTATTATTATTTTATTATATTAATAATATATTATATAATATTATATTATAATATAATATTATATTATATTATTTTATATTATATTATATAATATAATATTATATTATATTTATATTATATTATATAATATTATATTATATTTATATTATATTATATTATTAATATTCCATTTCAATTTTTTTTGCATAATGGGTGCCATAATTTTTAGTTTATCGCCAATAATTTTCATTTTAATAAATATACTCTAAACCCCTATTCGAAACCTTATTTTCAGGCTGCAGCTTGCCAAATCGGAGAAGTGAAAGGTCAAAACCAACGAGGAAGAGTTTGGAGGGGCCGAAACCAATAGCAACGGGGAAAGCGGAAAAATCTCCAGGTGAAGGATGCCCTAATATTAAAACCTAAATGTTCCCATGAGATGTCACTTGATTATTTGTTCTTGTTTCCATCTAAGCCTGTGGTATGTGAATCTCCAAATAAGCTAATAAATAATTTTTAGTTCCTTTGATCCAAATCTAAATTTTCCTTGAGGCTTAATGTAAATCTGCTAGAATGTATTTGACTACAATGAAGATATTAAGCCACATCAATACTCACTCCTAGAAGCGTGGATCTTATTGAGCAGATTGGTTGTTGAATACTAAATGCACGTATACCCCTGTACATGTTGCTTCTTCACATCCCAATTAGGTTGGTGGCTTTGGAGTTGGTTTGACAATTGGGATCAGCTGATGAAGAGTTTGGGGTGATTGGGAAAAGAGCCCTATTGAAATTTTCCTTGAGTGTTATTGAAACTTTCCTTGAGTATTAATGTTTTTTATTTTGAGCATAGATCTTCCATAAATTGTGTTGATATGTTCTTTAAACCTCTATTTTTACTTAAGGAAAAAAGATGAATTTTCTTTGAATATAGCTGGTGTGGGAACGAAGGTCAACCATGCACACCTAATGATCAACTATTTATGTAAATTGTAATGCAATAAGGGTTACTGACGTGTAAAGTACATTCAACCCTCATCCACTAAACATGCATGACTACATGCACCTAGAACCCAATATAAAATTGATTCCATAGACAACCTGTCATAGCTACAACAATTAAATATAAAAGAGTGGAGGTTTAAATAAGCTCCTTGATTCCATTGGCAAGCTATCACAATTACAACACTTGAGCATAGAAGGGTGTAAAAGTTTAAACAACCTCCTTGATTCTATTGGCAACCTGTCGCAGCTGCAACACTTGATCATAGAAGATTGTAGAGGTTTAATCTTTAAATAACCTTCCTTATTCCACTGGAAACCTGTCACATCTACAGTACTTGAAAATAGTAAGTTGTAGAGGTTTAAATAACCTCCTTGATTCAATTGTCAACCTATCACAAATGTAGCACTTGAACATAATAGGAAGTTTCAAAGGTTTAAATAACCTCCTTGATTCTATTGAAAATCTATTTCAGCTGTAGCATTTGAAACTAAAATATTGGCATGGTTTAAATAACCTCATTGATTCCATTGGCAACCTGTCACCGCTACAACCTTGAACATAGAAGGGTGTGAATGTTTAAATAACCTTCCCGATTCCATTGGCAACCTATCACAACTACAACACTTGAACATGGTAGGGTGTATATTATTAAATAACTTCCTTCATTCCATTGGCAACCTGTCACAGCTGTAGCACTTAAACATAGAAATGTGTAAAAGTTTAAATAACCCCCTTGATTCTATTGGCAACCTGTCACAGCTGCAACACTTGAACATATAAGACTATAGAGGTTTAAATAACCTTCCTAATTCTATTGGAAACCTACCACAGCTGCAACACTTGAACATAGAAGACTCAGAGGTTTAAATAACCTTCTTGATTCCAAAGGGCACCAATACATCTCTAACACTTGAAAATAAAAGTCAGAGGAGGTTTAAATAACTCCTCCCCAATTCCATCAAGGCCTCACACAAATTAATTTGAATATAATAGGAAATTCTAGGTTAAAGTTTAAACTTCCTTGATTCTCAAGGACACCCATTCACAACCCAACACTTTAAAAATAAAATATTGTCACAATTTGAATAATCTCCTTGATTTCATTAGCAACTTGTCACAACTGCAACACAACACTTGAACATAGAAGGGCGCAGACATTCAAATAAGCTCCCTAATTAAATAACCTCCTTGATTCCATTAACAACTGGCCACAACCGTAACACTTGAAACATATAAGGGTGCACATTTAACAAGCTTCCTCTCCATTCGCTTGGCAACATGTCATACTGCACACTTTAGCCATAAAGGTTGTGACATTTAAATAAGCTCCCATTCCATTGGCAACCCATCACGCCTACATACATCACTCTGAAAATTGTAAGTGTATATAGATTTCCAATAGCCTCCTTGGATTCATTAGCAAACTCATCACAGCAACACTTGAACATAGAAGGGTGTAAAGCTTAAATAACCTCCAATTCCATTGAAAATAGAATGTTAGGATATAGGGTTCTTAGAGGCTATTAACTTTTCAAAATACTTGAGGTTCCTGCGTACCATTTTGCACATTCTGCAATCAATCATTTAATTCCATGAGATGACATCTCTTTGAGGCATTCTGTCAAACAATTCAGATGTTTTGTCTATGATTGCACATCTTGCATATATGTCTACTAGAGCATATCCAACTATAAATTCTGACAAAAATTCCCCTACCATTATGCTTTGGCTTTGGTGCATGTTCATAGCCCATCCCAAAGCTCCCATTTTCACACAAGCAGTGAGGACTCTAGTATTTTACTTGTGGAAATTTTATAAAAATTATATAACAATTAGATAAGAACCCTTTGCTATTGAATAATTGACTAAAAATTTGAAAATTTGAGATATTTTCATTTCATATACTTATATTCATGTTTCTTTATAGTTTTCTAAAGGCCTTATACAAAATTTTGGACCCAACAGGGTTCTTGATACCCCAATCATTGAGGTTTGCAAGTTTCTAAAGCTAAAAACTATGGTTCAATAAGGAAAACAAAATATAATTAAATATAATAGAAACAAACCAATAGGGCCTGAATTTTTGGAATGTATCCCCAAAAGTTGATAAAGAAGAATTAGAGGAAATAAAAAGAATTCTTCTACTGAAAAATAGAGCAATTGTGCACAAATGTATCAGACTCATCTTCCAGGTAAACTTTTGATGGGATATTGAAGCACTTGCTACTATTGGAATTTTTTTTCCTATCCAAATACTACCCTCCAAAATATTTTGAAGAGGCTGAAAATTCATTTGACAAATATCCCAAATACTATGAAATGGATGTATTTCTCATGTGGTTGATCCAACATGGAAAAGTCTTACCCAATGGACAATGGAAATCTCATGTCTATAATTTTCCTCTATAAAAGAATGGTTGGTGTGGCCAGGTTGATTACAATGGTCCAATTACACATGACCTTAAAACTTACAATTAATTTAAAAGTTAAATTAAGGCAATAGGAACATTACATGCATAACAATCCCTTATAATTCTTTATTAATAGTTATATACAAAATGACAACAACCCATGTGATGATTATACCTTCATACACTCTACATCTCCTTTATCTTGGTTGGAATCTCTTTTGATGACCAAGGTATAGAGGAAGCCGAAGTAGATGGACAAAAGTGTCTGAGTAGCTTATGGATGTGGATGTGAAGGCTGCCTTATCGATGCTTGTATGACCTATCTTCCAAGCTCTTTGACTAGGCAGCATATTTGAGAGGTTGAACAATGTGGTTTTATGATTGGTTTGGGTTTTAGGCTTTTTAATGAATATGGCACAATTGATGCAACTCCTACTCTTTTTGTTTTCAAGCTTTCTGTTCAATATTATAAATGATTGAACTTCCCAAACACATATGTATCCCAAATCTTGTTTATCGAAGGTACTCCAATCAAAATGCATTTCTCAATTGGTGCATGCAAAGTTGCAAACCTTAGAAATTTTGTTCTTGTGGAACATCATCTCAATTGTGCTATTATTCTCCATTATTAATCTCACACTTGCTTTAGACAACTACGCTTTTGATGTCATGAAGTGACTAAATGATTCACTGAGTTCCTTTTATTCTCCCACAACAAAAGAAATTTATAGAATTGGTTTTCAGCCTCATAACTAAGAATTGTGTACCCACGATAAATTGTTTTCATAGTCTTCCAAGGAGGAAAATTTGATGCCGAATGGAAGTGTCTACACATGGGATCTGATAGGCATTGAATTTAATTTTCAATGACACATCATGTTGTTTAAAAATATGTGGCTGATTTGTAAGCGATGCTTGAAGTGGTGAACTTGGTTGGGCTCCTTGTTGAGATTGACATCAACTTTGTATGTACTTAGGTGATGGTACGTGGATGTCAGCTGATGTACCTAGCCATATTATGCATGGTGTAGAAAAAAAACCTATAAGTTAACTGTGACCTTGTTGGTTTGGATTTAGGGAATGTTTTTCTTGAAAATGCGAGGAAACGAGAGAAACACTTGTGGCTTATTTAATAACCCATAAATAAATCACAAGTTATTGAACTCAGCCTATGTTTTCTACGGTTTTAAAAAATTGCTAGCCTTAATGTTGAACAATTTCAAGCACATATAAACAAGGAATCTGATGAAGGTTTTTGAGACTGTTTTCAAGCATTAGAAATCGGGGCACACCCATTGTTGTTTTTTATTTTTCAATGTTCTTTTTGACCTTAGCCAGGGCACACTATGCGACAAGTTCTATCACTTAGGTGTATAATGAGCCCAATAGTCTCTTGCTCTAGATTTCCTTTTGGCATTACATGGTTCCAAAACTTCATCTTTGATTTTATTTTTTAAATAGTTATTTAATCTCATTTGCATTATTTTCAAAATTTCCAACTTTATTTTGGTGTAATTATATTAATCAAAACTAATTGTTGTCTATTGTTTATTACCAAATATTAGAGTGAAATCAGATGGTCATCAAGATTATAATAGCTTTAGTGCCTTTTATTTTCTTGTGGAGTCAAATAAATTTGTTATTGATGTCTATTATATACCATCAAGTTTGTACATTTTTATATAATGTAATTTAGCTTTTTTGAAAAATTATGGTTTCCCATTCAAGCCCCACGAAGATCTCATCAAGATTATAGCGGCTTTAGTGCCTTTTTATTTCTCTTGTGTAGAAGTCAAATCTGACTTGCTATTGCATTATCTATTATACTTCAAGTTTGTACATTTTTATATCATGCAATTTGCTCGACTTTAACAGATTATAGTTTGAGACTTGAAACCCACGAGAAGATGGTACATGGATATGGAGGTGAATGTCTGAATCAAATGCTTAATATTGAATGTGTAGGAAGGCATTCCCATGTGAGGGATCTATGTTCAAATCAGCGGGTAAGTTTTAGTGTTACATTCTTTTTGATGGATGGTGCATTAGTAGATTGAAAATAATCATCTACTCTTGCAAATTTTTATCTGCAGTTCTAGAAAAGACTATATCTTGAAGTTAGTTGTTCGCGTTGTGGGAAGAAAGGTTTTAGGTACAAGTTCTTCAAGAAGTACCAAAGGAATATTTATCATTGAATATGTTGGAGAGGTTAGTATCTCCATAGAAATTTTAAATTTATTGCATTCTTATTATGCGACATGGGTAAAGTATAATAAATGGTTGTACTTAGTTACCTAAAGAATATATTTCTTTTCATAATTTGGGCTTCATAGTTAACTAAATGAATGCTAATTTTATTATCATCTAAAGAAGGTGCTAGACATGAAGGCATATAATGCTTGCCAAAGGAATATGCTTGAAGAGGGTCAAATTTCTATTTCATTACATTGGATAGCAATAAGGTTTGTTTCTCTTTATTGTTGACTGCAATTGAGTCAGCGATTCATGGACTTATTATCTAGTTTGAAATTGTTTTACTAAGGGGAACATATTATCTTGTTATTAAATTTAACTTCTTTCAGTTTGCTTATAATGTTAGTTTTTGTAATTTAGCTTTCAAATACTATTATGCATTTAGTAGCCATTCCACAACTACTCCACTGCTAGACCCAAAGTCTAGGTTTGTTTTTGCCATCCTTTGGAATGAACCATACGTTCTCCAGTCAGAGAAACATGGAAAAATATTGGATTAATATTTCCTACAAATATTATTTGTAGAACTAAATATGTTTCAGAATTACAATATTTGTTGTAGCTTTTTCTAGTCGTTAATGGCTTCGGAAAAGAACTGAATTTAGAATTTGGTGCTTAAAACATCATGTATCAAGTCCTCACCTATTTAATGGCAACACTTTCAAATGTGGAATGCATACAAACATCTACAAAGCAGACACCTTTACTTGGTTTGAGTTAGGATCATAAATCAATCTTCAAAGCAATTTCAGTGAGTTATTATGGATACAAACTCTCTCTACTTTTCTATCTTCAAGTCTAGATTGTCTAAGAACAAAAAGTACTAGATTAGTTAATAACTTAATACAATTCAAAATATCTTTAATCTTCTAGAAATGTGTGTTTGACACATTGGATTAATATAATTCTTCTTTGACTTGCTATAGTCAAGAAGTTTTAGTCTTGTACACATCTAGGTGGCAGAACAAAGATAGCAAATTGTACTTGATTTCATATGATATAAAAAAAACATGTATCTATGGGCATCCTCAGATCATGTTGTAGGTTAAATAATCATACTTCTTTCATAGTCAATCCATGTTGTTTATACATTTTATGAAAGTAAAAATTTAACTAACTTTTAAGTAATATTATTCAAATGTAGGTTGTGGGTTTTTGTTACATGAACAATATTTTACGCATCAAACTCTATTTGGATTGGTCTAGATTTTCTTCCAGGTTCAATCTGGTGTATAAATAAATAATTGCACTCTTATCTGTTATGTAGGGAATAGGTATATGTTTTATTACATTTTACTCTTAATTGGAAATGGCCAATTTTCAATTACATTCTATTAGTTTGTTCAAAATAAGCTTTTCTTTTCCATTCGTACTTATTTTATTTTTTTAAAAAATTCAGGTAATTGATGCTTGTGTGAAAGGAAATTTGGGGTGATTTATTAATCATAGTTGTGATCCTAACTACCGAATGGAAAAGGTAAATATGGATATTTCATATTTTGTTTGTCTTAGTAATCTCCTTAATCCTAGGATGATATTGGGAGAGAGAAATATCAAGTATAGTTGAAACCTTTATCTATGCCTGTAAGGATGCTTTGGGTTTTCCTTATGACCATGTATTTGAGAATATTGGCAAAATAGCTAATTGGTTACATTTTTTTTTTTAATTGTCTCATCCAATGCAATGTGTTGAGTCATATGTGCATATAATGCATTTTGTCTTCACTGGATATGGATTGATACCATCTATTAGAGAGATTAGTGCTACTGATTATTTTACTGTATTTTTTGAATACAAGGCATCAATTTCTATGTTTAATTTATATTAAAAAACACTATATTTTTCTAAACCATTAGCATTATCACTGGAATTTTTTTCTTTAAAATGGAACCTATAGTATTATTAAAAAAAGATAAATTATGAAATACATAATTCACTGAAGTGCTTGTACTACTACCATTTTTAAAAAGGATGAAGATTCCTAACACGACAAAAATAACTGAGGTAAGCCAATGCATAAGGAGGATAAAGGTTCCTGACATGAGAAAGACATTTAAATTTGACCGAAGAGAAGTTGACTTTTCCTTCAATAACTTGAATACTTTAAAATTGATTTTTTTAAGGCCATTACACAATAATTGGAAGTTAGGATCACAACTATGGTTAATAGTTAACCCTAAATATCCACTGACTGGTCTTTTCACTTGCTATTTGTGAAAAAGTTCAAATTCAAATAATGTAAGATAAACCAAGCAAAAAATTTGAGAAACCATTTATCTATAGAAGTTTTGGAACCTTTGGAAACTTTTAAATGTTGAATTCTGAGTATCTTATACTAGGAAAAAGAATCTAAAATCCAATTTTTTCAATATCATATACATATTTAAATAAAAAATAACTCTTTCCAAGAAATAATAATTTGAATACAAATTGAGGAATTTGGTGAATATGAGCCACTCAAAATTTATCTAGAAAGAACTAGTAGAAAATCAGTAAGCTGCCATAAATGCATGATAAATACAATTGATGATGGTGGATTTTGCAACTCTTCAGTTTGATTTATCTTCAGAAGCTACTACCCTTCCACAACCTTTGCAGCTTGATGAAACCATTTTATGGATTTCTTTTTCCCAACCAAACCCCTCTTTTTTAATAGTCATGATATTTCCAAAGCCCATAGTGATTGTCAAAATGTAACTATTTTTCCTCTTCCTGATGATGGATCACAAAGTGTGGTCCAAAAAGTTGGTTTTAAAAATCTTGATGAATAAGTTTTATTAGTTTTGTACTTGGTATTGTGATCCCTTTATGTAATGTACTCAAGGCCTGAGGTGTGACAAAAGCCCTTATATTAAAGTAATGCAAAGAAATCGAAAATGCTTGTTCAAATAAATACAGTTTTCACTATATTTGTTGTAACCAAAAGAAAATCATTCAGCATGGCTATAAAATTGCCTCAATGGAATAAAATATAGTTGTACAATTATTCATATACTTCCCTGCCCTATTGAAAAATAATGTAACCAACCCCACCTCCATACTCATATCCCTCTTTTCTTGTACCAGGGTTATGATTTCACAAGGATGGAAGGATGCAATTGTGGCTGAGACAAACAATGCAAAGGGTGTCAGCTATGGTATACTATGTCACCTCACAACCATAAGAAAAAATCATCCCCTTTGCCCCAGTAGCAATCCCTTTGGCCTGATACTATAGGCGTTGTATTCAGAACACTTATTTGCATGCCATTTCTTGTGGACTATGGGAAAAATTTATGTTCAATATATTAGTAAGTAAAAATAGAGAATTCTTATTATAGAATTCACAATGATAAAGAAATTCCCAAATTTTATATAAGAAAATCTCAATACCATAGTAATGGTAAATCTACAGAGTAGGCTACCATCTATTCCCTAGAATATTTTCTTAAACGTATTTCCCACTACTACATTTTGGCAGTAGATTTTGAGGTAAGAATGGAATTTTAATAGTGTTTGTTGTTTCCTCTCTTTAATGTGATAATTTTGTATCTTTCCAATGGTCATGTATCTGGATTTCCTTTGTCAAGTTTTTGAGAGTGGGAATCCCAATGCAAAAGAAATAGTCCTTTCAAACATGGCAACAACTTTTGACCGGATTTTGTTATAGTTTGAGGTTTGCTGCTTCAAATCCTCTCTATGTAATTTTTTATGCTTTAGTTCCTAAATGATGTAAAGAAAAAACAATTAACACATTACACTATATTTACTCATTTGAACAAATGCATAATTTCTTCTATTTCTTCCTTTATTTCAGGATCCTTTCACATTTTCTAATTATCATAGAGCAATACAGGAGCCTTTTGATTACTACATGTTTGGAAAAATTACATTCGTCCATTGATTGATTTCAGGTATTGTTGTTGTGATTCCCAAGAAGGTTTTAGTTCTTGTTTTTTAATCTGATAGGATTGGTTGTATCTCATAGGAGGGTTTCTGATTGTAGATTTAAGCAGTATTTGATCACCCCTAATAATATAGAGGTAGATTATTTTTCCTCATGCTTTTTCCATTGAATTTTTTTCTATTAACTATGTAGTTTTGACAAATGAACAATAAGGTTATTTTGATTTCTGAGACTAAAAATGACATCCTTGAGTAAATTTTTGAATGTAAAGGAGGTTGTCTATATGTTAGGCTTGCTAGGGGAATTGGATTGCTCAACAAGAAAAGATTTCTAAATTAATTTAGCTCTAACTCTATGGGAAAGATGATAGTTTGATGGGCATACACAATTCTACCTGTATGGGAGTGATGAGAGCTAGATGAAACATTGAAATAGGTTCCAGATTTGCTAGAGGAAAGCTATGAGGAAACTAAATTGATAATGTTTGAATTTTTTTCTTTCTTTCTTAGATGTTGAGTCTAATTAATAAGTTTAATGTTGTGTTGCAACTTGCAGTTGAGTAGGTTGATATGATAAAGGCTAGCATTGCCGATCCTCTAAAAGTTATCAGAATTGCATTAGTTGATGCAGAAAGGTAAAACTATTTATCTTTATTATAATTAGTGGAACTTGTAACTACAATATCTGATAAAAATATACTTCCAAATATGATTTTGATGTGCAAATTTTGAAACCTTATTTTTAGGTTACAACTCCAAATTGGAGAAGTAAAAGGTGAATACCAATGAGGAAGAGTTTGGAGGAGCCAAAACCAATAGCGGCAGGAAAGTTGTGGATTTGCAAGGGGATTAAATAGGTCGAGCCCCTATAGGAGGTCGTTGCCCTTCCAAAATGACTGCAGTTAAGGAAGGGAAAAACAATATAAGTATATGAAAATAGGAGTATTCTGTTTATATAGTGTCAGTAAGTTGTACGGTGTCACTAAGACATTGAATGTAACCAATGAAATTTTGATTTTCCAATTAGGCTTAATAAAGTAAATTTTTAGAGTGGTTTTTTTTCCACTCATAAATACTGTATTTTTTGTGTTTATGTTTGATCAATCATATTTGTTCAAGAATTTTAGTCTACATTTCATGGTGCTTCTTCAGCATTTGAATATCTATGATACTTGAAGTTTATATGCATTAATTTGTGAGAATTAATTAAGTTTTATTTGATTTCAAATGACTAAATATATGACTAAAGTAATGAATTACATGACTAAATTAATGATTAAAGTAATGACTAAATATATGACTAAATAAATGACTAATTAACAACAATCAATGACTAAATTAATGACTAAATATATGACTAAATTAATCACTAAATATATGAATAAACAAATCACTACCATGACTAAATAAATGACTAAATTAATGACTAATCAATGACCAAATCAATGACCAAATCAATGACTAAATCAATGACTAGATAAATGACTAAAATAGTTTAGTCATAAATTTGGTCGCGTTATAAATGACCAGCAACAAACTACTAATGGTCATGTGACCAAAATTAGTCATATATATGCAGTTTTTAGTAGTTTATTTAGTCATATATTATTGTTTTTGTACTAGTGATAATACATGCATAATATCCGATTTGGTAGCATTAAGATACAACAACCCACCAAGCATAGATCTATATTTTCTCTAATCAAATTTAGCAGATTCATCATCTTTTCTCAGCTTGCATCTGGTTACCATAGGAGTACTAACTAGTTTGGAGTCATCCATTCCAAATGTATTTAACATTTTTTTTACATATTTAGATTGTGAAACCAATATGCCTTTATCATTTTGATTCAATTGAAGACCAAGAAAGAAATTGAACTCACCAATCATGGACATTTCAAATTCTTTTTGCATTTCTTCTACAAATCTTTTGCACATGCCTTAATTTCCATCAAAGATGACATCATCAACATATACTTATACTACTATCAACATTTTTTTACCTTGCAATTTCAATTAAAGATTGTTGTTAGCAAAGCCTTTGCTAAAACCTTGCTTTGTCAGGTATCTATCCAATCTTGCATACCAAGCTCTAGGAGATTGCTTCATTCCATACAATTCCTTCTTCAACTAACAAACCATATTCAATTTTTTAGATAACTAAAATCCTTCAAGTTGTTCCATGTACACCTCTTCCTCCAATTCACCATTCAAAAATGTTGACTTAACATCCATCCGTTATACTTTAAAATCCTTGTGGGTAGAAAATGTTAGAAACATCCTAATTGCTTCCATTCTATCTATAGGGGAAAATGTTTCTTTAAATTTTATGCCTTCAACTTGTGAGTATCCTTTGCATACAAGTCTTTCTTTATATCTTATAAATTCACCATTTAAATTCAAATTATTCTAGAACACCCATTTTGAACCAATTACATTCTTATTCACAGGTCTAGGGACCAATTCCCATGTCTGATTATTTTCTATTTGTTGCAACTCTTCTTTCATAACTCTAACCCAACTCTCATCTTCACATGCTTCACTCACAAATTTAGGTTCTATTTTAGAGAGTAAATATAGATTTACCTTTGTTGCTACTTTACTTCTTGTCTTCACACCTTCACTTTTATCTCTAGTTATCTATTCTTCTAGATGATGCTTCTGAACATACTTAGGAGTCTTAACGGTAGGTTCTAGGATTTCTTCTTCTTCTTCTTCCTTCTCCTTATTCTCTTTAGGTACTTGTCCACAAATAGGATCATCAGGTTCAACTTCACTTATCTCAATAGGTTTGTGCATGTCCTCATCAACAATATTCCTCAATATTTTATTGAAGCATCTATATGCTTTGCTAGTAGTAGAGTACCCAAGAAAAATCCCTTCATCACATATAGCATCAAACTTTCCAAGATTTTCATCATCTATTTTAATGTAACATTTTCTTCCAAATACCTTAAAGTACTTCACAGTAGGATTCTTACTAATCCATAACTCAAAAGGAGTCTTTGTGTTGTTGCTTCTAATATGAACTCTATTAAGAACATGAACAATAGTGTGTATTACCTCTCTCCAATACACATCCAATACATTTTATTATTTCATCATGGTTCTTGCAGCTTCCTATACCATCTGGTTTTTCCTCTCAACTACCCCATTGTGTTGAGGGGTTCTCAGA
This sequence comes from Sequoia sempervirens, assembly GCA_007258455.2. Taxonomy (NCBI): domain Eukaryota; kingdom Viridiplantae; phylum Streptophyta; class Pinopsida; order Cupressales; family Cupressaceae; genus Sequoia; species Sequoia sempervirens. The sequence continues at coordinate 1,112,890,792 of VDFB02271358.1, read as the reverse complement.
GTAGAAATTTTCTTTTTATGCCATGTTATTCAAAAAATGTATTAAATTCACTAGAAGTGAATTCTACACCTCTATCAAATCTCAAACATTTGATTCTTAGGTTCACCTCATTTACCACTTTTTCTTTGAACACTTTAAACCTATCTAGAACCTGTGTATTTTCTCTAAGAAAAGCAACCCATGTCATTTGAGTATAACCATCAATAAGGAGCATGAAATACCTAACACCATTTAGGATTCTTGTTCTAGTTGGACCACAAAGGTTAGTATGAATTAATTCCAGCATTCCAGTAGTAGATTTCTCTTTTCCCTTAAAATTGCTTCTTGTTTGTTTCCCCATCTAACAACTTCTACAAATAGTATTAGCAAGCTTTGTGATTTTAGGCAGACCTCAGACAACATCTCTTGAACTTATCCTAACCATATTATCAAAGTTTACATGTCCCATCCTCTAGTGCCACAACCAACTTTCATTAACTTGAGATACAAGGAAATGACCATCAACACCCTTAACCTTATAGATGTTTCCATGAGTTCTCCTTCTAGCAGCACCCATATCTTAGGATCCTTTTATGATTTCATAGGTATTATTCTGAAACAAAATTTTAAAGCCATTGCTACACATATTTTTGATGGAGCTTCTAAAATTATGAAGAATTTTCTCATTCCCCATGAGCTTAATCTAAATTTTAAAACCCTTGTCCCCATGAGTAAGTAGGGTTTTCCTATGAAGATATGCAAATTTTCTAATCACACGTTGACCTGAAGTACTAGTCTTTAGTTCTTTAAGTCATCTTTTAAGCCATAGTGCACGTCCATTACAAGCCCCATGGTTAGGAGCACCGGTCACCAGTTGTCCCATTGACCTTAGCCTTTTCCAAATTTGATTCCTAATTTTTCCCCAATGACTTGGAGTTGAAGTCATTCACCCTTAAAGGTCATCTCACCATCGACCTAACCAAGGCCTTTATTAAATGCTAACATTGCCCTACATGCAAGTTTTAAGATTTGAGGATGTAGGAGGAAATCCTATCCATACCTTTCCAACTCACGGGTGATAAATGTTGGTGGGTTAAAAGTAGCAAGGATGGAAAAATAAGGACGCATGTCCTTGTACAATCATGGGGCCTAGTCTCCACCACTATTCCCACCGTTTGAAGCAATTAAACAAATGATCGATATAAAATCCTGTCAATGATCTCTACCATTCCCCACTCATTCACTAGGAAAAGGTGGATGCTAGTTAAAAGCAACAAGATCAACGAGATCTTGATTTATGGCCTGATCTACTTAGTTTGTGAGATGAGTGGAGCCCGTTGACAGAGAAATTTCTATCCAAGGCGGATAAATGCCATTGGCCAAGGACACATCAATGAGCACTACTGGAATTGAAAGTTGTTCAACCCAATGCAAGCCATTTGATTTTCCATCTAGGCATGAGATTGACAACCTATTTTCAAAGTTGATAAAATGGCACGTGATAGTTGTTTTCACTCTGCAATAAGAAGATATTAATGATACACTCTTTGTAGGTTTGATCAATTTGATCTCTGTGCATGTGGAGACTTAATTGCTAGCAATCATGAAGTCCAATCTATATATTTCCATGCATTTGAGAATTAAATGGTAATAGTATGCAAGCCAACGAATTTCCTAGTTTGCATGTGTGTTGTTTCCATTTAGCATTTGTAATCAATAACCTCAGCTTGCTCAATAAATAAAAGTGATGAGTTGATATTTTCACCATAGCAATTAAGTTATCTAGTCCTGAAGTTATTGTAGAGAGAGGAGTTTGCGAGTGTATTCTTTTTTATTGAAAAATGAGAAAACCTAGTTCCTCATCAATCTTGAAATGAAGGTCATCTTGGCTGTAATTTTAGAAGCCCCGCAATGGAGACCCTAGACAAGAACAATGTGTTCATGAGGATACCCAAAAGAAGGAATATTCATCAATAATTGTTAGATGTGGCCACCAATTGAAAGACCAAACTGAGAGCTCGAAGGAGGTGGGAACAAAAAGAGAAGTTGTTGGGCCCTCTAGTATAACTTAGTGAAAGCTTTGGTATGGTTGTGACTCATTTGGTCGATAGAATTCTCCTATCGATGTTACTAACAACCAATTGGAAACTAAGAGGGAAAATGATTAGAGATACTGTTGTTATCTAGCAACCTTGGGTCAAGCTCTATCCCCTAGGGCAGAGGTGTTGTCTATTCCTCCTTTGGCTGTTAATACTTTGAGTGGGAGGGACGTTGTTGTGATGAAAGAAAATAAGGTCAAGGAAGGAGTTGAAGTCTCATTCCAAAATCTTGTTGTTACTCAGAGCAGCCATGTGTACTGAGGTGTGCTTGTTGCTAGCAAAAGGTCTTCTAGTTTGTGAGAAGAAGGTGGTGGTAAATCAATTTTTGTGTTGATAAATGATTTCTAGGGTTGTCACTTTTTCTTTCTATGTGTGTGACACAATTTTGAAATGTTGGGTGTTGACTATGTACCCTTGTGGAAGTATGGGTATTGTTTTGATTGCTTGCTTGGCGGTGGAGGAATATTTTGGAAGCACTTTACTTCTTCCTCATGGAGGCTATGGTAATTTTCGCTTTCCTCGTGCTCAATAGAATTATCATGTGGAGATTTTGAAATGAAATTTAAATGTGTCGTTAAATGAAATTTTCTATTAAAAATGCATTTGAGCCAGTAGCTTGTTTGCTCCCTTTTCTTATAAAGGGAATTCAAGGTTCAAATGCAGGGGGTGGAATTCTGGTCAAGTTTTGAGTTGGGTACTTATCTGGGTAGAAAAATAGGTATATAAAATATAATGAATGTAGCAGTTGGCTTGTTTTGAGCTCTGAAGCATGCATGTAATTATCTTAAAAGGTGTTACATAAATGACTGATAAATAGAAGAAAATGTATAATTTTGATACATGTGCTCTCGTGATGTAAATTTAAGTGAATTTTGAATGGAATATCAATGATGTCTTCATTCATCTTTGAACGTTTGTTTGAATGTGTGTCTCTATTTTGTCTTTTATTCAAGTAATCAATTTAAAATGCTCAAATGGGGTCATGAATTTGCAAATATTTACAAGAGATTTGATAAGCCTTCATGTATTAGAGAGGGTGAGCTCCATAAGGAAAAGTTGTTGTGAGAGTAGTCTATTTCATTAGATTTAAAATCATTTTTGTGTTACTGATTTTTGTATATGTGAATCTAATACCCAATGTAACAAGACAGTGGTCTATTTTTCAAATATTCACATAAAGGGTTAATTAATTGTCTGTCTACTGACCGTCTTGAATTCAAAATGAAAATTCACCTTAAAATTCATTAATCTTGGGGCATGTATGTGTCAATTATCATGAGGAATGTCTTTGTTTTGATGAATGGGTAGCAATTTACTTAGAGATAAGCCAACCTCATAGTATTTCATGCATATTTATCCTTCATTAAAATTGATCTGTGAAAATGATGTGTTCTTTGAGGTGTGAAACAAAATGAACACAATAGGAATACCCTCCTTGGTCCCACAGAGCCTAAAGTGTAGAAGATCTCAATCTTTGACTGAATCTTGTTAGTTGGCCATTCATTGTAATGGTCTTGAGTATAGGAATTGGTTATCCCTTAGAGATTCCTTATGTGCATTGGAAAACACTAACACTATCCAACACTCAAAACATTATGTCTCAAACCCTTTACATAATACACATTATCAATGTTGTGAATTCAATAAAAAATAATCGAACCTTTTCCAACAATCTTCACTCTTGAATCATCACCAAACATGACCAAACCACCATCATACTTTTCAAGTTTATTAAACTCCCTTTTATCTCCAGTCATGTAATTAGAACATCCACTGTCAATCACCTAGTACTCTTCATCCTTTCTAGCATGAAATGCAGTGACCAAAGTACCTTCCATCTCATTCTTTTTGTTCTTCATAACATTATTTCTTGCATATTTTATAGGGTTAGTAGACACAGATTAATTCTCCAAAGCTAAAAGCAAGCATTCACTATCATCACCCTCATAATCAAATTCATCATCAGAGATTGTGACTTCTTCTTTAACATAATACAACTTCTTATATTTCTTATCCTTTCTATCCTTATCTTTTTGATCCTTGATCTTCTTATGTACAACTCTATTTGGAATTTCGAAGCATAATGACCAATATTACAACAACTGAAACATTTAAAGGGCAACATACCTTTATACTTACCAGTACCTTTCTTCAACTTCCTAGTAAAATTTACTTCCAATTCATCAAAACCATCACTATTGAGATCATCCTTAGTCTTTGTTGCTTTAAATGTCATTTCTATCTTTTCCTCTTTCCTAAACTTTCTCAACTCAAATGCTATCAAGGTGCCAAATAACTATTCTTTAGTGTATTTCTTAGCATCATACATTTCTTCAATAACTAAGATGTTATCACTGTAGAAATTTGGTAGGGTTATTAATATCTTCTCAATTATATCTTCATCAGTTATATTTTCCCCTTGATTCCTAACTTCATTTGCTATAAGTACAACCCTCTGGAAATAGCTTATAAAATCTTCACCTTCTTCCATTTTTAAATTCTCACATATGCTCTTTGCTGCCAACTTCTTTTTCAATTTTACTCTTTCATTTCCTTCATACAATTCTTCCAAATTCTTCCAGACATCATGAGCAGTGCCTAAAGAAAGAACCTTAGTTCGCTCAATTTTAGAAAAGCATTGAAATAACATACCTCACCTTCTCATTCTCCTCATAAGTACAAACCTCATCTACAATAGTAGGGCCACTAACTGGAGCAACATACTTCATATCTATAGCTTTTCAAGTCTTGTAATCAAGAGAGATAATGTATCGGGTATGTGCAGGATCATCATGGAAAAATAGGCCCTTAAGTGGTAAAAAATTTAGAAAAATCAAAGTTAGGAAACTTGACATAAAAATTTGAATAAGTTATCTATATTATTTCAAAAATATGTAAGAATAGAATCTGTAGAAAATTGAATGTAGTTTCTAAACTACTAGGTTTATTTTATTTTTAAAGAAAACTATTTGGTGAAATTTTAAAAGTTCAATGCAGTAGTACTTAAATTTCAGGGAAAAAATAAGTAGGTGTTTGTCTGACCATCCTAACCACAATAAAATGATAACATTTTTTTATAAGATTTTAAATATAAGTAGAGGACTCATGTCCAGATATGATGCATAATTTTTTGTAATTTTTTTCCAAGTAAATAATTAATTATGATTTTTTTATTACAAATTTTAAAAAATATAAAAAAATTTATGTCTAACCACCTTAACTTGGTCAAAACTTCATGAGATTTAATTTATCTTTTTTTAATCCTATAGTATGTGAAGCATAGAATGTGATGCGTGTTTTGGACTCAAAAAATGTGATACCGTTTAAAAGATATAGATGTTTTTCAATTAGCCTATTGATCAGGACTTTAGTCATAATTCAAATAGAAAATGAATAATAATTATTTATTAAATTCAAAGTAAAGCATAATTTATATTGGTGGAAAGCTCAAAATCCCCTTTAAAAACCCTTTTCATTTCATCAATTGTGGGTAAAAAAAATCTTTAACCACATACCCTACACATACCCATAATATCGCCACTTTTTGGCCCATCATGATCCTGTACATACCATATCCTCTCATTTGCACTTTTCAGTCACAATAATCAGATCCATTGAACATAGGTATCGCCAACTTATGCATCATCAGATCTTCCTTTAGCGGTTATGCTCTACACTAAGGAACCAAAGCTCTAATACCAATTGTTAAAAGGGTGTAAGACAACTGAGAGGGGGGGTGAATCAATTTTCACCAAAATTAAACTCAAAACTTCAACACTTATTAACTTCACAACCACTATTTTTTTATCAAGTATGAACATGACATGTAGATAACACAAAGTAAAATCAACACAATGAACACCAAATTTTGTGTGGAAAGCCCAATGAGGGAAAAATCATGGTGAGGATTAACTCACAATATAAAGAGATAGAAAAACTAAATACAAAGGCTCACTACCTAGAAGAGGACTCACTATCCAAATACAAAGGATCACTATCCAATAGGGAGGCTCACTGCCTACAGATACAAAAGAAAACAAAAGATCCACCACATCAATTTACACACATCTGCAGCCTTGATCAAAAGATTACAAAAACCTCCAGCTCACTGCCTTCAGGAATCTAACATAATGAAGTATTATTGCCTCAAATAACTTTCACACACTTCTGCTCTTTTAATTTTTGGCTTGCTTCATTACTTTTCGTCATAAAATATTTTTCAATTCATCTCGCATTTATACCATCTTCAACCTTAGAAACTTTCTCCAAGGTCAACCACAAGACCTTCAATTTCATAAATTCAAATTAAGGTTAGAAACTCAACATTCCCATAGTGGAAAGGAATAAGAGTGGACCAATAAAACACCTAACCAAGACCAAACATAATGTCTCAGATCAACCACATGCTTCCTTAATTAAATTTTATTCTTCATATGAAGTGTAAGCACCAGGTCGGCCAAACCTAATGAAAGCACAAAAGAACATTGATGTACACACTTTCCAACAAGAAGATAAAACACAGATGAAGAAACATGCTTGATTATGCATGAGAACACATCTTAGGTTCCTTTAGATACATCCATAGCAAGTGTAACAACCTTCAAACATAAAAATCCTTCCATCATTCCATCTGGACTATGCAACCATGTACAACTCTGAAACTCAACTTTCAGATCACCAAACCACAAGCATCTTTTCCAAAACCTAGAGAACACCATTATAAGACATATTATAGATCTACAAGATCTGAAATAGAACAACCAAGGACTACAGAATAGAAAGTTTTCTCCTAGTCCATAGAAAACCAACTCTGCCAGAATGGTTCACACACCAATGAATGCAACTTTCACATTCCATCAAACTAGAAGCTAAAAATTAGGATATATCACCATCAAAAAACCTTCAAATATGCACAAGCATAGGATCAACATAGGAGAAATTCGGAGCACATTTTGAACCCATACATAACTCTGACTTCACTCTTTATTAATTTTCTCAAAAGCATTTGGAAACCCATCAAATCAACACATCTACAACATCATAAAGATAGCTCCATGTACTCACAAAATCTCAACAACATATCAACTATACATGCACAATTTTTAACATACTGAACTGTATTGACATCAATGACAACATTGATGACAACACCACCAAACTTGGTCATACTTCCAACAACTTTTTCTATGTCCAAAGAACTGAACAGAGTAAAGAAGATAACCTTGAACCAAGGTTGAAAGAAGGTAAATTATGGTTGAATTTGTGAAAGTGTGTGCAATTGATCTTTAATGAGGTCATTTGATACATATGAGACAAATTATTAGTAAGTATGCCTTTCAATTTATGTTTTTTAAATGTGGAAAGTTTAAACAAATTCATTGTTATAGTAGGAAATTTGAAATTTATTCCAATAAATTCAAGGATAAACCTGCTATAATTTGTACCAAAACAAAAATGGAAATAGTTATTGAACTCAGAATAAATTGTTTTACTAGGGTTAGCCGTTTGTTAGATTAGATTTTTGGTTAGTTACGGTTAGTTTGATTTTGTAGATTTTTTTTTGTTCTTGTTTTTGTTTTTTTTAGATTTCTTTTCTTTTTTGTTTGGAACTTTGCATTAGCAAATTCTACTTATCATACACATGAGAGATAATTTAAACATTTTTAACATTATGTTGTGAAATGAAAATTATAAAACCACACAGTAAATAAATGCTTTAAAATTTCTAAAAAAATTATATATGTGTGTGTGTGTGTCACGTATATACATGGAAGTATCAATATTCTTTCTATAAAAGAGGATCAAAAATTAAAAAAACAAAAAGAGGGAGTCGAGTTGTAGATAGGAGTAGCCATTCAGTCAATCTGGGACACCTCATCTACCAAGGCTAAAAAACCTATGTAGGAAATTTCTCGATGAACTTCAAAGTTAGGAGTACGGAGGTCAGTCAGAAATGGTCAGAATGGAACTACTTCCCCGTGTTCTAGGAACCAATATCATCCATGGAAGGGATTCCAATGGTCAAATGTGCAACAAATAGAATAGTATCCAGATTGTCAAAATATTTAGGTCGCACTATCCAATTCACAACTGAGTGAACATCTTCAATAAGAAGCCCAATGTCTAGGAGTGATGCTACAAATCCAGAAGCCAAGTCAGTATAAAACTGGTAGTAAGATCTGGATTACACATATTGTTCCCCAAGGACTAAGCACAAATTTGGCATAGTAAAACTAGTATTATGAATGAAGAAAACCTATTCAAGCCTTTGAGTTGTGACACGACCCAAGAAAAAATTTTGGTGTTGAGAATAGGTTAAGAAAATTGGAGTATCCATGGCCTAGAAGCAAGCAAGCACTAGGAGAGTAGCAAATGAAAAATGATAAAAAGAAGGCAAAGCAAAAGTGTGAAGAATTTATTGAAAACCCTGAAGAAGTTATGATACATAGTTGCTTGGATCGAAGTCTTGGAAATAGTAAGTAAGGTGATAACCAGATGAGTTTCTCTAGAGTAGAAAGTTAAATTAAATTAATTTTTACACACAATTGGTGAAAATTTGCTTCAAATTCAACTAGTATGAAGATTGTGAGTCAAACAATTTAAAGATTTTAAAATTAATGGTGGTCATTTCATTGTGTTTTTATTATTTGATATTAATCATGAAGGTGTCTATATATGCAAAGAGGAAAGTAAAATGAATACAATAATGTAGCACATGCCATCACCTAGAAATTTGAAAGAAATGATGCGTGCACATTAAGGCATGTGGATTTAATGTAGAATAGTGTGATCATGTTTAAGTGTCATCATGAAATTCTTGATCCATTAATGTGGTGTAGCACCATCAAATTGGAATCATTAGCTGAGTATTTAGTAGTTGCAATAAAATTTGATCGAAACAGTGGTAATTAATGGGTCTAAATTTAGATTTAAATTTAGTGATTAAGTTGTTTGCTACTAAATTCTAATTTATACATATCTTCTAACATATAGCGAGTTGTAGTTAGCTAGGATTTGGCATAAAAGTGGTAAAGTTTAGCTAGAAATACACACCAATAGGGAATTATTAAATAATTTTTTTTGAACTAGTGAAATGATGAAGGGATTTGCATTGAATGAAAAATCAAAAGGTAACCTTTGCTACCACTATAATTGTCATACTAATAGTGGGCTTCATTTCTTGCAAGTTGAAATGAGCTATCAATCAAATATCTAAAGCTATATATAAAAAAATCAACTCTTTAGGCTATCCAAATATCTCTATCAAGGCTATAGATGCCTAGCTAGCAGTAGAGATATGTTTGGGGTAATTATAGAGATAATTGTTGCAAGAATGGAAGAAGAATGAAGTGTTGTAATTGATTTCAACTAGTCAGTTGGTTATCTACTAGTTGTTGATTATACATGTTGAGGATATTGAGAAAATTGTATTAAAAGAAGGTTATTGGTTCTGGTGCTCATGAACTATGTTTTTTTGTGTGTTGTTTGAGGTCCAAAAGAATTGGTGTTGGTCCAAAATTTCTCTTTGTTGAAGTATCATGGTGTTAGGTTCAAGTATTGTATTGCCCTTGTTCTGTTGTAGTTGCTTATTGACATTTGGAAGCATCGAGCTTAATTGATCTATGTTTTACACTAGTGTGGTCGACTGTGTGTCAAGCACTACTTTCAGAGTTGATGAAGTATGTTGGATCTATTATGGGTCCTAGTGAAATGTGTGTTTAGGTTTCCCTCATTCTAATTCCACCCTAGGATGTTTTGCACTGACCTAATTTGAATTTGTAGCTGGATGGTTGACTTTGTATCTTTTCAAAGTTGGAGATGGTATAAACAAAAAATGTGCTAAGAAATGAAAATTGTACATAAGAAAAGAAGGAAGATAAGTGAAAGAGCAGACACAACTTTGATTTTATTCTTTTTGTGTGAGAGTTGAGTGTGTGGTTGTTTAGTGCGAAGCTTAATGTCAAGTTTCTAGATGCGGTGAGAAAAGGGCTAACTTTATCATTCATGTGAGTTGATAAATGATTGTGGTAGAATCTTCATTGCATTGGGATTTTTGTCTCTTTGTAACAAATATTCTTTGTCTTCTTTGTAACTCTATGGCAGTGAGCCCTCTAGGTTGTATCCCTATGGACAGTGAGTCCTTATTTTAGGTAGTGACCTTGATCTCTAGCAATGAGCCTTTTTGTAATCACTTTTGATATTCTCTATAGTGTGAGTTAATTCTCACCATGGTTTTTCCCTCATTGGTTTTTCCATGTAAATCTAGTGTTATTGTGTTTGTGCATTTGCATTTAATGGTTAATCATTTAATCAGTTTATGTATTAGTTCTAGTAATTGAATTTAAGGTTATAATCTGTGACAACTGATTCACCCCCCCATAGTTGTCATATCCAACAATTGGTATCAGGGCTTGGTTCCTTGGTGAAGAGCTTAACCACTTGAGGAAGGTCTAGGATGGCTAACAAAATGATCTTTGATTATCCAAGGTTTGATGGAGCTAACTATGGTATCTGGAAAGTACTAATTGAAGAATATCTAGAGTATTGTGTATATGATGTCGAGAAATCTTATAAGAATGCTTACACTCCTACAAATTGTCTGATTACACCTAAAGAAATTAAAGCACATGAAGTGAATAACAAGGAAAAGTTAATCTTGAAGAATAGTTTGGTACATTAAAAGTTGATTTAGGTTTAGAATTTGAAGTCAACTAGGGAAGTCTTCGATGCTTTAGAATAAGCACACAATGGAGATGAAAGTGTAAAAGAGGAAAAATTATAGAATTTGGAAACACATTTTAATCTTCTAGATATGTTTGAAGATGAGAATGTTAAATCCTATGTACAAAGATTGGATGAGGTAGTGGTTGGAATGCGATCTCTTGGTGCCACTATAGATGAAACCAAAATTGTAAAGAATATTCTTAAAACTCTTCCTAATGGTTACAGTGAAAAGGTGAGTGTTATTGAGTAGATTATAGAATAGAAGACTTGTACTAACAATATGTTGTTAGGATTTTTGAAACCTTATGAAATGAGGAAGTTGAATCTAAGAAGTGGAGGAAAAATAGAAACTGCTTTTAAAACTACAAAAATTGAAGATTTAGATGAAGAGAACTTTAAAGAAATTGAGGCTAACTTTGTAAGAAGATTGAGAAAAGGTTCCAATAAGTATGAAGGAAAATTTCCCTTTAAATGCTTTAGTTGTGGAGAAATCTGTCACTATGTTGCAAAGTGTCTGGAAAGAGATAAAAAGTATAAACAAAGACATGAGAAAGAAAGGAAAGGAAAGAAGATTAATAGAGCTTACTATGTTAATAAGAATGCTAGTATTTTAGATGAATATTCAGAATATGAAGATCTAGATGACAACAAATGCTTATTCTTAGAAATTAAAGATGAACCTACTTATACTTATTTAGAAAGAAAGTCAAAGGAAAGTCCTCTAGAGAAGAAGAAGGAAAATGAGAAGGAGAAGGAGAAAATTAAAGGCACGGTTATCTCTACCCTACATGCTAAACATGAAAATAATTTTTGGGTATTTGATAGTGGTTGTTCACATCACATGACTGGTGACAAGAGTAAGTTTTTAAAACTTGAAAAATATGATGGAGGTTTGGTTATGTTTGGAGATGATATTGGTGCTAAAATATGTGGGATAGTTTCAATAAGTTTTGATGGAAAGCATCATACTGATTATATCTACTATGTTAAGGGTTTAAGGAATAAAATGTTGAGCGTTGGTTAAATGTGCAGAAAGGGATATGATCTTTTGTTTAAGGATGACAAGTGTGAGATCCGGAAAGGATCCAGGACATTAATTGCTATAGTAAGGAAATTAGAAGGGAATATTTATCAACTTAAAGGTGTTGATGCATGATGTTTTATGAGTCAAATAAATGACAGCTAGTTATGGCACATGAGAATGTGTCACATGAATTTTGATAACTTGGCAAGGATTAGTACTATTTAAGCCATGAGAGATCTATCAAGAATTACAAAGCCTATAAATGTTATATTGAGGAATTTCCAGTTTGTGAAGCATACAAGAAATCACTATGAAATAAGAAAATAATCTACTACCAAATTGCTAGATTTGGCTCATAGAGATCTTCGTGGTCCCATGAGAGTGCAAAGTCTACTTGGTGAAAGGTACTTTATGATTTTAATTGATGATTATTCTAGATATACTTGGGAGACATTTTTGAGAGAAAAATAAGAAGCATTAGATAGATTCAAAGCTTTCAAGACGATGGTTGAAAATGAAGTGAATTTGAAGATATAATGCTTAAGATCTAGGAGAGGTGGTGAATTCACCTCCCATGAGTTCAATTTTTTTTTAAAGTGCATGGAATAAAGAGACAATTATCTGCTCTGAGAACTCTTTAGAAGAATGGAGTTGTTGAAAGTAAAAACATAACAATTCAAGAGGCTACTAGGTCAATGATTACTGAAGCTAGATTACTAGAATTTTACTGGAAAGAAGTTATTCACACTAATGTATATGTATTGAATTGATTTTAGGAAAGATAAAATAGTATAAACACTCCTTGAGCTATGGCACATGAGAATTTCAACAGTTGAATATTTCAAGGTATTCAAAAGAAAATTATATATCAGAAGAGATGAAGAAACACTAGGAAAGTTTGATGTAAGAAGTGATGAAGGAATAATTCTTGGTTACTCTACTAAGATAATTAAGGCATACATATGTTTTAACAAAATATTGAGGAAGATTGTGGAAAGCTTGAATGTGAAGGTTGATGAAACAGTGACGAATTCTATTGATATTGATGGATATGTGTCTAATAAACATGATTGTGTAAGAATAGAAGAAATTAGGGAAGTACAGGATAAAGATGAGTAGAAAGAGAAGAATCAAAGAGAGGAAGATACTCTGGTAATGTCCTCTAGAACACCGAAACGTGTGTACAAAGAAATCATTTAGAAAGTTAGATTATTGGAGACAAGACAAGAGGTGTGTTGACTAGAAGCAAAGCTGATGTTGAAGTAAATTTATGCTTATTATCTAAAATTGAGCTGAAGTTAGTTAAAGAATCCAGTGAAGATGAAAACTAGAAGAAAGCAATGAAAGAAAAAAAATTGTAGATTGAAAAGAATCAAACTTGGGAATTGGTCCCAAAATCGGTAGAAAAAAATATCATTTGATGAAAATGGGTATTCATAAACAAGTTGAATGAGAATAGGAAAGTTGTTAGAAATAAGGGAAGGCTTTTGTGTAAAGGCTACTTGTAAGTGGAAGGTATAGATTTTTAAGAGATTTTTTCTCTGGTAGCAAGAATGTAAGTTATAAGGATGTTCTTGGTATTAACTTCTTATAAAGATTTCAAAGTCTATTAGATTTTTTTCAAGTAAGCATTTCTAAATGGAGAACTAGATGAACAATTTTACATGGAACGACCAAAATGATTTCAATTGATAGATCAATTGGATATGGTGTGCAGATTGAAGAAAGCTTTATATGGGGGTATGTGCAGGATCATGATGGGCCAAAAAGTGGCAATATGATGGGTATGTGGTTGACGATTTTTTTTTAACCTAAAATTGATGAAACGTAAATGATTTTTAAAGGAGATTCTCATCTTTCCACCAATATAAATTATGCTTCACTTTGAATTTAATAATTAATTATTATCCATTTTCTATTTGAATTATGACTAAAGTCCTAATTGATAAGATGATTGAAAAACATCTATAGCTTTCAAACAGTATCACATTTTTTGAATCCAAAACATGAGTCACATTCTATGCTTCACATACTATAGGATTAAAAAAAGAAAAATTGAATTTCATGAAGTTTTGACCAAGTTAAGGTGGTCAGACATACGATATTTTATATTTTTTTAAAGTTGTAATAAAAAATTCATGATTAATTATTTATTTAGAAAAAAAATACAAAAAAATATGCATCACATTGGGACATGACTCCTCTACTTATATCTAAAATATTATAAAAAAATATTATCATTTTATTGTGGTTAGGGTGGTTAGACAGACATCTACTTCTTATTTTTCTCTAAAATGTAAGTACTGCTGCATTGAAATTTCAAATGTTCACCAAATAGATTTTTTTAAAAAAAACATACCTAGTAGTTTAGAAACTTCATTCATTTTTTTACAGATTGTATTCTTACATATTTTTGACATAATATAGATAACTTATTCAAATTTTTACATCAAGTTGCCTAACTCTGATTTTTCTAAATTTTTTGCCACTTAAGGGCATGTTTTTTCCATGATGATCCTGCACATACCCAAGGATTGAAGCAAGCTCCTAGAGCCTGGTATGCAATGTTAGATAATTATTTTAATCAACAAGGATTTCACAAAGGTACGATAGACATGAATTTGTATTTCAAGATTGAAATTGACAAAATCTTGATTGTAGTTGTATATGTTGATGACATTATCTTTGGAGGAAATGAAAAGATATGCAACATGTTTGCAAAAGAAATGCAGAAAGAATTTGAAATGTCTATGTTTGGGGAGATGAATTTATTTCTTAGGTTGCAAATTAATCAAACAAAGAAAGGAATTTTCATTTCACAATCTAAGTATGTGAGGGAAATGTTGAAGAAATTTGGGATGGATGGTTCCAAACTAGTAAGCACTCCTATGGTAACTGGATGCAAATTGGAAAAGGATGATGATTCACCTAAGGATGATCAAAGCAAATATAGATCTATGATTGGTGGACTACTGTATTTGACTACTACTAGACTAGATATTATGCATGCAATTTGACTTGTAGCTAGATTTCAAGAAGATTTGGAGGAAATACATATTACTATAGTTAAAAGAATATTCATATATTTGAAAGGAACTCTAGATTATGGATTATGGTATCCTACAGATATTGATTTTACACTCAGTGCTTATACAGATGCAGATTGGGTCAGAAGTATAGATGAAAAAAAGAGTACAATTGGTGGTGCATTATTTCTTGGATGTAGATTGGTGGCATGGTTGAGTAAAAAGAAAGATTCAGTCTCTTTGTCTATTGCTTTTTATTTTTTATTTTACTGTAACTAGGTTGATCTTCTAATCTACCTATGGAATTTCCAATTCCAATCAAGGAAAGCTCAAAGGACTTGGACCAACTGACGAGGACTTCAAAAGCCTCCTACACTTTGGGCTCTACAAGACCCAGGAGGGTGATCCCTTAATGCTTTACACTCTTTGCAATATTATCATAAACAACATTAACAACAATAGATAATCTCATTTAATAGCTCAACATAATAGGATAATACTGAATAGAATTGGCTGTTCATCAGTAATATCAACTATTTGGAGCATGAGATAACTACAACACCTAGGGATTTAAAATGATTTTTTATTTTGAAAATTTGGGACCAAGCTGAAAACAACAGAAGTATAATACTTGACCAATTCCAGAAAATGGGCTATGGATTCATATAACCAACATTCATCCTACAGTGTTGAAAATGTTATGAAGATCCTTACAAATGTTATCACATTATGACAACCAGACCACTGAAGTTTTATCTAATAACTCTTCTTATAAATCCACCTAAAACATAGTATTCTTGTCACATGTGCTGAAGCAATTACACTATCCTTTGAACAAAATGCAATAATAAATGCAACTTGTGCTTCATTAAAGAATTACATTATTCTCAGAATAGAAGGCAACAACATATATCACTCTAATGCAGAAAATGTGCATGAAAAGACTCAGATAATCTTATTATTGAATCCAAAAGAGTAATACATCTTAGAAATGGAAACAATTATTAGCTAATATATAACTATGAGAGCACAATTCAGAATAGACACTTTCAGATTTAATTACTTAATTACATTTCTCCCAGCTATACAATTCTACCGAGAGCTTTTCCCTGACTTGCAGAGCTTTCAGAAATTGGAATCCTAGCCTTCCATTTTTTTTTATTTAGAGAAGAAGAGAATAAAAGAGAAACAAAAAAAGACCTAAGATCAATTTGATCCATAGATGTCATCTAGAAACTCAATCCACCATTGATCAACAAGCTGCTTAAAACATCTCTCATCTCTCTATAACTAAATTTGCCTCTTCATTTTCCCTTGTTCAAGTTGTCTTGCAACAAAAAAAATGCCCATATGATGAAAATTCCACTCCTTTACCTATTGTGTGAAAAATGCATCAATTTCTACTTTCCCGTGAAAACACTGTTAAAATATTTTATTTATGTTCTTTAATGTATTTGCACTTTACTTGCTGCATTTTTATTTTGTATTTTATTTCCCAGCAAGTTGAAAAAATGAATATCAAATTCACTTTTCCAAGTTACCTCCTGTGTTTTCACTTTGAATTCATTTTACCATATACTTTCACTCCTAGCACACACTACAATTTCCTCGTGCTTGTATTTTAATTCCTCCCACAAATTTCTCCTTAGTTCAAATTAAAATATTTGGCTTTAAAATAAAGCCATCTAAATATTGTATCGGAGAAAATTTAATCCCTATAGGGACGCATTTTATCTTTTGCATTTTAAAATTCCTTTACCCTCACTTGTCGTCAGGCCCACCTCCTTATTAGAAACTTATCATTTAAAATTTTTTAATATTTGGGCTTCATACTTTGTCGTGCATGTTTAAATGCTTTACCTTTTATTTAAGTAAAACATTTAAAACAATTGCCATCGAGCCTCCTTTTGAAAAAACTTTAATCTATGTGCATCGAAGACCTCACTAGGACCCACCATGAGCCACGTAGCACAAGCCTGCAATTTCATGGATCTTAACCTGCTTGATCGCGATTTGGCAGGGGACGGTGAGGATTATGCTGCATTTGATCCTTGCTTTCCTGACCATTGATCTCAACCTTGCATCTTTCACTTGTTGCCCTAAACTCCTTGTCGGGTAATGCTTGAACTCTGCAAGTTTTCACTTGTTCATGGCGGTGAGAGCCATTCTCCAATTTGGTGGTTGTCATTTCCCTTATACTGGAAAGTTTCATCTGATCCAGAGTTTTTAGGCCTTTTCAACAAAACTATTGTGTGCTTATCTTGCTTCAACTACGGTGTAGCTTTCCTTGTATTCCTCTTTGTATTCTACCATGTCAATGCTTTGAGGGATGTCCATACCCTTGTTCCATTGTTGTGTGCTTTCCAATGTGTACCCTAGATTTTGGCGCGTTTACTTGAAATTTTTGAAGGATTTCCAAAAAACCCACTTTGTGCATATTCTACAATCCTGGCATCCCTGCGTGATACGATGGATGCATTTTCTTGAAAAGTTTTTGAAAATTTTCACATTTTCATTTTTTCACTTTTGGCGTGACACGAGACCACACTCCATTCTCATTTTGCTCGCAAATATCTCAAGCTTTTCACAAACCCATCTGGTCTGGTGATGGCGCCCTCATCTTTACATGCATTTGTTTTAAAGTTTTTGCATCCTTTTCAAATCATTTTGTGTACTGCGTTGTTGGTGCCTACTATTTCAACAAATCCATTTTGTGGATTTCTCCCAGCACTAGAATCACTTTCATTTTCTTGAAAGTTCCTGAAGGTGCGCTACCCATAGAATTCGCTTGGTTTCTAAAACCCTTGCGTAGCATTCTGTATACAACCATTTCCATCTCCATTTTATTTCTCCTCTGGTGTGGGATCTCCATAGAGCATAGCATTTTTATTTGCTCGGATAGACCTCATGCTTTGAAAGCTTCTCAATCCTTTCATAATATTTATTCTATGTGCACTCCACATCTGATGGAATTCCAAAGGTTATGTTAAATAAAGATACTTCAAGCAGTACACACGCCCTGTCTATTTCTCATAAATTTTCTCCAAAGTTTCTAAAGTTGTTTCAAAAAATCCATTTAGTGCATTCATGCTGCACCTTATGGCATTCCAATTGCCAAATGTATTTTCCATCATGATGATTGCATCGTGCTTTGGCTTCATTAATTCCTAAGACCTTTTCAAAAAATCCATAGGTTTTTGCATTTATCTCTTCATTGAGCCTTTTCTTTCACATTACACCTGCAAATTGCTTTTGCACTTAAAATTTTCTAAAATATTCTCCATTGATCATGTCATGCGCTCGATTCTATTTTCTAGAGAATTTCTAAAGACTTCTCACATGTATTTTGTGCATTCATACATTCATCTATGATGCATCCATCTTGTGTGAGAGCTATGTGCTTTTGTGGCCTTCATGGCACTCCATGAGTTCACATTTATTCAGATTTTTCTAAATGCATATCAACAAACATTTTTGGTTCATGTGCACACCCTTTGTGTTGCATTTGCAAGAAATTTTCTTAAGGCTATGCAGTGGCTATGGATGTACCTCAAACACAAGTCTTTTTTCTTTATATGTTGATGGTTGTCTCATCTCATTCTATTCATTGCAAGTGTGAGGAATCTTCTATTTGTATTTGTTAAATATTCTAAGGCATTTTTAACAAAACTTTATTTTATGTTGCAAGCTCCATTTTGATGCATTCCCAATTGGAAACCTATCCCCTATAGCCTTTAGTGGTGCTCATTACTTTTTAAAGTATTCAATATGTTTGTACCTTATGGTTTTCCCCATATGTTTGCACAAGTCATTGATCCAGTAGCTCAAGGATAAGCAAAGTATTGAGGTAAGACACAATATAAGTAGCAAGTCCAGACACAAAGCATGTATAAATTGTTAATAAAGAACCTATAATTTCACAATTGTTTTTCCTATTCCATTTATTGAACAGGTATGCACTGTTTGGTGGTTACTGCCTCTACAACATCACAATATTCCTTTCATGAGTTTCCTCAAGGTGCTTTTCCTATCCTGATGATATGCACCAAAGAGTTCATGTTGTAGATTACAATCTCCTACATTTTATAAGCTTCCTTGAACATACCCCTCTTTTTCTAGTGCCATATAAAAGAGAAAACCATACATCTTCCCATGTGTGCTATCCATCATTGTATCAACTATATAGGCCAATGGAAGCACTTCTTAGACAATGAACTCAATAGGGACAAACCGAGTGGTGATTATATTTATCTACTAAGAATATTTATTCAAAACCCAATGTCATGCAAATAAGAGGTTCCCCAATAGGCTACAATGAAACACTTGAATCTCACAATTGTGTAAGGCATGTCAGGTCCCCATGCGGGCTTGGCTAAAAAAAAAATTGTTATCAAATAACTTTTGCTTCAAATTGATCAAACACAACTTTTGAATGATCTGGAAGAAAAATAATAAATTGGGTTATCACTAAATTATGTTTTCAGGCTCATTTGCAAAATGGGCGAAGTAGGCCAAGTTAGCTCAGGAATTGGCTTTGAAAACTAGATATACGACCTCTTGAAGACACGAAAACTTACAGGCCTATAGCCATTGGTCTATAGAATACGACACAAAAGATGGCTTGGAGAAATAAATCATGAGGAAAAATTTATTCATTGTCAAAGTTGCTTACTCAAACTTTCCGCAACAAATAGCTGTTCTGAACCAATTAAAATTGGTGAAATCACCTCGTTGCAAAAATATCAAATCAACTCTTGAAGGCTTTCCATTTGAAAAATACAAACATTTGGGTGCATTGAGCATGTGTGTAAGAACGATTATATTGAATCATCACTGATCAAAAGATATGAGGTTCCAAAGTTGACCACCTTGAAACACTGTTAGAAAGTGCAAATGCAAAACTAGAGAAATTGCATTTGGTTTTGACCTGCTAAAAATAGTAAATAAGCTCATGAAGCTTTGAAAATTGACATGTGAGGTCATTTAAGCATGGATACTTGAGAGAAACAATCATTTTGACTTGACGATCATCCGGTTACAAAATGCAAGCTCAAATGGGAGACAACTTTGCAAAACTAGACATTAGCAAACTGCAGAATAGTGGCAAAACCCTCCAACTTGACTTTTTGAAATCCTGAAAAAGTTTATCACCAGAAGCTAAAAACTGACACACACACTCACATAGGACACATGAGCGGGTCCACATGTAGGTTTTGATTGAAAATCAATAGGCATCAAATTATGACCTCTAGAAGTAGGCCATTTAGGCAAATTCATCAGGTGCACTTCTGAAAGTGCAGAGGAAAAAATTCTAAATGGGCATCTCAAATTTTTAGAATTTGAGAGTACCAACACTGCTAAAGTTGAGTATATTTTTGTTGCATTGTCTTGTACAGAAGTTTTATTGATGAAAAAAATTTGATAGATATTGCAGTGCTACATGATGATCATATTCCTATATTTTGTGACAACACAAGTGCAATTAATATTTCAAAGAATCCTATGATGCACTCAAGAATGAAGCGTATATCTATTAGGTATCATTTCTTGAGAGAGAAGGTCATAGAGAATGAAGCTAAGCTTCAGTATGTTTCGAAAAAAGATTAGATTGTGGATATATTTACAAAGGCTCTTCGTAAAGATACTTTTGAGTATCTCTAAGATAAGCTAGGGGTTATTGCCCCTCCTTTTACAAACTAAGATGCATTTGGACATGCATCATTCTAGTGATTTCATGATTCTATCTTTTGAACTGATGTTCGTTGGTGGCTGCCCTCGGGGGGAGCAGACAAATTTTCTAAAGTGTTGTCATTATGAGTATTCTATTTTCATGTCAAAGGAAGCTTTAATGGACATATATTTTTCCTTGCCCACTGATGTCAAAGGGGGAGAAAGAGAGAGCATGTGAAAAATAAAGTGAATATGAGGTTGATGATCTTCTAGATGGGGAGAAGCAGAAAGATAAATATTGAGAAGTATTGTTAGAACAGGTTTGGTGTCTTTGATGGTTCTTCACATCATTTGTTTCCATCAATGAAATTTAAGGGGGATTTTTTTGCAGGAATGGAAGAAGAATAAAGTGTTTTCATTGATGTCAACCGGTCTGCTAGTTATCTACTAGTTGTTGATTGCACATGTCGAAGATATTAATAAAATTGTATTAAAAGAAGGTTGTTGGTTTGGGTGCTCATGAAATATGTTTTGTTGTCTGTTGTTTGAGGTCTGGAAGAGTTGGTGTTGGTCTGAAATTTCTCTTTGTTGAAGTATCATGGTGTTTGGTTCAAGTATTGTGTTGCCTTGGTTTTGTGGCAGTTGCTTTTGGCATTTGGAAGCACTAAGCTTAATTGATCAATTTATTTTAGACTAGTATGGTTGACCATGTGTCAAGCTCTACTTTCAAAGTTGATGAAGCATTTTGTATCTATTATGGGTCTCGATGAAGCATTTTTTTAGGTTTCCATCATTCTAATTCAACCCTAGGATGTTTGGCACTGACATAATTTAAATTTGAAGTTGGATGGCTGACTTTGTATCTTTTCAAAGTTGGAGATGGTATAAATACAGAATGTGCTAAGTGATGAAAATTGTACATAAGGAAAGAAGGAAGATAAGTGAAAGAGCATACACAACTTTGATGCTATTCTTTATGTGTGCGAGTTGAGTGTGTGGTTGTTCAATGCGAAGCTTAATGCTGAGTTTTTAGATGTAATGAGCATAAGGCTAACTCTATCATTCATGCGAGTTGATCAATGATTATGGTGGAATATCCATTGCATTGGAATTTTTTTCTCTATAACAAATCTTCTTTTTCTTCTTTGTATCTCTATGGCAATGAGCCCTTCGTGTTGTAGCCTTGTGAATAGTGACTCCTTATTTTAGGCAGTGAGCCTTATCTCTGGTAGTGCGCCTTTTTGTAAGCAGTTTTGATATTCTCTAAAGTGTGAGTTAATCGTCACTATGTTTTTTCCCTCATGTGGTTTTCTATGTAAATATAGTGTTATTATGTTTGTGCATTTGTATTTGATGGTTAATCACTTAATCAATTTATGTGTTAGTTTTGGTAATTGAATTTAAGGTTATAATCTGTGACAACTAATTCACCCCCCTCTTAGTTGTTCTATCCAACAATAACATTGTTGGGTCTATGGATGCTTGACTGGCAACAAGGCTCTATCCCTACTTGGATTTTGGAGGATTACCAAATTATGTAGTTCAATGTTAATGAACTGATTTTTTTTCACTGAGTTCTAAAACAATGGAATTAATCAAAGCACACACAAATATTTTTGGATGAATTTTATGGTTTTTATGTTAGAATCTAGGGAAAGGTAACGAGTTATTGTTTTAAAATATGCATAAATTATAATTTATGACTATTGATTTAATCTCAAGTTTTGGTTTGAATTTGGTTTTATTGGTTGCAAGTTGTTGTGTGGTCTCACAACACGCCCCAAGATTATAAAACTTGTGGACCCCAAGTGAAAATTAATGCTTATGGAAGGTGTTGGCTAGTTGGAAAGATCACCAAAAGTGAAAAGTAAATAGAAATCTTTTTGAAAGAGTACTTCGTAACTCAAGTGTTTGAGGTATTGGCTACTGGGAACTGGGAATGTTAGAAATGCAAAGGTAATCTAAAAGGTTAAACAAAATGTTCCAGTCCAAGAGTTGAGGTCTAATGAAGATGGTAGTTTCGGTAAAACTAAAGTCCAATAAAAGCATGGGTAAAACTGAATAGCAGTTATCGATGGGTACTGGGTGAAGATGTAAAGAAAAGTTTTAAAATTTTAATTTTATCTAAAAAGTTTGATAGTTCAGTAACCTGGTTTAAAAGGATATGGGATTTTCTTGAAAACATGTTATTTATGATGGTTTTGTTTACATGAGATTTTATAAATAAAAAAAAAAAAAAATTTAAATGGATTTAATAGGTGGAATTTGTGATTGTAGGAGAAGTAGATTGTTGTGTAGAGTTAGGGTATGGACAGTTAGGTAAACTAAAGTTGCAGGTAGATTAGATGGTATTACCAGGTCCAACAATAGACTTTGGGGGCTCATGGAGGAATGGAGTTCGTTGCAAAGGAATACTAGATAATGGGAAACCTGGACTCTATATTTTAAGCATGCAATGAAGAAGTGTATTCATTCTAGGGATTATGCATTCCTAGAATATTCAAACTAAGATTGAACCTAAATGTAGGAACAAAAATTCCACCTGATAATTCTATATGTATGGGAATTTCCTACATTTTGTTTAGTGGATTTTTTTGGTTCCAAGAAGGAACCCTGATAATAAAAAAGATAAAAAACCTGAAGGACTTCAACGCGTAGATGGAGGTTGACCTTTTCCATTCTCTTACCAACCACCACATTCCATGTGCCTTGGATTTTCTCTCATGTATTTTTTTTATCCTACCTGTGTCTTCTTCTATAAAATGCTAGGAGATACCTTTTTTATGTTAAGTTCAAAATTTGTGGATGCTAGAAGAGACAAAGATTCTTTAAGTTTTGTTCTTTTTTTTTCTTTTTTTTTTTCTGAATCATTCTATACTAAAATATTGTATGTACATATAACTTAATCAATATTGAAGCCATTTTGATAGCTACCTATCTCATGTATCTTTTATTGCCAGTTTTGTTAGTTCAGTCGAACAAGATTGTGTGTTGCGTCATTTGAGGGTGCATGTAGAACCTACTCAATGTCCAAACTAAAACCCCTCTCTTTAAAACCTCACATCATTTTATGCCTATTTGTGAAATAATCTAGTGAAGTATAAAGTGGTTTTGTTTGATTTGATTAAATCTTGTGGCATGCATGAAGAATAACTGAGAGAAATTTTATTTCCAGTAATTTTTAATGCTTTGTTTTAGATTAGATGTTTAAATTTTAGAAAATGTTCCTAAAAATAGATAAATGAATGGAAATTTATTGAAAATATTTCATTTCTATGAAATTGTTGAATGCTTGAAGCTAAATCTACTTAAGTGATAGCAAAAAATTATTGATGTTCATGAAATGTTATTGCAATTCTTTTGATTTCATGATATTATTTTATGATCAAATTATAAATCTTGTATCTAATTTATATGAATCTTAATGAAATTGGAAATGACCTAGGCCTCTTGACATTCACAATAATATCACATCATACACCAAAGAAATCATAGTATGGTCAAGAATTGACTACTGGAGCCTTGGGATTAAGCTAAGTCAACCTTTTCCTATTACATAGACACCTTAGGTTGCCCTAGTCTAGTCTTTCAAGTAGAGATAAGTTCTTTGTGGTTTTCTTGTGAGGATTTTATCTACACTGTTGTTGCAAGTGACATCGTCGTCAATAGGAACCAACACTAGAAGGAGGGTCTCCTCTTGTTTTTCTTTTCTTTATATCTTTATCTCCATTATTTTTTTAGGAATATGTATTGGTTATGAGTTTAAAAGGAAGCTTGTAAGGTGGAAGTCTAAGGCAGGCCAGTATTTCAAAAATGGAAGTTGAAAAACTCTGGAAAATTCTTAACTAGAGGTTACATCCTTTGAGTTTATTAACCTTTGGTAGAGTCATCGAGTGTAGAATTCATGATACAACTAATCACAATGAACTTGATTATGAATTTTTTTAACTAGGATAAGTTTGGCTATGTATAACATGATTCTGTTAATGAAAGAAATTTTAACTACTAAAAGAAAGAAGTTGTTAGGAAGAAATGTTTTGAATCCTAAAAGAGTATAACCCTAGTGGAATTGAAAACATTAAAAAATTGACTGATTTATCAAAACATTTTGATAACTACAATTATTATGAAGAATTTAATCTCAAGGTTTTGCAAGAAGATGGGCAAAAATGCCTAAACTCAGAAATATTAAATTGAAAGTAAGGAAACAAAATTGATGATTCATCATTCTCTTCATATGTGGAAAACATAAATGAAGAGAAGGATAAGGAAAATTGAGCAAGAGATGCGCATTTTTCATTCCAAACTAAAAATTCACAAATTAAAAAAGGAAATTTCCTTGATTTTATGCAAGATACAAAGTATCAAGATTTTACTTTTTCTCTCTCTGAGAACAATATAAATTGTGATATCGCTTGGTCTAACAAATTTCAAAGTGAAGACAAGGCTAAGGATACAAAAAAATTTAGAGGAGAAGAAAATCAAGAAATGGATGCAACCATTTATGGAATAGAATAGAGTAAAGAAGAAAACCAAGAACTAGGGCTGAAAGAAGGTAGAGTATTGATGAATCAACAAAAGTGTGTGCAATCGACCTTTAATGAGGTTGTTTTCATACATATGAGCCAAATTATTGGTAAGTATTCAAGTTTAAATTTATGTTTGTGAAATGCTAAAAATTTAAACAAATTCATTGTTATAGTAGGACATTTGAAATTTATTCTAGTGAATTCAAGGATAAACCTATTGTAATTCGTGCCAAAAAAACAATGGAAATAGTTATTGAACTTAGAATAATTTTTTTTATTAGAGTTAGTTATTTGTTAGATTAGATTTTTGGTTAGTTAGGGTTAGTTTTATTTTGTAGGATTTTTTGTTCTTGTTTTTGTGTTTTTTCTCTTTCTTTCTTTTTTTTCCTACTTCGCCCTTTGCATTAGCAAATTATGCTTATCATACACATGAGAGATAATTCAAAAATTTGTAACATTGTGTTGTGAAATGAAAATGATAAAACTACACATAGTAAATCACACTTTAAAACATGTACGACAATGTTATATATGTGTGTGTTTGTATCACATATATACATGGAAGTATCGAAATTATTGTTGTAAAAGAGGATCAAAAATCAAAAAAGAAAAAAGAGGGAGTCGAGATATAGATAGGAGTAGCCATTTAGTCAATCTGGGACACCTCATCCATAAAGGATAAATACCCTATGTAGGCAATTTCTCGATAAACTTCAAAGTCAGGAGTATTTAGGTTAGTCAGAAACAACCAGAGTGGCACTACTCCCTTTTGTTCTAAGAACTGAGGAATATCATCCATGGAAGGGATTCCAATGATCAGATGTGCAATAGATAGAATAGTATCTATTAAAATAAATATTTGAACAGCTCCCTTCAGGTTTCTTTTTGTATTGTGTATGCACCGGCCTGTGCATCACCGAGATTATTTGGCTTTCCATCAAGTTTTTAGTTTGCCACTTTGCGCATCTTCTCTTCACAACTTCGGGTATCAGCTTTCCTTTCAGGTCCTGGGAGGCTTTGTTGGGCTCCCACGTGTCACAATTACGGGTTTCTCTTATCCCTTGCTTCCTCAAGGCCTCGATGGGCTGTGAAATGCTTCCACAGGGTTTTATTTTTTATTTTTAAAAGATGTTGGCTCATACCACTTTCTACTAGGTGGCAACCATTCACAAATCTTTCGACACAGTAAGGAAATAAATAGTTGTGGGTAGTGAAATGTTGCCACGCATCTTTCACACCTAGCTAATGCAGCGTTCTCTCAACTGTGATAAGGATCTCAACCCATTTGATGCGTGTTGCATTTTTGCAAGTCCTCGGTAGCGATGGGAGAAGTTTTCATATGGGCAGTAGGAGGCTGCCATGTGCCTAAATATTGATCTGTTATGCGGGCGATGGGCTGGATGAACTAAAGAATGCTATTGGTTGTTGTTGGTCATAATCATTTATGGTGAGTGGTGACATTTGTCTGCTCAAGCATTGTTGGGACCACCGCGATTGTTGCGGAGGATACTCCTATGCCCAGGGTGACTAGATGTTGTGTTCTGACTCAATGTCATTGTAATGGCCTTGGAAATCTTTTGATTCAGGCATCATTGCAAGGGATTGCAAGATCTTTTCTGTTGCAGTTCTCCAATGCGGTGGGAGGTTTCTTTTCCTACTATATATACTCTCTTTGTTGATGTCACCAGGTCCAAAATTTTTGAGAAAAACATGCTGGTTTTAACAAGACACCAGGGCTCTTTTACTATTTTATTTGCAAGAAACTTTCAGACTATGCCAATTGTTCAACCTTTCTATTTTTCATGCTTTCATTAAACTATAAACTGTGCTCTATACTGTCTTAAACATTTCATTTGAAAAACTTCTATATATGTTGAATACAAGCTTGCTTACCTAAATAATGTCTAATGACTCTTCTTAGTAGTGAGGATGTATGCAATATTAGTTTATGTCAATAAATGATTTGTATATGCTATAGTTTTAAGTCTCTGACATTTTGAAATGCAACAACACCATTCAGGACCCTAAATCTATGATTTATCGTGCCCATCAGTAGATTTTGGCACATCGCCTTAGAATAGACTTTGCTTCATTATATCCATTTCTTTTTCCCTTTCTAAAACCCATTATAGAAGAAGCTGACTCCTTTAAAAATCCGGAGGTCACTCAGTTTGGCGCAAAAGGTCCCCCTTAAACTGAGTTTCCCATAAGGCACTATTACCTCATCAATTTTTGGTGTCAATAGTTTGTTCTTTTTTTGGCACGCCCAGTGGGACATGAACTTAACAAAATAACATTGTAGATGGGTGTATGAGCCATCGGCCTGTAACTAGATCCCAGACTACAGATAACCCTGGTTTACTAGTACCTCTGCTAGGGACAGTCTAGGTTGCAAATCAACTCGTAACCGTTCCATTTCCACCACCTTTTCCTCTCACCATGTTGCTGGCCCCAAATAGAAACTACATAGCATGGGATGCTAGAAGTCCCCTAGTAGCCCCGGTAGCACCTGCTGTTTGGGGCACTATCCCGATTTTGGCCCTAAAAGCTATTCCCAAATTTGTCAGAGACAACTCAAAAATGCTAGTAGAACATTTGTAGGATGTAGCGGATGTTTGTCTGGTACATGGTATTACAACATAGAATGTAGCCCTAAGGCTCCTCACTGTGTCCTTCAAAGGAAAAGCTCTGGATTGGTACCGAGTGATAACTCCTAATTCAATTCGCAACTAGGATGAGCTCGGAGATCCATTTTATGAAAGGTTCTCAAATGACAGAGATCGTTCTTTGTTATATTATCAGCTATACATCATTAGCCAAGCCCCTCAGGAGGCTTTGATGGACTTCAATGCATGATTTCACTCAAATTGGCAGAGGATCCCTGTGACTATCCACCCGACTCCAGAGTTGGCATTTATATTTTATCTGAAGTCCATTAATCCCAACATTTCTGTGATGATTAAGTCTTTGGGAGGAGCCACTCTACCAAATGCTTATGCTACCGCTATCAAAGCTGAGAATCATTTGATAGATTGTAGAAAATTGCCTCCCCAGCCTATTATGCTGATATTTCCTGAAATAGCAATCTTTGCACAAGAGGTCGCATCAACTAGTACAACAACAACTTCCCAGTCGATGTACGCATATGCGGCCACTCCTAAAAACTTGTCTTCTACATCAGGTTCTTCCAAAAATGAAATAAGCAGCCTCAAGGAGATGTTGTGAACCATGGAAAATGACATAACAACTCTCAAGCGGAACCAAACAATGCCCCTATGGCATGCATATCAAAACTATCAAGGCGGGCAGTCTACTTATCAACAAAATCAATATCAGGGAGCGCCTCACACTAATCCACCAACTTCAAATACAAACTAAATAGTGCTAGTGCCTTCTCCATTAACAAGCACGTCTTAAGCTCGAGTAGGGAATTAACTAGGGGACAAAACAATATTATTGATGACATCAATCCATGGTTCTTCCCTTGTAGCGATGCGTATATGCCCCAAAATTGTCCACATGACAACTTACAACAGAAGGTGGTGGAGCAATGCAATAAAGGTACTACAAC
This sequence comes from Sequoia sempervirens, assembly GCA_007258455.2. Classification (NCBI taxonomy): domain Eukaryota; kingdom Viridiplantae; phylum Streptophyta; class Pinopsida; order Cupressales; family Cupressaceae; genus Sequoia; species Sequoia sempervirens. Next base: position 1,112,862,170 of record VDFB02271358.1, on the reverse strand, counting down.
ATAAAATGGAGGATACGTACATGCCTCGAGTGCCAATGGAGAGTGCGGTCCTTACCGTGCAAATGCAAGGAATGTCTTTAAAGTAAGAGTCTGATATTGCTCCTGATCATGCACTCTTCTCCTAGATGGAAGATAAGGAAATAGTGTTTGCTAATGATGCATTCATATCCGAAACACCGTAGGTGCAATCTAACTATAAAACACGCTCAAAGAGGAGATTCACAGGTGAGCTTGTTGTTTCACATCCGGACAGTCTACAATGCAAAGGCATGTCTGATCAAATTCCTGGTGCTCCGACCATCCCTTCATCTTCTCAACCACGGAAGGAGATTATTATAGCAAGAACCAAAGAGAAAAAGTCACCGAGTTTGCCACATTTTAATGTGGTAGAGCAATTGAAGAAATCATCTACTAATGTGTCTTTATGGGACATCGTAGCTATCCTGGAACAAAAGATTCTATTACAAAAGGTGCTTCAAGAAGAGGTCAACCCGACATTAACAGAGCCTTCGGCTAGTGCAGGGTTGGCTATCACATACCACCACCAAAGGTGCTTACAAACAATACAAAGGAATCTCTTGCTAATGACAGAGGTAGGTTGAAACCTCAACCCTTCTTCTTGACTCTCATTGTAGGAAAAAATCTATTACACAATGCTATGATTGATTCTAGTGCTAGTACGACGGCTATGCCTAAATAGATAGCCGAAGCTTTGGGCCTCACCTATGAACCTATGAAAAGAGGGGTTGTGCAGCTTGATGGAAATAGAGTTGAAACCGTAGGTGTCATCAAAGCACTTCTGTTAACTCTATTCACCTGTCCAAGTATCATAGTCCCACAGGACACAGTGATCATAGATGTTCCTCCTATGTTTGGTCTTTGTCTATCCCACGAATTTACTTCAAAAGTGGATGGATACCTATCCTTGGATTGGTCACATCTGATACTTAGGACCAAACATGGTGCAAAAATGAAGATAGAATTAGAGGATCTACATTTTGAACATGTTGCAAATGAGGCCTTGATCAATTTTGAAGTAGTGCATACCTCTATCACCAAGCAAGAAATGTATAGTGTTGATTTGCTAAAAGAAGAGAAGGTGAGCAGAGAACGAAATGATAAGGAAGATGCTCTGTTGAGCGAACACATAAAAAATGACCCTTTCGAGAATTATCATGGTATAGGATTAGGCACATATGTGATTTATGATGAAGACCAGGTGCTTCCGAAGGTCACCAAAGAATCCAACAAGAACCAAGCAAATGAGCTATGGACATTGTATTTTGACGGAGCAAGAAGCAAAGTATGTGCTGGAGCAAGGGTATGTATAATATCCCCACATAATGAAAGGTTGTTGAGGTCTTTCCACTTCCACTTCACCTGTTCAAACAATGAGGTTGAATATGAAGGGTTAGTCCAAGGCCTAAGCCTTGTGGAACGAATGGGTATTAAGCAATTGATTGCATTCAGAGATTCTGAACTAGTAGTTAACTAGGTCCAAGGAATTTTTGCAATGAAGAATGTCCACAGAGATCCTATTGGCATCAAATCTGGGACCTGAATTAGGGTTTCAAAGCTTTCAACATCCAGACCGTTCCCTGAAGGAAGAATAGTGATGCAGATCGTATGGCGGTGATTGGTGCTCAGTTTGATCCTCTCTCTGACTTGCTTCTGAATGAATATTTAGTACAGGTATTAGTCCGACCAGCGATTGTTGACAATGATTAGAGTTGGCAAGTCTTTGAAAGTGATGAACACATCGCTTCATTTATCCAGCACTCAAGGGAATTTGCTGATCAGCTTCAACCAAAGGTCACCGAGGCTTATGAAGGGAAAATTATGCAGCTCAAATAAAATAAACTTCTGAAAGGGTTGGTTACTCTCAAAAAAAAATTTGATTGTAATGACGCCTAAAATAATAAGCAAAATTTCATGGCAGACAAAAGTGATTATGAGGAACTTCTGATCTCTGATAGTAAGAATCTTCAAGTCGGAAAGGGTGTCCCACATTGTGATAAAGAAAGGCTCATTAGTTTCTGTAAAAAGTATGGAATGGTGGCCTGGTCCTAATCTCATCTGGAGGGTTACGATCCTAGCATCATTCAGCACACTATTGAGCTAACAAAAGCTGTGAAACTAGTCCTACAGAAACAAAGGCTAGTCAACCCTAAAGTTGAGGCCCTAATGGCACAAGAGCTAACCAAGCTCATTGATTCACACATTGTCTTCCCAATCAAACATATTACTTGGGTATCGAATCTAGTACCAGTCTGAAAGAAAAATGGTGATATCCGCTTATGTGTGGACTTCCAAGACTTGAACAGAGCATCTTTGAAGGACCACTATCTGTTGCCCTCTATGGAGGCAATCCTACAAACTGTGGCGGGATTGGAAATGTTCTCTTTACTGGATAGTTTCTTTGGCTATAACCAAATTTGTGTTAAAGAAGAAGATCAGCACAAGACTACGGTTCACCACAAAGTGGGGAACATTTGCATATGCTAAAATTCCTTTTGGTTTATCCAATGCAGGGGAAACTTTCCAGTGGGTGATGGACATCGCATTCAGTGAATTGATCAATAAGTTTATCTAGTCTATTTAGATGACCTTACTATGTTCTCTAAATCTGAAGATGATCATTTTGATCATTTGGAATTAGTTTTTCAAAAGTGCTAGGAGTTCAGAGTTTTCCTGAATCCAAAGAAATGTGTATTCGGAGTACCACAGGGTAAGCTATTGGAGCATGTTGTGTCTAAAGAAGGTGTTTCAATTGACCTCGAATGAGTAAAGGCTATCAAAGAACTTCCCCTTTTGGTAAATAAGAAAGGTGTCCAGTCTTTCCTAGGCAAAGTAAATTTTGTCAGCAAATTTATTTCCAATTTTGCAGGAATGATTAGGCTGATCACCCTAATGCTGAAAAAAGATCAAGCTTTCAAGTGGACAACGAAAGCTCGGGAGGCTTTTGAATGGGTCAAGGAAGTGATTTCCATAGCCTCGGTGCTAGTTAATCTGGATCAATGCAAAGCTTTTATAATGTATGCTTTCAATAGTGAGTACAGTATTGCTACTGTTCTAACCCAAAAGGATAATGAAGGAAAGGGAGAACATCTAGTGGCATTTTATTCCCAGACCCTAAAAGAATATGAGGCGAATTATAACTTTGTCGAAAGATAGGCCTTTGCAATAGTAAAGGGACTTAAAAAAGTCCACCATCTAATTTCCTACAACAAAGTTCTGGTATATGTCGCACATTCTAGTGTGTGTGAATACATCATGGAAGGAGAAATCATAGAAGAAAGGGCTAATTGGGTCACCAAGATCCTTGAATATGACATCAAAGCTAGGCCTACTAAGACTATTAAAGGTAGAGGACTGTGTGAGTATATGGCACAAAATGAGGAAGTACCTGCCAAGGAGGAACAACCAGAGCTCATCTTGATAAATGGATAGGGATCAGAAGACGATTGGCTGACTAATAGAATGAACTTCATGCAAACCAAAAGGTATCTGCCATGCCTCTCATCCTAAAAAAAGAGGTATTACCCACTTTAAAATTTCAAATATACACTAATAGAAGGAGTCATTTTCAAAAGGAATTTCAATGGTGTTCTCTTGTGATGCGTTACTTCGGAGCAGGTGAAGAGGATCCTCAACGCATTCCACAATAGCACTGCAGGTGGACATTTCTCCACCAAGACCACCACAATTAAAATCATGTGCATTGGCTATTATTGGTCTACACTTTTCAATGACTCCCACTCCTTGGTAAGAGGTAAAAAATGCTAGTTCTTCACCGACAGAAGGAAGAATTCTGCAATGCCCCTCAGACCCATAGTGGCGAACAAACCATTTGCGTAATGGGGCCTGGACTTCATTGAAATGATCAACCCGGTCTCTATTGTCAGACACAAGTGGATTCTAACCACTATGGACTATTTCATAAGGTGGACGGAGGCTATTCCCCTTAAAAGCGCAATAGAGACAGAAATTGTAGATTTCCTCGAGGAACTAGTGACAAGGTTTGGTCCTCCAAAAACTATCATTTCAGACAATGCCAGAGCATTCCTAGGTGCAAAGGTATGTCACTTTGTGTTAAAGAATGGCATATTCCTTAAAACATCATCAAATTATTACCCACAGGGAAATGGTCTAGCAGATTCGATGAACAAAATTTTAGTCTGACTTCTTAAAAGGATTGGCTCAGAACACTAGAGGGAATGGCATAAAAACCTCCAAACAGTGCTCTAGGAAAACCGCATAACTCGTAAGCAAGTCCTTAAGACTTCGCCTTATGAGTTGGTATATAGGAAAGAAGCACTGTTACCTATCTGCATGGAGATTCTGACAATACAATTGTTGAAATCTCTTGAGATAGAACAAAATGAAGCCATGGAGGTTTGGCTCGCTGAACATCTGAAAGTGCAAGAAAAAAGGGAGAATTCCCTAATGGAAATGACAAGCTGTCAATAGGTGGTCAAATGATGGTTTGACAAGAAGGCTTCCGACCAGGGTCTAAAATGTGGAGACTTAGTACTAAAGTATGATAGTCGGGCTGCAAAGCCAGGTCAGTACAGTAAATTTGATTGCCTATGGGAAGGTCCCTTTAAAGTTATTTGGTGAAAAGAACACAACTCTTTTGAGCTAGAGAATATGGAACAGGAGCTGCTAGGAATCCCAATCAATGGGATTCATCTTAAGCTATTCCATTAGGCATTAAGCTCTACTTTGTACATATGTAAATAGCATTTTTTTTTTCTTTTTTCCGTTTGTTTGGCAGGTCTTTTTCTAAATCAGTTTGTATTTTTGCAAAAGTAACCCATTATTATTGGTGGGTGGAATACCAGAGTTGCTTTACACAAAATACATCTATGTGTGGAGAAATAGCATATAAAACTTGCAAACCCAGAAAATCTTAAACACAGAATGAAGGAAAGAGCATGGATTTTCTTTAAAATGATGGATATCTATTTATATATGTTCTTTTCATCACAAAATGGCTAGGAAGCCATTTTTCAAAATTTACAAGTATTGAGGTATATTATATACGATAGCCTTTTATCAGGCTTATATATAGCAAGAGAGTTTCCTTTTTAGCAATAGGCAGAGGGGTTGTCTATCTGAAGGCATGACTAGCGGCAATAGATGCATTCACTACAACGTCCACTTCTTCCTCATCCACGAGCTCCTCGGCGGCACTGGTAGCATCATTTGGCACAACCACCATTGGCGGTGGAAACACCAGGTTCCTGAAGTCAGTATACCAGTCTACGTCATAGAAAGATATCATATTGTAGCTCTAAAATAGGAAGTGTAGGGCCTGAGTAACCCTCTGCTGGTGCTGGTCACGGGTCTACAGGAAGAATCCACTAAGGAATGGCAGCCAAATGATGATAGCTTCTTCCTCAATAAAGTGACATAGGTCGCTAGTTGTTGGCAAACCTATCCCATAGGCAGCATGCACGATGATCTCACCAAGACCATTCAGGTATTTCTTTAGGAAGATTTGTTTCACCAGCTTCAGGATCAGTGGCTGGAGAACGCAAATGTCCAACATGGATGCTACAAAGTGAGAGCATATGTCGATATTCAATTGATATTTATCCTCATATTCTATGCAATCTTTGCCTAAGACCCACTTAATGGCTACCAAAACCAGAGAATGCTTGTTCTTCATCATCCTTTTCAGTCTCCTAGTTGAAATCTCCCCTAGGAACATCGTCTGTGACTTATACAAAGTTAGACGAATTGGGGTATCCATTGCTCTGACACTATCCCTAGACTTCTGAGCTAATGCCAAATTTGTTTACCACCTAACCTATGAAAAGACTTTCTTAATGCTCTACTACTGACCTATCACTTCTTAAAAGCTAAGTATATTTTTCTCACTATCTACTGGCCTATTTATAGAAAATTTGATAAGATGCATGCCAATCCGCTTCGAAAAAATGTGATATTATGGTAGTTGCTTTCTTGAAAGGCAGGCCTGTGTTTGTTCACATTTTCAGGCCGGTTACATCTGTGATAGCATGGCTCAAGGCGTGCTTAAATAAATGAAGCTAATTAATTTAGCTTAAAAAAGGTGGTGCTTGTTGGCAATGAGACGTATGGCCATAGGCTATTGTGTTATCTCTCAAGCGTGTCCAAAAACCCAAGGTGATATTCATATCTTTTTAGGCCGTGATCATTTGCTTGGCGTAATCATTCCGGACAAGATATTAATTGCCAATGCATGCTAATGTACGGTTAGCAAGGCAATTGTTGGCGCAAGTTCCAAGGAGATCAGGGCATATCACACGATCACCCAAGTCCAATAATGTACTCCGGCCGCCTCAAAATAGTAATCAGTTCATTTTACACAATTTGCAGAGTTACTGGTACATGCCGAATTAAATGAAAAAGGCTTGTTTTCACCTACCACCTTGGGAAAGGTTGCTATTATTGCATGAAAAGGCTTAATATTTCAAAGTCTTTTTACAAACACAAGGAAAAGTGCAGAGTTTTTTTTTGTCTGTCTATCTAGAGCCAAGCATAGTCGCAGTCAACCAGGAGTTTACAAAAATCTTCAGAGAAGGAAAATGTCAGAATCCTTAGCTCAGCCAATACAGGAAGAAATTAGCTAGGAGCTATTCACAGCTATTCGTTCTTCAGTTGAGGTATATGTCTATGAGGATATGGCATACTCTACGCTTGGTATACCTCGAAGGACAAGAAGAGCCCACACAGAAGCGCTGAATAGACCCAAGAAATGGAGAAACCAGAAAAAAGTTGAGGAAAGCTGGGACAATATCTACGACCCAATGCTAGCAAAAAACCCTAGGTCACTTAGAGAGGCAGCTTGTACAAGGTTATTAGCAACAAAGGAAGACCAATCTATGACGAGTAGAGTTTGGTATAGTGGTTTTCCTCAATACATGATCCCACTGGTGCACTATTGCCCAAAAGTGATTGATGCTGCTATTCAGTGCTATAATCCAAATACCCACTACATTGAAGGCCGCAATTTAAGGGTGCATATCACTCTAGAGGCCATCTAGCACATGCTATGTATCCCAGATCTGAGTAAAAGGAAGGAGACTATCGAGTCTTTTCGCCCGAGCAAGGGAGAGAAAATATGGAGGAAGATGAAGACTAGCTCAAAGTTCTTGTTAGAGGAGACTGGTAAGAAAGGCATCTCAGCCACTAAAATGCCAAGCATTCCGTTGTCTCGCGGTGCATTTCGCGATGATCTCCAGGATGTCATGTCCATAATGGCCTTTGTATGTGGCCGAGACTCTGATGAGAAGATAAAGGCATTTCAACTAGGACCGGCAATGCAATTTCGCAAGCAACACAAACTCTTCTGGTATGATTTTGCTGAGTTTATGATTGAAGAAATGAAACAACAAATTGAGGATTATCAAGCAGAGAAAAAGTTTAGGTTTGTCTCTTTCTTGGTCCACATGTTTCTGCATCAAAATCTAGATTTCTTCACCAGATTTTTTCTGCTATCAATTTTTGATGAGCAAAATAAAAGGAAGTCGATGTTCATATGGACGCCATTCCTTTCCACATCATACAATTATTATGCATTTGAAGACTATTTTATAGTCCTAGTCTTGAATGATTTGATCGGAGAGGGTGATACTATCCAACTCGATAGGGAGCAGGCTTGATTTATGTAGAGTTTCACCCCTGCTTGTGACTGGTTCTTGGGCAAGGATTTTACAATCCTTCAAATGTGGGGTTTTACTGGCAAACCTTTCCTGCTCCCAACTTGCATCATGGATAGAGTGCTCGCATTGAAAATTTTTTGATAGGTTTTTGTCATTGATTTTACTTTTTGCAGCAGTGAAAGGGTCAAGAAGAAGGGATTTTTCACTTGTCCCAAGAATTTCAAGTCGGTAAATCTTCTAAAAAAATAATCGCACCAATTGCTAGAAGATAAGCTAACACATCTAGGGTTGGTCCTGGTAAATGATAAGTGGGAATACAACCCTTTCGACGACTTGCTGGAGCCACATATGAGAGTTACCCATGTTTCCTGACCATACTGGGAGAAGCGGCGTAACCCCCGAATGGACAAAGATGAGGATTTTGTTGAATTGGTGCAAATCTCTATGCCGAACACTAGAGGCCCATGGTACAAGTTCTACTTTCCTATGGATGTGGCATAGGTTAATTTCCCTATGGAGCGTAGCATGTACAACAAGTTAAAGATGGAAGAAAAATGGAGTGAGGAGAAAATAAAGGCTTTCTAGAAATATCACCAGGAGATTGCACAATTAGATTCTCCTTACAATCAACAAGGAGATGACTAGGAATTTGAAAGGTGGTGGAATGAAGGCCATCCCAGCCCAAATTCTAGTATCAATAGGAGTGAAGAGGAGGAGGAATCTGAAGAACAGGAAGAGGAAGCGGCGACATCGGTTTCCTCTATGCAAAAGGAGAAAGTCTCTAGATAGCCCACTTATGTGGCCATGAATGTACATTTCAATATATCAAGAGGCTCGCATACACTCACTTGGACTTCTAAACTAGTGAGGCTATCACTTCAACAGAAGGAGATGACTACCGAAGCTAGTGAGGTTCCTCCTGCGAACCGACAACGTGTTATCGAAGAGGGTTCGCAAGAACCCACTGGAGCAAGAGTACTCGCTGCTACTCAGGAACCGGAGGTTGAAATCATGGAGCCTCTAACATTTATAAAAATTCCAACAACCAGTCAGTAGGTACAATTTTCTCCCTCTTCTCTTGCATCTCATTCTTTCGTATCTGCCCCTGCCTCACTAGCAACTCTTGCCATAAGTCCTGGCCCTCTACCTTTTTCTTTTGGTCTGACTTATTTGGTTGGATTCACCCAATTTTTGCAAGTCCACCCGCTTATAATTACTCCTCCGAGTATACTCACACCTGCCGCTGCCACTCAGACCTCCCTCGTACCGTTATCAAAAGGTGTTCCCCCTGTCGGTGCCCATTCTTTCTCTTATTTGATCATAGATCTTCTTCCATTGTGACAAGCTGACACCCCATTAGCGACTCCCCTTTCCTGACCAATGAGCCTTGCAGTTGATTCCCTGATTCAGTCGCTACAAATGCCTAGCCCAGCTGTTAGTCCTCAAACCAAATTATGGAATGTACTGCACTTCTCTCCACAAATAGTCACTCTATAGAAGAAGCAGATGCCTGCACCTATGAAGGTTACCTACCCCTATGCCCTGCCTTCTGGTGCTCCTTTCGCAGGTGGACTGCTTTCGTCACTAGCCAAACTCATAGCAAAAGAAAGATTATGGAAAGGAGGCATGCGTGAATAGAATTAGGAAACACAAGGAAAAAGATGACAATGGTCCCACCGAGCCAAGAGTGAAAGCTTTGTATGATGAGGCCTGACAAGAATTAAAGTTCGCAACCATGTATCCAAGGGTAAGCAAACCTTAGGGAGAAATGAAAATAAAAGAATATGAGATATATGCGGTCAGACTCAACATGAAGGTAGCCTGACCATAGGATAAGGTCGAAATCATGGAGGAAACACAATGGGTAGTCACTTCTGACATCCTCAAAACTGGCCGCCAGTTAAAAAAAAAAGATGAGCAGCTCAGGGCAACTAGGGAAATGGTGAGTTTTCTGGAAAGGAAGGAGAAGTCCTTAGAAGTAGATATTTCCCACATGAATGAAAAGGCGCTAGCAGCAGAAGATGAAAGGAATAGGCTTCAGGGAAAAATTGTGAAGACCCAGGTTGCTGGCCCAAGCATAATAAAAGAGTTGCAAAGTAAGAATGAGGAAGCGCAGAAAAACCTACAGCTAAAGGATGAAGAGCTTGAGCACCTCTGCCTTGAGCATAGTCAGGTGATGACGCAAAAAGGTGAAGAGTTAGAACGCCAACAAGCTCAATACAAGTAAGGAATATAAGAGAAAGAGGCCGAATTAATAGGCCTAAAGGCTCAACTAGAGGAAGAGCTTCGAGAGACAAATGATTCTTTGAAGGAGCAATCAACAAACCACTCCTGAACTAAGCAGAATTGGAATAAAAAAATGAGCAACTATGCAGAGCAGCTGGCATCTGATAAAAGGAAAAAAGTAGAATTAGTTGAGGCCCTTATTTCAAGAGACACCGAGATTACTTCGCTTAAAGCCTCTCTGTTGCCTTCCCCTGCCCATCCTGATGTCATTTCATTGGTTAGGAAATTATACATTTCTCACTAGGAGAAAATCAAGACCTTTTTCCTAACACTACAGCCTACCCTCTGATTTATTGAAAAGGCGTCAAAGCTCAATCAAGAGGCCCACGATACAATTGAGTAGTTCCCATGATTCATCTTGGAGAAGGTTCGTGAGGCATGGGACTTTCTCAACAAGCTATACTCTTGTCTCTGATGAAATCCTTGCTAGAATGGGTATTGAGGATCGAGACGCTGCTACCCAAACAACAAATAAATTCATTCATTGTCACTCCACTTTCCAGCACACTAAGGCAGCCGTGACTTTTCTAGGTAAGGCACTAGATGGCATATGGGGAAGTTTCTTAAAATTAGGCAGGATGGGCCTGCCGTCCCCATTCCTCGAGGATGACTCTATTGCCACAGCTACATAGATTGTTGAAGTTATTTAGCAGAAGGAAAATGACCCGGAGGCTTTCAAGGAGTTCAGCAACTCCCCAACGACAGCCAACATTGAAGCAGTCATTCATCCACTCTTGTAGTTGCTTTTCCATATACAAGTAGGAGTCGATCTACCTGATGTGCTGCCTCACAAGGAAACTATTGATCTACGTGGAGCACAGGAAAATTTGTGCAGTATGGCAAAGCTGTTCGAAAATGAATGGTCGCCCTTGCAAGCGGCTCTTTCCAAACTCTGACTCTATTAGCCCTATGGATAAAGCTCTGGTCTGTAGCACCAGAGATATTTTTTTTGGGTTCTCCATTCCTTATTTCAAACGGCCTTGATAGTTGCCAAAAGTTGTTAAAATAAATATTTGAACAGCTCCCTTCGGGTTTCTTTTTGTATTGTGTGTGCGTTGGCTTGTGCATCGCTGAGTTTATTCGACTTTCCATCAATTTTTTAGTCTACCACTTTGTGCATCTTCTCTTTGCAACTTTGGGTATCGGCTTTCCTTTTGGGTCCTAGGAGGCTCCGCTGGGCTCCCACGTGTCACGGTTACGGGCTGCTCTTATCGCTTGCTTCCTTGAGGCCTTGACAGGCTGCAAAATGCTTCTGTAGGGTTTCTTTTTTATTTTTGAAAGATGTTGGTGGGTCCCACTTTCTGCTAGGTGGCAACCGTTCACAAATATTTTGACGCGGTAAGGAAATAAATAGCCATGGGAAACAAAATGCTTCCACACATCTTTCACACCTAGCTAATGTAGTGTTCTCTCTACTATGATAAGGATCTCAGCCCATTTGATGCGTGTTGCATTTTTGCAAGTCCTCGGCAACGATGGGAGAAGTTTTCATATGGGCGACGGGAGGCTACCACGTGCTTAAATGCTGATCTGTTATGCGGGCGATGGGCCAGATGAACTAGACAATGCTATTGGTTGATGTTGGTTATAATCATTCACGGTGAGGGGTGACATTTTTCTGCTCAAGCTTTGTTGGGACCACTACCATCCTTGTAGCTCGGATGCTCCTATGCCTAGGGCAACTGGATGCTGTGTTCTGGATCAATGCCGTTGTAACAGCCTTGGGAATCTTCTGATTCAGGCATCATTGCAAGGGATTGTGAGATCTTTTCTGTTACAGTTCTCCAATGTGGTGGGAGGTTTCTTTTCCTACTATATATACTCTCTCTGTCGATGTCGCCAAGTCCAAATTTTTTGAGAAAAACACGTTGGTTTTAGCAAAAGACACTAGGCCTCTTTTACTATTTTATTTGCAAGAAACTTTCAGACTGTGCCAATTCTTTGGCCTTTCTATTTTTCATGCTTTGATTAAACTATAAATTGTGCTCTATACTATCTTAAACATTTCATTTGAAAAACTTCTATATATGTTGAATACAAGCCTACTTACCTAAATCATGTCTAATGACTCTTCTTAGTAGTGAGGATGTATGCAATATTATTTTATGTCAATAAATGAATTGTCTATATGCTATAGTTTTAAGTTTCTGACGTTTTAGAATGCAACAACACCATTTAGGCCCCTAAATCTATGATTTATCATGCCCATCAGTAGATTTTGGCCCATTTCCTTAGATTAGACTTTGCTTCATTATATCTTTTTTTTTTCCCTTTCTAAAACCCATTATAGAAGAAGTCAGCTTCTTGAAAAATCTAGAGGTCACTCAGTTTAGTGCAAAAAGTCCCCCTTAAACTGAGTTTCCCATAAGACACTATTATCTCATCAATTTTTTGCATCAACAGTATCTATATTCTCCAAATATTCAGGTCACACTATCCAATTCGCAGTTGAGCGAACATCTTCAATAGGAATCCCAATGTCTAGGAGCGATGCTACAAAGTGAGAAGCCAAGTTGGAATAAAACTAGTAGTAAGATCTGGATTCTACATATTGTTCCCCAATGACTAAGCACAAATTTGGCACAATAAAACTGGTAGTTTGAATGAAGAAAACCTTTTCAAGCCTTTTATTTGTGACACAACCCATGGAAACATTCTAGTGGTGAGAACAAGTTAAGAAAATTGGAGTATCCATGACCTGGAAGCAAGTAAGCTCTAGTAGAGAAAAAAATACAAAATGATAAAAAGAAGGAAAAGCAAAAGTGTGAAGAATTTATAGAAAACAATGAAGAATTTATGGTACATAGTTTCCTGGATCAAAGTCTTGGAAATCATAAGCAAGGTGGAAACTGGATGAGTTTCTCCAGAGTAGAAAGTTAAATCAAATTAAATTTTTTTACACACAATTGGCGACAATTTTCTTCAAATTTGACCAATATGAAGATTACAAATCAAGCAAGTTAAAGATTTTGAAATTAACTGTGTTCATTTCATTGTGTTTTTATTAAGTCTTACTAATCATGAAGGTGCCTATGTGTGCAAAGCAAAAATGAAAATGAAGCTAGTAAGGTAGCTCACATCATCACCTAGAAATTTGAAAGAAATGATATGTGTGAATTGAGGCATGTGAATTTAATGTGGAATAGGGTGATCATGTTTAAGTTTCATCAAGATATTCTTGATCCATTAATGTGGTATAGCGCCATCGAATTAGAATCACTAGCCGAGTATTTACTAGTTTCCATAAAATTTGATCAGAAGAGTGGTAACTAATGATTCTAAATTTAGATTTAAATTTGGTTATTAAGTTGTTTTCTACTAAATTTTAATTTATACATATCTTATAACATATAGAGAGTTCCAGTTAGCTATGATCTGGCATAAAAGTGGTAAAATTTATTAAAAAATACACACCAACAGGGAATTATTAAATGAGTTTTTGGGAAGTAGTGAAATAATGAAGGGATTTGCATTGAATGAAATATAAAAAGGTAACCTTCGCTACCATTGTAATTCCCAACCTAATAGTGGACTTCATTGCTTGCAAGTTGAAATGAGCTATAAATGAAATATCAAAAGAAAAATTAGCTATTAATGAAATATGAAAAGCTATATATTAAAAAAAATCAACTCATTAGGCTATCCAAATATCTCTATCGAGGCTATAGATGCCTATTTGGCAGTAGAGCTATATTTGGGGGAATTATAAAGATAGCCTTGTTAGGGCTATGGATGTTTGACTGGTAACAAGGCTTTATCCCTGGTTGGCTTTGGAGTATTACCAAATTATGTAGTTCAATGTTAATGAATTGATTTTTTTTCATTGAGTTCCAAAAAATTGGAATTAATTAAAGCACACATGGATATTTTCTAATGAATTTTACTATTTTTATGTTAGAATCTAGGTAAAGGTAAAGAGTTATTATTTAAATATGCATAAATTATAATTTATGACTGGTGATTTAATCTCAAGCTTTTGTTTAAATTTGGTTTTATTGGTTGCAAGTTTTGTGGTCTCACAACACACCCCAAGACTATAAGACTTGGGGACCCCAAGTGAAAACTAATTCTTATGGAAACTATTGGCTAGTTGGAAAGATAGTCGAAAGGGAAAAGTAAAGAGAAATATTTTTGAAAGAGTACTTCATAATTCAAGTGTTCTGAGTACTAGGTACTGAGAACCAAGAATGTTAGAAATGCAAAGGTAATGTAAAAGGAAAAACAAAATGTTTTGTTCCTAGAGTCAAGGTCCGGTGAAGATGGAAGTTTTGGTAAAATTGAAATCTAGGAAAAGCATGGGTAAAGTTGAATATCGGGTATCAGGTACCGGGTGAAGATGCAAAGAAAAGTTTTAAAATTTTAAGGTTATCTAAAAAGTATGATAGTCCTATAACCCGGTGTAAAAGGATAATTATGCAAGAATACACGATTTTCTTGAAAACATGTTATTTATGATGGATTTATATGATAACGAATTAATGATGGTTTTATTTACATGAGATTTTATAAATGTTTTTTTTTAAGGGATTTAATAGGTGGAATTTATGATTGTAGGAGAAGCATATTGTGATGCAGAGTTCAAGTATGGATGATCAAGAAAACTTAAGTTGTAGGAAGATTCGATGTTGTTACCAGGTTTAACAATACACTTTAGAGGCTCATGCAGGAAGATAGTTCGTTGCAAAGGAATACTGGATCTACCGAGAAATCAGGATAGTGGATTTTAAGAAAGCAACAAAGAAGTGTGTTTATTCTAGGGATCAATCATTCCTATAATGTTCAAACCAAGATTAAACCTAAATGTAGGAATAAAACTTCCACTTGATCACTCTATATGTATGGTAATTTCCTACACTTTGTTTATCATATTTTTTTGGTTCCAAGAAGGAACCCTGATAATAAAAAAAAGATAAAAAAATTGAAGGACTTCAATGCGTAGATGGAGGTTGACGATTGTTGACTTTATTTTCAATTCTCTTACAATTCACCACATTGCACATGCCTCGATATGATTCATCGCTTGGATTACCTCTCATGTATTTGTCTTATCGTACCCGTGTCTTACTTATATAAAAGGTCGGGAGATACCTTTTTAAAGTTAAGTTTAGATTTTGTGGATGTCAGAAGAGCCAAATTTTTTGTAATTTTTGTTCTTTTTTCTTGTTTTCTAAATCATTCTAGACTAAAAAATTCTATGCACATAGAACTTAATCAATATCAAAGCCAATTTGATAGCTACCTATCTCATGTATCTTTTGTAGATGGTTTTGTTAGTTCAGTTGAATAAGACTGTGTGATGCGTTGTTTAAGGGTTGATGCATAACCTACTTGGTGTCCAATCTAAAACCCTTCTCTTTAAATGCTCATATAATTTTATGCCTAGTTGTGAAATAATTTGGTGGAGTATAAAGCGGTTTTCTTTTATTTGATTAAATCTTGGGGCATGCATGGAGAATAACAAGAGAAATTTTATTTTTTAGTATTTTTTTAATGCTTTGTTTTAGATTAGATATTTAAATTTTAGAAAATGTTCAAAAAAATAGATGAATGAATGTAAATTTATTGAAAATTTTTTTTTCTATGAAATTGCTAAATTCTTAAAGCTAAATCTACTTAAGTGATAGCAAAAATTGTTGATATTCATGAAATATTATTGCAAATCTTTTGATTTCAAGAGATTACTTTATGATCGAATTGGAAATCTTGTATTTAATACATATGATTCTTAATGAAATTGGAAACAACCATAGACCCCTTGAGATTAACAAAAATATCACATCATATCATGAAGCAAACCTAGTATGGTCAAGACCTAACTATTGGAGCCTTGGGATTAAGCGAAGTCAACCTTTTTGTATTACACAGACACCTTAGGTTTCCCTGGTTCAATCTTTCAAGGAAAGATAGGTTCTTCATAGTTTTCCTATGAGGATTTTATCTACACTATTGTTGTGAGTGACATCGCTACCAGCATGTAATATGTAAACTAATCACGCCGAGTAGTTGCTTTCCCACATTGTAAAATCCTTGAATTGATAAGGAATCATGTTCAATTTTTAACTTATTGACACACAACCTATCTAAGAGGTTTACACTGCACAGGTTAAGGGAAAATCCATTATCAACAAGGGTCCTTTTTATCCCTATTCTATTGAATTTGGCTATTATCATGAAGGCATCATGTCTCTTTCTCATTTCTAAAGGAGGGAGCTCATGTTGGTGAAAGGTGATGTCTACATTATTTGTATTCATTCCTTGTATTAGACTTTCCACTTCGTTTTCTTTTGTATTAGGGGGGATTACACCTTGTTGTAAGGCTATTTGAAGCATAGTGTGATAGTTAGGTGAATTTTGAATTATGTCCCAAAGGGATATCTTTGCAGGAATATTCTTAAGTTGTTCAATAAGATCATACTATTTCCCACTATTCAAAGGTAAGCGAGGAGCATTAGGAAAAACAAAGTTGGGAAAAGGGAAGGTTGTTGTTGGAGTTGGTTATTTCGACTATGGATTATTCCTAGTGTTATATGTATGAGAAATGGTATTATGATCCGGTTGCTACAAAACATTATGCTTAGGTGGGTAAAGATTAAATTCAAGTTTGTTTTTAGGTTGAGGTTTGTGTGAAGGTGGGTAAAGGATGAGTTGAGGTTGGATCACATTAACATCATTTGTATTTGGTTTGTCACGACCAGCCTTAGTGGATGAACCTTGTGAGATGAAATCCTCAAGGGATTCTTCTAACATATCAAAGTCATCACTACTAAAAGGATTGATGGTTAGGTTAACTTAGAAAGAGAGATTGAACATAGTCAAATAACTATACTTTCTCCAAGTGGCTTAGGTCTTGGATCTTGTTTTTGGTTTTTTTTTCTAATCTATGTCTAATGTAATCTATTCTAAATGTTGAGAATGAAAAATGTAAAAATATAATTCTATCCACAATTGCAATGAGTGTAAAGTATGATATTCTAACTATTTGAATGTAACAAAACATAGGTAAACTAAAAAAAAAGCAATAACAATGAAAATAAGCTTAAAAATAGGAGATTTAAATTTGTAAAAAGTCAGTTTTGAATTTGCACTAGGACTAATTTATAGTCCCAGTAGGGTTTTTTTTTTAATTTTCTAATTTCTTTGGTTGATTTTTATGTGTTCTATGCTATATATCCTAGATCTGGGATGCAAATGTAGATTTTGGATAATTTTCAATGAAATTAAATGGAAAAATGAAAGCTAGATAAACTTTTCACTAATGTAAAATTTAAAACACTAGAGGGTATGTGTAGGATCATGATGGGCCAAAAAGTGGCAATATAATGGGTATGTGTAGGGTATGTGGCTGATGACATTTTTTTTACTCAAAATTAATTAAACAAAAAGGGTTTTTAAAGGAAATTCTCAACTTTCCACCACTATAAATTATGTTATGTACTTTGAATTTAATAAATAGTTATTATTCATTTTCTATTTGAATTATGACTAAAGTCATGATTGATAGGCTGATTGAAAAACATCTATAGGTTTCAAACAATATCACATTTTTTGAATCTGAAACATGTGTCACATTCTATGTTTCGCATACTATAGGATTAAAAAAATAAAAATTGAATTTCATGAAGTTTTGACTAAGTTAGAGTGGTTAGACATACAATTTTTTATATTTTTTAAATGTTGTAATAAAAAATTCATAATTAATTATTTACTTGGAAAAAAATTACAAACAAATATGCATCACATCCGAATATAAGTCCTCTACTTATATCTAAAATATTATAAATTTTTTTTATCATTTTATTGTGGTTACGGTGGTCAGACAAACACCTACTTATTTTTTCCCTGAAATTTAAGTACTACTACATTGAAATTTCAAATTTTCACCAAATAGATTTTTTCTTTTTTTAAATAAACCTAGGATTTTAGAACCTACATTCAAATTTCTATAGATTCTATTCTTACATATTTTTGAAATAATATAGATAACTTATTCAAATTTTTACGTCAAGTTGCCTAACTCTAATTTTTCTGAATTTTTTGCCACTTAAGTGCCTGTTTTTTTTGTGATGATCCTGTACATACCCTAGAATGCAAACTAATAAATGAAAATCATAATGCAATGTTAATGCAAACCAAATTTAGGATGAAAATGCACTCCAAATTATAAACTTTATTGTTCTATATGCAGGTTCACCAAAATGAAATGGTGAAAAAGTGGTTAGGGAGATGTTAGCTTATGGTTTAGTACATAGAGCATACCCACACACACCTTTCCAATTTCATTCAAGGGTAACCCTTGATATCTCTTTGAAATGGAGAAAGAGATCTTGCTAAGGGTTGTCCTAGGGGCTGAAGATGATCTATCAAGGGGTTCACCAACAAGTTTAAACTTGGAAAAGACAATGAAATGAAAAACATAATGCAAAACCCTAATTGAGTGTTATGATCTACAAAATGATTTAAAATTTCCAACAAGACATAACAAAAAGGTAATGAAGTGAATGATGTGCACCAAGGAATCTATGAGTGACTAGAAACAATTTTGAAACTCTACAAAATATGACCTTTTGACCAACCGGGACTCATTCGCCAACCTGGGCGAATCAGCCCTAGATTAGGGTTTATGCCTAGAAAGTTATTTCAAGAAAAAGGGTATTGGAATCTACAAACATATCTGAAAGATACCTTTAGTGGGACCCATTCACCACTTGTTATGAATCAGTCCCACTATGCTTTTCAAAAATTGAAATTTTTGATTTGCACTCCAACACCTTCCTTTTCCTCCCAAACTGAGTTTCAAATTTGAACCTGTAAAAACACTTGGAAAATAGAATATATGTTGATTTTCTTATGCAGGGTTTGCATCATTCAAACCCCTATTTTGGTAATCAAATCTTAATGGAGATAATGAAATGTGCATGAAAACCCTAGCTTTAAGTGTGTATAAGACTAAGAAATTTAAAACATGATGCAATCCTCTTCTAATACGCAATAACAAGATATGAATGTAACTTGAATGATGTAAAACTCACTTTTGGGGTTCCATAATCACTTCAAGTGAATCTCAATGATGTGTAAACCTTCCTTAGGCTGAAAGTAGAGTGACAATGGAAGATGAAATCACTTAGAACACAAGTCATTATGCTTGGCTTGATGGCTAGTTACATCCCCCCATCCTATAATTCTTCATGATTCACCATAGACATCCATGATCAACCTTTGAAAATGCTAGATATCGAATGAAAGTGAGATTCAAGACCTACAAAAACACTTTAATGCTACTTTAAAGCTTCAACTTTACTTTCTCTTGAAACTTGAATTCTCTTGTGAAAGATTCTCAACACTTGACTCTTGGACTTTCTCTTGAAAAATTCTTGCTCAAACGGCTTAGAGATGATAAAATTGACTTGAAAACTTACTTTTATAGGAATTAACACCTAATTGACCACTATTTAGATCTCAAAGGCTAAAATCCACCAAAATTTTGAATTAGATTGGTGAATCTCTTGCTTAAAATTGAAAAATTCCACAAATGGGACTCATTTTGCACCCTTGGTGAATGGGTCCCACCAAAGGGGACTCATTCATCCAAGGTGGCGAATGAGTCGCACCTAAGGTTTTTGAGGTGGGTTTTCAGGAATTTTGGAGTTTTAAGTAATTTTGAGGGATTTTTGAGTGAAATGAGCCTTGAGATCTGACATAATGTGTCTTGGGTATGTGCAGCATCATGATGGGCCAAAAAGTGGCAATATGATGGGTATGTGGCTGACGACATTTTTTTAACCCAAAATTGATGATATGAAAAGGGTTTTTAAAGGAGATTATCAACTTTCCACCAATATAAATTATTCTTTACTTTAAATTTAATAAGTAATTATTATTCATTTTCTATTTAAATTACGACTAAAGTTCTAATTGATAGGCTAATTGAAAAACATCTATAGAGCTTTCAAACGGTATCACATTTTTTGAATCCAAAACATGCGTCACATTCTATAATGCACATACTGTTGGATCTCAGTTGTGTTCATGGTTTGTCCTTGATAACCAAATCTCTGATCCTTATGATTTATAAAGGCACTTCTTTGATGTCTCTTGGCTTTTACAGAAAGTTATTTGTTATGCTTTAATTTCATGGTGATGAGAATTCTGGTTCAAGTTATGAATGCTATCTCTTCGACTGACAGAGTTTGGAAGATGGTTTCTTTGTCAGGATGATAATTTTTGCATATCACTGGTATTGGTTGTTTCTCATTTGGGCTTACACATATCGACATGAGTATGGCAGGGTCTCCCCAATCCACTTTGAAATGTCTGAGTTTCCTATTGGCAAGACATTTCTGAAGTTATGTTGATTGAATTCAACATTCTGGTAGCTTTCAGCATGGCATTGTTTGTGGTCTTGGTGACAAAAGAAAAATCTTTATCGGCATGAGCCAGAGGTCTTTGGTATAATGTTTCATTGAATATGTTATGTCTTATCGACCTGTGCTTGGATAGGCATATTGGCATGGGTTTGGCTATCTGGCTGAGGTCTTGGTGATTTCACTTGGTCTCACTGACTAATGCTTATGGAATTCTATCAGCGAAAGTTGTGGCGTCGTTATATGGCCATGGAAATTTTGATTTGTTACACCGACCGAAAACATGAAGGTAGTCTCTTCGGCAAGAGCTAGGGTTTTTGACGAGAGGTCTAAACAAGTGACGTTTGGTCTCGCCAATGGAACACAAAAGAACATTGTTGGCATAAGTTCTATCTTGTCTCAGTGACTCACTGAATAAAGTTTTTTGGTATGTCAAACTTTTTTCTCCAAGAGGTCTCCCCAAAGGTTGTATGTTATAGTGATTATGAATGAAACTAAAGGGCTTCTCAGTAAGAAGTTTCCTCTTGTCTTAGTGAAAGAATGATATACTAAGGAAGACCATTGGCGTAGCATGTTGTATTGGATATGTCTTCTCTCCAAATCTTATGTGTCACAATGAAAGTGAATTGAATGTCTGGGAACATTAAAGTTTCCTTTGGCATAACTTTTTATCGATGGAAATAAAAAAGTTTAGGGAAAATTTTTTGATCTTATTCTTTTTAGCTGGGTATCGAACCCTAGTCTGGCCGCCATCATGAGTGTTTACGTTTTTGTTGTTGCTAACTGTAACGGTTCTTATAGAGGTTTATGGAAGGATTATTTGGTGCATTTCTAACTGGAAGCTCGACAATGGATAATGGAGCCATGGGACTTACAAATCTATCTGGTATTTTTGTTTATGAGTTTCATACTGCCCATTTTAACTCATTATCACAATATTTTCTTTAACTTCTCTTTACATCTCTATGAAAAATGATGCCCTGAATAAGTCTTTAATACATTAGATATTATGATTTTTTGTGGTGGGTAGTTGTACGTTTTATGCAGAGAAATGATCTCACATGTTTCAATTTTTTTGAGAACGACTCTTTGCTGGATTGGTTGTTCTGTCGTTACTCCTGAAGACAGTTACCTATCTAGCATGTAAATCAAGATGAAAATGAAGGATAATGAGAAAGTGGTTGAACATTTCCTAAGAGTTGATGAAGTTGTCAATGGAATGAAAGGTCTAGGTCAAGAGGTTAATGAATTTGATGTGGTCACAAAATTTTTTAGGTCCTTACCATGTAAATTTGAATCTAAGGTTTCAGCCCTAGAAGAAAAGAAACAATTTGATAAGCTTACCTTAGATAGCCTGCAAGGAATACTTACTGCCTATGAAATGAGAACTAGAAAAAAAAAATCAACAGGAAAAGAAATTGCCTTTAACTCTGAAAAGAAAGAAAAAGTTGATGTCAGTGAATTAGAGTTGTTTGATTCTAAAGAATCTCATTTTGTTAGAAGATTTAAAAAGGGATTAGGAAAATATAAGGGAAAACTTCTCTTTAAATGTTTTAACTGAGGAAAAATAGGCCACTTTGCTACAAAGTGTCCCTATGATGATCAAATCTATGAGAATGAGACAACTGAAATACAGCCTAAGAAGAAGGCTTTCAAACCTAAATGAAACTTCAATTTGAAAAAGAAGAAAAGTTTGTTTAGTAAGGATGAATCTAATATTGAGTCTGAAGACTCATCAGCTGATGAAGTCAAAACTTTGTTCATGGCTGAATTTACTTAGCAAAATGATTCTAACACCTTTGACACTGAAGAAGGTGAAGTAGATCTTGAAAGTGAGCTAAAATGTGCTCTTCAAGAGGTCAGAAAAATCAAAAACAAATTCTTACTCAAGAACATAAACCAGATCAAGAATTGATCTCTCTAAAAACTCAGCATGAAGAAGCTAAAAGAGCTGAAGTCTGTCTTAGAGAGACTGTAAGCTACAAAGATCATGAAATTCAAAAACTGGAAAAGGAAGTAGTCCTTCTTAGGAAGGAAATTGAAAAATATGAAAGCACTCTAAAATTGAATGAGATGCTCAGCAAACAAAAGGTGTATAAAGATAAATCTAGTGTTGGTTTTGAAAAGGGTGAATGCTCAACTAACAAAGAAAAACAAAACCCCCCTTCTGAAGTAAAAAATTCAGGTTCAAATCACTTAGAATCTGGTAAGAATCATGCTAAGGTTTTTAAAGGTAATAGACCTTCATACAATGTCAATTCTTTTTTCTATGGTTATTGCTTTTTCTGCAAAAAAAATGGTCATAAGGTGAGAACTTGTAGGCTTATGAATTCTAGAATACCCATGTTTGGTCTTAGGCAACACTATGGTTTTGTTAGATAGATCGGCTGTTTTAAATGCAATACTTTAGGACATTCTATCAAACAGTGCAAAACTGATATACAATTGAAACAACAAAAAGTTAAAAAGGTTTGGAAACCTAAGACTATCAACAACATTAGACAAACTATGTTGGTTCAAACTACTTTTCATTCCAAGAAAAAGGACTTATGGGTCTTGGACAGTGGATTTTCTAACCATATGACTAGTGATAAGGACAAGTTTATAAAACTTGAAGATTATGTAGGTGGATATGTCAAGTTTGGTGATAACTCTGGTATTCAAATTAAAGGTAGAGGTTCATTTCTTCTGAATGAAGAAACTCCTATCTATAATGTGTACTATGTGGAAGGTCTCAAGCACAATCTTCTAAGTGTTATTCAAATTTGTGATAGTGGTTATCATGTTCTTTTTATTTCGCAGGGATGTGGAATTAAGAACAAGCTTGGAAAGGTTGTTGCAGTTGGAAGGAGGACAAAAGGAAATGTATACAATCTCCTTGACTCATCTTGTAATGACAATATTCAAGGTATGTGTCTAATGGTCCAAATTGAAGAGAGTTGGTTATGGCATAAAAGATTAGGACACATAAACTTTGAAAATCTGGTTAGAATCAGTAAGAATCAAAATGTTAGAGGTTTACCAATTCTTAACAAGCCAAAAAATTTTGTGTAAAGAATGCTTAAGTGGTAAACAAACTAAAATCAGCTTCAAGACAAAAGAACATTCTTCTTGAAAACCTTTATAGCTTGTGCATACTGATTTATGTGGACCAACTAGAACAAGGTCTATTAATGGTGAAAAATACTTTATGCTTTTTGTAGATGATTATACTAGAATGGTTTGGGTCACATTTCTTAAGCACAAATCAGAAGCCTTTGAAAGGTTCAAAATCTTTCGTAAAATGGTTGAAAAAGAATCTAATCTGAAACTCAAATGCCTTTGTTCAGACAAAGGAGGTGAGTTCACCTCTCAAGAGTTTATTGATTACTATGAACAACATGGTATTAAAAGGCAATATGTTGCAACTAAAACACCTCAACAAAATGGGGTAGTTGAACGTAAAAACATAACTGTAAAAGAAATGGCTAGAACCATGCTAGATGAAGCTAAATTGTCTGATATGTATTGGAAAGAAGTTGTTAATACATCTATATACATTTTTAATAGAGTGCAGCTTAGGGTAAAATCTAAACACACTCCTTATGAACTATGGTTTGGAAAAAACTGCTTCTGTCAAATACTTTAAAATTTTTTGAAGTGTTTTATCAAAAAGGATGATGATAATCTTGGAAGTTTTCAATCCAAAAGTGATGAGGGTATCTTTTTGGGATACTCGACTCACAACAAAGCTTATAAATGTCTCAACAAAAGGCTTAATAAGATTGTTGAAGTTGTTAATATAAAATTTGATGAAAGACCACATTTGAATGTAGAATCTTTGCAAAATAATGAGGAAGAAGAACTTGAATTTGAAATAATTTATGAAGGATCTAGAACAACAAAGTCTATTGTTGAATCAGCAAGCCCTAAAAATAAAAATGCAAGTCCTAAAAAGGTTGCATCAAATGCTCCTTCAAAAAATCTAGCTATATACCACCCCAAAGATTAGATTATTGGGGATAAAAATGTAGGAGTTCAAACTAGAAGAAAGGCTGCTGAATCTTATGAAAAGGCACAAATTGCTTTTTGTCTAGTTATTTAGTTTGAGCCTAAATTTTTTAATGAAGCTCTCATAGACTCATGTTGGATTAATGCTATGCAGGAAGAAATTTATCAGATTGAGAAAAATCAGACTTGGGAGTTAGTCCCAAGACCAGATGACAAAAATGTCATTAGAGGCAAATGGATATACAGAAATAAGGTTAATGAAAATGGTAATGTTATTCACAATAAAGCAAGATTTGTCTACAAAGGCTATGCTCAACAAGAAGGTATTGATTTTGGTGAAACCTTTGCACTTGTTGTTAGACTAGAATCTATCAGAATATTCTTGGCTTATTTTGTTTACAAAAACTTTACTATTTATCAAATGGATGTCAAAACTGCTTTTTTGAATGGCTATTTAGATGAAGAGGTCTATGTTGAATATCCTGAAGGATTTATACGCAAAGATAATCCTAACCATGTTTATAGGTTGAAATAGGCTCTCTATGGCTTAAAACAAGCACCTAGAGCTTGGTACTCTAGGTTGGATAATCACTTAATTTCTAATGGCTTTGTTAGAAGAGGTGTAGACAGTAATCTTTATGTTAAAACTGAAGGTTTTGATATTTTAGTTGTTGAAATTTACGTTGATGATACTATCTTTGGCTGAAATAATGTCACTAAGTAAAACATTCTCTGAGATAATGGAATATGAGTTTGAAATGTCAATGTTAGGAGAATTAAACTTCTTTCTGGGTCTTCAAATCTCTCAATGTTAGAATGGAATATTTCTTTCTCAATCCAAATATGCTAGAGAAATGCTTAAGAAATTTTAGATGGATGAATGCCATCCAGTTAGCACTCCTATGGTTACTGGTTGCAAACTTACTAAGGTTGATGATTCTCCTAATACAAATCAAACAGAATATAGATCAATGATCGATAGTCTCTTATATTTAACTGCCTCTAGACCTGACATTATGCAAGCAGTTTGCACTATTGCACATTTTCAGGCATCCCCTAAAGACTCTCATGTTACTGCTATTAAACAAATCTTTAGATACATTCATGGCACTCTTGATTATGGTCTTTGGTATCTTAGGAGCAATGATTTCTCTTTGATTGCTTATACTGATGCTGACTGGGCTAGTTGTTTGGATGATAGGAAAAGCACCAATGGTGTTACATTCTTTCTTGGTGATCGTTTAGTGGCATGGAACAACAAGAAACAAGTCTCTATTTCTCTCTCTACTACTGAAGCAGAATACATTGCTACCAATTCATGTTGTACTCAAGTTATGTGGATGAGTCTGACTCTTTCAGATATGGGTATTGATGTTTCTAAACCTGTTTCCATTCTTTGTGATAACACTAGTGCGATAAATCTTTCAAAAAATCCTATTATGCACTCTTGCACCAAACATATTGCTATTAAGTTTCATTTTCTTCGAGAAAAGGTTTTGGCTAATGAAGTCTACTTATAGTTTGTTGGTTCACAAGACTAGGTGGCTGACATATTCACTAAGCCCTCAACAAAAGAGCTATTTGAAAGGCTAAGACTTCGATTGGGAGTTATCTCTCAATAATTACTTCATTGAATCTCTAAGCTACTGCTTAGGGGGAGCATGTTATATGTTTTGATTCACTTACAACTCTCCTACAATTTTGGTTGTTGCACTACTACTCTTTTTTTTGCAGCTGTTTCGCATGATATTTTGGTTGGCTTCTCAGTTGTGTTTAATGGCCATGCACATTCTTCTCTTCTATTCTTTTTCATTGAGGAAAAAAGGGGGAGAGTCATTTTTTTTTCCATCAAGGACAAAGGGGGAGTTTGTTGGATCTTAGTTGTGTTCATGGTTTGTCCTTGATGACAAAATCTCTAATCCCTATGATTTATAATGGCACTTATTTGATGTCTCTTGGATTTTATAGAAAGTTATTTGTTATGCTTTAATCTCATGGTGATGATAATTCTGGTTCAAGTTATGAATGCTATCTCTTTGACTGACAGAGTTTGGAAGATGGTTTCTTTGTCAGGATGATTCATTTTGCATATCACTGGTATTGGTTGTTTCTCATTCAGGCTTACACATATCGACATGAGTATGGTAAGGTCTCCCCGATCCACTTTGAAATGTGTAAGTTGCCTATTGGCAAGGCATTTCTGATGTTATGTCAATTGAATTTAACATTTTGGCAGCTTTTGGCATGACATTGTTTGTGGTCTTGGCAACAGAAGAAAAATATTTATCGGCATGAGCCAGAGGTTTTCGGTATAATGTTTCATTGAATATGTTATGTCTTACCAACCTGCATTTGGATAGGCATATCGGCATGGGTTTGGATTTTGGGCTGAGGCCTTGGCAATTTCACTTGGTCTCATCGAGTAATGCTTGTGGAAGTTTATCAGCGAAAGTTGTGGCGTCATTATATGGTCTTGGTGATTTTAATTTGTTACACTGACCGAAAACATCAAGGTAGTCTCTTTGGCAAGAGCTAGGGTTTTTGGTGAGAGGTCTCGGTGAGTGACCTCCGGTCTCGCTAATGGAACACAAAAGAACTCTATTGGCATAGGTTCTATCTTGTCTCAGTGACTCACTGAATAAATTTTTTTGATATGTCAAATCTTTTTCTCCAAGAGGTCTCCCTGAAGGTTGTATGTTACAGCGATTGTGAATGAAACTAAAGGGCATCTCGGTAAGAAGTTTCCTCCTATATCAGCGAAAGAATGATATACTAAGGAAGACCATCAGTGTAGCATGTTGTATTCGATATGTCTTCTCTCCAAATCTGATGTGTCACAGTGAAAGCGAATTGAATTTCTGGCAAGGCTAAAGATTCCTTTGACATAACGTGTCATCGATGGAAATAAAATATTTTAGGGAAAAAATTTTGAGCTTATTCTTTTTGGCTGGGTATCGAACCCTAGCCTAGCCACCATCATGAGTGTTTACATTTCTATTGTTGTTGACTGTAATGGTTCTTATAGAGGTTTATGGAAGGATTATTTGGTGCATTTATGACTAGAAGCTCGACAGTGGATAATGGAGCCATGGGAGTTACAAATCTGTCTAGTATTTTTATTTATGTGTGTCATATTGTGCATATTAACTCATTATCACAATATTTTCTTTAACTGCTCTCTGCATCTCTATGACAAATAATTCCCTAACCGAGTCTTTCATACATTAGATGTTATGATTTTCTGTGGTGGGAAGTTGTGCATTTTATGTAGAGAAATATGTTTCAGATTTGTTGAGAACAGCTCTTAGTTGGGTTGGTTATTCTGCCGTTACTCCTGAAGACAGTTACCTATCTGGCATGTAAATCAAGATGTATATATAGAAGCAGAAAACTTAGTTTTTTGTTTGACTATTGATGTAATTTTGAGATTATCATTCCTTGGCTGTATAAAATATATGGATAAAACTCTGCAATAAAAATCTGTATAAAAATATGTACAGATTGTGAGTTTCTTCTCGATGAGATATTTTAGGGATTGAGTTATTGAATCTTTAAGGTATTCTATAGATGAGAAAATAGAGAGATATGTGCTTAATTGAAAACAGAGAAACCCTCTGAATCATTATTATTGTTCAAAACATAATTTGAGGGGTTGGTACTCCTTGAGATAGATATCTCTAAATGAGGGGTTGGTGCTCCTTGAGTGGGTGCTCAAAAATCATCCTATAAGGCATTGTGAACAGTTGATTATAAGATTAAGCCAGGAAGGCATTTAGGGAGTGGTTTTTATACCCCAGGAGGGTTTTCCACTCAGCAAAATATTGTGCCTCTTTGTTCTTCTATGTTCTTTCTGTTTTACTATGTTGTTGTTTCCATTCACTGTTGAGTTATTACTTTTCTCAATTCTATTTATGAATGATTACATTCAACTCATGAATGCATTAATCATAGTAATATTGAGAACAAATTTGTGATATATTTTAAAGTTTTTGAAAAATTGGTCAAATCTGTTAAGACACTGATTCCCCCCCCCCCTCTGAGTGTCATTTTAACTCCAACACATACTATAGTATTAAAAAAAGAAAAAATGAATTTCATGAAGTTTTGATCAAGTTAAGGTGGTCGACATTCAAGTTTTTTATATTTTTAAAAAGTTGTAATAAAAAAATCATAATTAATTATTTACTTGGAAAAAAATTACAAAAAAATGCATCACATCAGGACATGAGTCCTCTACTTATATCTAGAATCTTATAAAAAAATATTATCATTTATTATGGTTATAGTGGTCAGACAGACACCTACTTGTTATTTTTTCCCTAAAATTTGAGTACTACTACATTGAAATTTCAAATTTTCACCTAATAGATTTATTTTTTTTTTTAACAAACCTATTAGTTTAGAAACTACATTCAATTTTCTACAAATTCTATTCTTACATATTTTTTAAATAATATAGATAACTTATTCAAATTTTTATGTCAATTTTCCTAACTCTGATTTTTCTAAATTTTTTTCCACTTAAGGGCATGTTTTTTCCATGATGATCCTGCACATGCCCTCTTATAGGCCTATAAATAATAAATTAAAGGGATAATTAATGCAAAGGTACTAAAATAGGTCCAGATTAAATGAGAGATTGGCCTATCTCCATGAAGGTGGTTAGTTTCCATCATTACAGTTTGCAAGTCCTTTTTGGCTGCAAGCCTTTATATTGTGAGTTAACTCTCACTGTGATTTTTCCCTTATTGGGTTTTCTATGTAAGTATGGTGTTCTTTTGTGCATGTGTGTTCGTTGCTTTATCTTTCTTTGTTGTTGATATTCTTAGAAGTAGAGTTTCTATATCTTTCATTGCTAAGGATTGTTGAAGTTGTTGAAGATTCAAACTATTATATCCTTCTCTATTATTGTTTTGTTTAAAGGTTTTGATCTAATGAAGACGGTTGTATTGTCATCAAATATTAAGTTATGAAGGGGATTAATTTTTTGATAAGATTGATTCAACCACCCATATCAATCTCTAGGTGTGTTCAATAATTGGTATTAAATCCAAGTTCCTTTGAAGAAATCTTGACTTCTTAAGGAAAAGATCTAAGATGGCACATGATGGTTTTGTTGAACAAGAAAAATGAGAGGGGGCTTTGAATCAATTGTAGAAAATTTTAATCCTTAAAAAATTTCACCAGAGATTAGATCAATCACAAATCATTACTCTGCTAAATGATTAAACATTCAATGCA
Organism: Sequoia sempervirens; assembly: GCA_007258455.2. Classification (NCBI taxonomy): domain Eukaryota; kingdom Viridiplantae; phylum Streptophyta; class Pinopsida; order Cupressales; family Cupressaceae; genus Sequoia; species Sequoia sempervirens. Next base: position 1,112,832,640 of record VDFB02271358.1, on the reverse strand, counting down.
AAGGAAAAAACTAAAAAAGCATCACACATACACAGTAACACAATATTTACATGGAAAACCCAATAAGGAAAAAACCACGATGAGGACTAGCTCACACTATAAAGAATATCAAAAAAGATTACAAAAGGCTCACTACCTAATAAGGATCACTACCAAAACAAGGACTCACTATCCAACAAGGGTCAACCACCTAGAGTGCTCACTGCCACACGATTACAAAGAATATAGAAGAGATATGTTACATAGAGATGAAAATCTCAATGCAACAGAGATTTCCACCATGATTCACTAAACCACTTACAGACATGCATGAATGATAGAGTACACCTTCAGCTCATTACATTTAGAAACTTAGCAATTAGACTTCACATTGATCTTCCAAACTCACATCACATACATCAACCTCGATCTATATCCTTTCACTATCTATTTGTACTTCGCTTCCATCAACATCTCATCCTCTATTTATACCATCTTCAACTTTGAAAGATATCCAAAGATGACCATCCATCATTAAATTTAAATTAGGTCAGTGCCAAAAAATCCTAAGGTGGAATTAGAATGAGGGTGACCCAAAAAAACACTTGATGAGGACCCAAATAAGTCCTAACATGCTTCACCAACTTCGAGAGTAGTGTTCAACACAAGGTCAACCAAACAAGTGTAAAACACAAAAAAATTAAGCATATGCAACCCTTAGCATTGTCTAATCCCTCTAGACACCAAAATTATCTTAAACACAATCATAACAACTTGGCATTAGAACCATAAGTCATAAGATTCAACCAAAGATAAATTTTGACCAACAACATTTCTCTCAGACCTTAGCTAGATACATAAAAAACCATAGTTCACAACTTGTGAACATAACTCTCTCTATTCAATGAATTAGAAGCCCAAATCCTAGATATAATAGCTTCTAACAATCATGATCAACATATATAAACCGTAAAAAAATAGGAGGAAATCTCAAAGAAAAACCCAAAGCAACCACTGAACACCTGCAACCTTTCTTCATTACAATTTTCTCAATATCCTCAACATATGCAATGAATGACCTACAACCATGACATTAATGACAACAAAAACCATTTGATAAATAGTTAAGCAGTTGACATGAATGACAACACCTTCATTCTTACAACAATCTCCCCCTTTGTCATTGATGGAAACACATGATCTGAAAAACTATCAAAGACAACACACTAGATCTGAACACACTTTTCATGATTTTGCTTTCTATTCTTGCCTCTTAGTAGATAATTTTCTTTTTTCACATCTTCCTCATCTCAATAGATAATATTCTTTTTCACATCTTCTTCATCTCCCCCTTTGACACTAATGGAAAAGGAAAAATATTTTTTACATTGATTTCCCCTTTGACATTAAAAAATAAAATGCTCTTTCAATGACAACACATGACACTACCTGCTCCACCTAAGAGGTAGCCACCAAAACATCAGTCCAGAAGAAAGATAGATCCATAAACCCACAAGATTGATGCATATCCATATGCATGTAGTTCAAGAAAGGAGGGGCAATGACCACTAACTTCTCCCAAAGATACTCGAAAGTGTCATTAGGAAGAGCCTTCGTAAATATATCAGAAATTTGATCCTTCGTAGGTACATACTCAAGATTTACTTCATTCTACACAACCTTCTCTCTCTCAAGAAATGATACTTGATAAATATATGCTTTTTCCTCAAGTGCATCACTAGATTCTTTGAAATGTTAATTGCACTTGTATTATCACAAAAGATAGAAATAGGATCATCATACATTAATTTAATATCTTTTAATGTTTTTTTATCCATAAAAATTGTGTACATCAAGATGAAACAACAATATACTCAGTTTCAATAATAGATAAGGAAACTGAATCTTACTTTTTACTCAACCATGCCACCAATCTACAACCAAAAAATAATGCACCACCACTTGTACTTTTTCTGTCATCTACACAACCAACCCAATTTGAATCTGTATATGCACTTAGTGTAAATTCAATATCCCTAGCATACCATAAACCATAATCTAAAGTTCCATTCAAATATCTAAATATCCTTTTAATAGTAGCAACATGTGTTTCCTTGGGATCTTCTTGAAATCTATCCACAAGACAAATTGCATGCATAATATATTTTCTAGTAGTAGTCAAATACAACAATACACCTATCATAGATTTGTATTTGCTCTGATCAGCCTTAGGTGAATAATCATCTTTACCTAATTTGCAACCATTCACCATAGGAGTGCAATACCAGTTTGGAACCATCCATCCCAAACTTCTTCAACATCTCTTTCACATACTTAGACTATGAAATAAAAATCCCTTTCTCTGTTTGATTAAATTGTAGCCCAAGAAAGAAATTCATCTCTCCAAACATGGAAATCTCAAATTCTTTTTGAATTTCTTCCCCATACATCTTACACATAGTTTCATTTCCTCCAAAAATATTGTCATCAGCATATACAACCACAATCAATATTTTGTCATTTTTTTATTTTAAAATATAGATTACTATCTACCATACCTTTGTTGAAACCTTGATGAATAAAATACCTATCTAACCTTGTATAACAAGCTCTAGGAGCTTGCTTCAATCCATATAAACCTTTCTTCAATCTACAGACCATATCTGGTAGTCCTCTTCTTCCAGCTTACCATTCAAAAATGTAGACTTAACATCCATTTGGTAGACCTTGAAATATTTATGTGTAGAAAATGCTAACATCCTATTATCTTCCATTCTTGTCACTGGAAAAAAATTATCCTAAAATTATATACCTTCTACTTGTGAGTAGCCCTGACACACAAGCCTTGCTTTATTTTAGACCCCTTCGAGCCATTCTCGTTCAACTTGTTTCTAAATACCCAATTTAATCCAATTATGTTTTTATCTTCATATCTTGGGACTAGCTCAAGTTTGATTCTTCTCAATCTATGTAAGTTCCTCTTTCATAGCTTCCATTTGATACTCATCTTTACATTCTTTTCTTACTGTATTTGGTTCAATTTCAAAAATTAAACACAAATTTATCTTACTAGTAGCATCTCTACATCTTGTCAGTACTCCTTTTGTCTTGTCTCCATTGATTTGATTTTATGAATGATTTTTCTACACATACTTAGGTTTCTTAGGGGACATCACTGAAGCTTCATCTTCTTCTTCATTCTACTTCTCTTGCTCATCCTTCTCCTATTCTTGCACAATTTGTTCAATCCTTACACAATTAGGTTCATTAGGTACATATCCATCAACATCAATTGAATTCTTCATTGCTTCATCAACCTTAACATTTGAGCTTTTTAAAATCTTCCTTGGTATTTTATTGAAACATATGTAGGATTTTCTTTTAGCAGAATATCCAAGAAAAATATCACTTCTTACATAAATTTTCCTAAAGTTTCTTCATCCCTTCTGATATAAAATTTTCCTCCAAATACCTTTAAGTACTTAATAGTAGGAATTCTTCCATGCCATAGCTCATAGGGGGTCTATGTGTGGTTCGCTCTTGCTTGAATTTGATTAAACACATAAATAATAGTGTGAATAGATTCTCTATAGTAAACTTCATGTAGACCAACCTCAGAAATCATTGATCTAGTTGCTTCTTGAATTCTTATGTTCTTCCTTTCAAAAACTCCATTCTGCTAAGAATTTCTTGGAGCAAATAACTATCTTTTTATTCCGTGAACTTGGAAAAAAAATTAAACTCATGGGAGGTGAATTCACCACCTTAGTCAGACCTTAATTATTTTATTCTCAAATTTACTTCATTCTCAACCATAGCTTTGAATGTCTTGAATCTATTTAGTGCATTAGAGTTTTCTCTAAGAAATGTCACCCATGTATACCTAGAGTAATCATCAATCAAAAGCATAAAGTACCTTTCACCTTGTAGACTTCTGACTCTTGTAGGACAAAAAAGATCTGTATGAATTAAATCTAGTAGTCTAGTAGTAGATTGTTCCTTTGATTTGAAATGGTCTCTTTCTTTCTTTCCAAACTAACAATTCCTACAAATAGCATTAACATGCTTTGTAATCCTTAGTAAATCTGTCATGGCTTACACTATACTAATCCTCATCAAGTTATCAAAATTCATATGAAACATTCTACAATGCCATAACCAAATCTAATTAATTTGAGTCATAAAGTTGTTAAAAGGTGTAGGACAACTAAGATGGGGGTGCATAAGTTGTTACTAGATTCAATCACAAAACTTCAAACACTTATCAACTTTACAACCACACTATTATGTTATTAAGTATGAACATGAAATGTAGATAACAGAAAGAAAAATTAACACAATGAACACCAGATTTTATGTGGAAAACCCAATAAAGGAAAAACCATGTTGAGGATTAACTCATAATATAAAATGATAGAAAAACTGAATACAAGAGGCTCATTTCCCAAAATAGGAATCATTGTCCAAATACAAAGGCTCACTGCCTATAGAAAGGATTCACTATCTAAGAGGGAGGATCATAGCCTACAAATATAAAAGATAATAGAAATATCCACCACCACAATTTACACACATCTGCAACCTTGATCAGAAGATTGTAGAAACCTCCAGCTCACTACTTTCAAGAATCTAACACAATGAAGTACTAGTGCCTCAACTCACTTTCACACAACTCTACTCTTCACTTGTGTCTTACTTTTTTACTTTGCATCACCTAATCCTTTGCATCTCAAATTGAATTTATACCATCTTCAACCTTAGAAACATTCTCCAAGGTCGGCAACATACGCTTCATTTCATGAATTCAAACTAGGCCAGAAACTCAACATTCCTATGGTCAAAAAATAATGAGAGTAGACAAATTAAACACTTAACCAAGACCAAAAGAAATGTCCCAGATCAACCACATGCTTCCTTAATTAAATTTTAAATTCTTTATATGAAGTGTAAACACAAATTCAACTAAACCTAATGAAAACACAAATGAACATTGAAGTACACACTTTCCAACAAGAAGATAACACATGGACAACATAACATGCTTCATCATGCACAAGAACACATCTTAGATAATTCTAGATACAGCTGCAATAGGTGTAACAACCTTCAAACATAGAAATCTTTCCAATAGTCCATTCAGACTATGCAATCCCACATGAAAACTTTGAAGCTCATCTTCTAGAGCACTAAAACTTGAACATCTTTAATAGAACCTAGAGAAAATCATTACAAGACATATTCCAGATTTGCAAGACTTGAAATAAAATAATGGAGGATTGTGGAGTAGAAACATTTTTTCTAATCCAAAAATAACCAACTTTTGCAAAATAGTTCACACACCAGTGAACACAACTTTCACCTTCTCTCAAACTAGCATCAACAAATCAAGAGATATTACCAATAGATCACCAACAACAAAACTTCAGATCTACATGAGCATAGGATCAACATGGAAGAAACATAGATCACATACCAGAGCACATTTAGAACACATACATAACTTTGACTTCACTCTTTATTAATTTTCTCAAAAACACTTGGTAACCCATCATTTCAGCACGTCTACAACATCATAAGGATAGCTCCATCTACTCACAACAACATCTCAACTATACATGCAAAATCTACAACATTATGAACTATGTTAAAAATGACAACACCACCAAACTTTCTCATACTTGCAACAATCTCCCCCTTTGTCATTAATGGCAACACATTATGTGAAAAACCATCAAAGACCACATTCTCCTTTAAACACCTTGTATAATATCCTAGGAGAACACCGTTTCTCTTTATATTTTACTAATTTTCACATGACTCTCTCTCCCCCTTTGACATCAATGGAAAATATCAAAAGCTTTGATCACTCCCCCTTAAGAATACACCCATTCAACTCATACTGCAATAATGAAAACTTTCTACTCCCCTTATGGAGTAGACCTATTCATTAGTCCAAATAAATGAAGAATTTGTGAATCCACTGGACTAAGGAACCTCCATGTGCAGCTACTTCAAAGGGCCAATAACCCCTAACCTCTCCCTCAGATACTCAAAAGTATCCTTCGGTAGATCCATTAGAATCTTCTCAATTAAATCTTCATCAGTCAAAGTACCCCCTTGATTTCTAACTTCATTTGCTGCTAGATAAATTCTTTGAAAATAGCTTGCAAAATATTCTTCTTCCATTTTTCATATTCTCATATCTATGTTTCTCCGTCAGCTTCTTTGTCAATTTCACTCTATCATTTCCTTCATAAATATCTTCCAATTTCTTCCAAACTTCATAAGAAATGCCTAGAGAGATAACTTTTGGTCACTCAGTCTTGGATTAAGCACTGTAAATAGCATACCTCACTTTTTCATTCTACTAATAAGAAGAAAAATCATCTACAGTAGTAGGAACACTCATCAAAGTAACACACTTCATGTCAATATCCTTCTAGGTCTTGTAACCAAAAGAGATAATATATCCTGTTATTGATGGTGTTTTTTGCATAGCAACAACTCAGACAAAATATAATATCCCATCTCTCTTGAAAGGTAAATCTCTATCAACAAGCCTCAAGAGATAACCCCAAGGTCTCTAATTTTAGGCATTGACAATGCCAAAACAACTCAGTGATAATGTGAAAATGTTGGTAATCACAAGGGGCCTTACAAAAAAAATGTTGGAAACTTCAAACTCATCAAATCTTGCAATATGTTGATGCTTTTAATCCTAAAAATAACCTAGATTTTAAAATAAAAAACAAAAGATAAAGGGTTTAGAGAGATTTCTAAAACTAAACCTAAGACCAATTGTGCAAACAATAAAACATTCAAAGTGGACCAATCCTTCAAAACCAACTTCTGCTAAACCTAGATAAAACTTGTAATCTCACATAAATAGTACAATCTTCTAAGGAGATAAAGATTTATAGATCATGGATAATTCACACAAATCAACCTTATTTTATAATTGAAATGAATAAATACCCACAATTGAACTCAACACACAATTTGTAGGCCCAGGCTAACTTTACACAACAACTTGCAATTAGTAAGCTACTAAAAGTATGGACCAAAGATTTCTCAAACGCCTTAATTATCAAATCATTAACACAATTGTATCACATTTAAATATAAGATCTAACATGCAACCACAAAGCAATTTCTCAAAGAGCTAGAAAAACAAGAACCATGCAAAGTGATCAACACAAGAAAGAGTACCAAAGAATAATGTATTTACTTATATTGAATCACCCAGATTTGCAACAATTCATGTGTCCACAATATTCCAACACTTTCTCTCAAAAAATACTAACTTCCCTCTCAGTTACTAACTATTCCAACTATGTATAAGCATTAAAAATCAAGCAAGAGTCCCAATTTATAAAGAAATAACCCTAGCTCAGCCCAAAATTAGGGTTTACAATAGTAGGTCAGCCTAGAGAGTTTATAAAATTAAATTACATTTAATATTTCAAAACAAAGTCTAGGTCAGCCTAGACCCTTCTAGAAGCATTATCTATCTAGCACAAAATTTTAGGTCATCCCCCTCTGACTGAAAGATTAGATGATTGGCACATTGTCCTAGGTGGTTTCCAGTTGTCTATTTTCTCCCTCCTTATTTCCCTCTATCCTACTAGATACTTCTTTAACCTTTTATAATTATTCCTTTACGCCAGCTGGATCTGGAGTGGGGATAAATTTTGTTCTCAATTTATGAGTCTTGAACTCATCAACATATTTGGGAATAATTTTATCCAATTCAACTTGTAACTCATGGTACTTATCTAGTTTGGAGATGTAAATGGCTGGATCCACTAGATGGTCTTTGGAAATGGGTGCACTGTTAGAAAAAAGAGCATAAATATCATGCCACCATGCTTATAATCTACCAATATTCATATTGTTTTGGCCACACTTTCTCCTTCTAGTCATGATTTCAAGGAAAGTGATACATCTATTATATATTTCTTTCATTTTCCCTTGTAATTTCATTATCTTCTTTAGAGCCTTAGAAAGAAGTTTCTTCATGGAATTACACACTTCAATCTACTCCATCACCTTAGTAGTATCCCCAGAAATGAAAATATTCATTTTATTCAATTATTCCTTGGGGACTTGTAGAATCTTCTTCAACTCTTTAATAGTTGACTCATCAACCTTATTGCAATCTACAACAAATTGAGAGGTTCTTCAAGATATTCAGTTGCCTTAGCATGGATTCCAAATATCTACTCAATTGATTCATCACCTCTCTTGCTAACATCCTAAAGCCATTCATGAGTATTATGCATTGAAGATTTTAACCTTTCTATTTTTGATATAGCCTCCTTTAGTAACAGCCCCTCTGGGATTGAAGAACCACCATTAGTAGCAGTTTGTAGGGGCCTCATTAGATGTTGAACTTACTTTTAGACATCACTTAGATGCTTTTTCAACTTCTCCTTTTCTTATTTTTCTTTGTCAAACCTTCTTAGAATGGCTTGAGAGGATTCTTTAAATTCTTCCTTCTCTTGTTTAGCAGATGGGCCCAAATTAATAGTTTGCACTTTGTAGTCAGTAGGCCTCACCTCATCCTTAAACTTATTTTCTGTAGGGATGGTTATGTGAAAAACTCTATTATTAAACTCATCCCTCAAGAATTTTGACATTTCCTAGCTCTTTTCCTCTGCTTGGGTTGTCCCCGTTGTTCTAGTAGTTTATCCCAACTAGGAGTTTCTTCTTGAACAATTATTGGATTTTTGCTAAGCCTTTTCTCTAGCCAATTTAGGACATTAGGCTGCTCCATTTATAGCTCTATAGAGGGAGCCTCTTGTTCATCATTATCTTTATGTGGGTTGTTAGCAACCTCTTCGACATTCTTCTCCATCTCAAGCTAATCCTTCAACTCATCAATCACTTCTTTCTCTAGGGACTTGGATGGCCTTTCCTAGGTCACCTCTAACTCTATGTTAATGATTTGTGCCCCAGAGGTTGATTTCCCAATCTCTTGCACAAACTTTTTCCATTCCCCACTTCTGGGATTTGAAACCTCCTCATCTTCAAATTCATGATGCTCAGGATCATTTGATATATTCCCTCCTCATGGACCGCTTCATCTGAAATTTGAACATTGTGAGGAGGAGAAGGAAGGGGAGAATTATTTCCTAGAACTACTCTCATGGCACTATCATCTATAGGTTCTTCTTCAATATGAAATTCCTTCTCTATAATCTTTGTCTCAATCATTGGGGATGTCTTATATCTAGGATAATTTCTCCTAACATACACTTTTGGTTTCTCCCTTGAGCTCTCTACGTGAAAAAATTTAATTGAAGAAGGAGCATCAGTAGAAATTCTTCCCTTTCTCACTTTAGCCATCTTCTAGCCTTCAATGACCAACTTTCTTTTCTTGACTAGTTGTGAAGCCTCTCCTTCTTCAGTGGTAGCATTGGCCTTGGGAGCTTTCTTGGTCTTTGGAGATTGGTTTTAGCTAGCTTAACTTGAGTTTGGATCCTTGTATTTCTTTTTATGGTCAGAGGTCTTTCTTCCTCTTGGACATCCTCATCATTAGGTTTAGTAGTGTCGTCACCTTTATCAACTTTAGCTTCTTCCTCAAATTGGGATTCTAAATATCCCATCAAATCATAAGTAAAATTAGTGCCATTAGCCTCCAAATCTAACACCTTATGCTTGACCCATAGCCCAGAATATTTCCTTACCGGTTTAGTTACCTGGTCCAAATCAATCACTTCTTCCTCTAACCAATTTATTCAAGGTAAAGGATTTACCCTATAGGGAACATAATCATGGTGTTGGATTAGGTTTACCTCATCATCTTGAACTTGGTTTGGTACCTCCACTACCTTGTATAGCCTTATCAAATTGAGAGGTAGCCTGGAAAACCTTCTCTTGGTAACATCAAATCCATCCTTGCAATTGGCCTAGTAATCTTCAATGTGATCCTTATGCCTAAACTCCCTATTTTCTTGTTTTTGATCCTTGCCATAAGGATCAAAGTTATCCTTGCTGGTATGGGAGTACAATTCAAATTGTGCCATCTCTTTCTCAGAATATTGTGCACTTTAGATGGAAGGACATGCCTCTAGAATTCCAATCCTTAGTGGGAATTTTGCTCCAAATCCCTTCTTATGCAGATCCTTTTGTAAAATTGCCTCAAAGGCTACCATTTGCTTTGTCAATTCCAAATTTATGAGCTTAATATTTGGGTATATTCACAATCTGAGAGGAACAACAAGAGACCCTTGTATCTAGATGTATGTGAATCTTTGAAACTAAATAAACCATTGCCCATACTATTTGATCAAGTCCATTACATTAGCATAAATTCTAACATGGAGGGAATCCTATAGCAACTTGGGAATGTACATGAAAAATGCATCATTTTCTCTCTTCTAATTGGTGGTCTTATACTGCAATTTTGGATATATGTCCCATATTCTATCTTTTCCTAGGGTTCCTTTACAATTTATACCTTTCTACTTTATTTTTCTTTCCAACATGTACACAAGGTATGAGTTCATTGTGAATCTGTTGGTCTCCTATACACTCCTCAACTCAGAATCCAAGTTATTTCTTATGATTTTATCCCAATGATAATGATTTCCACCCATGATTTGTTTGATAGGGTAGAACATCCAATTATGTAAAATGTGATCCTCTTCCACCCTCGTCACCCTACCCAAGAGAGTTATAACATCATGATTTTCTAGCTTGAAGTCACTTCTATGCAATTTTTTAGGTAGCTTAGAATAGTGAGGTTTGGGCTTCAATATCCAAGAATTATTCATTATTTCGAAAGATCTATTGAGGTTTTCATCATAGAACTTTATTACTTCCCCAATGTTTATTTCCTTAATGAGCTTGTGATGTGAGGCAATATTAAACACCTCTGCAATGGACCCTTCAGTGATATTTTCCATGACTCTTCCTTGTGGTCCAATTATAATCCTTGTATTGGAGTCATAATTTGTTGCACATTCCAAAACTAGCTTAGGGCACAATTGTGTATGAGGAAACCCTACTGCTTGAGGCAAACCAATGTGAGTGAGAATTTGTGCCAATTGAGTTGGTGCATTTCCAAACATCCTCTATTGAAAATAATCATAGTCCACATGCCCCATATTTGTGTCCACAATCTTTTCCCAAGCAGAAGCAACCTTGGACTCTAGCCATATACCTTTGAAATCATACTTCATCCTTTCTTCTCTTCTTCTCACCTCCTCTTGTACTAAAGCAACCTTTGATTTGGAAGCTTTGTAAGGGCTCAATTTTTCCTGCATCTATTAGAAAAGACCATAATCACCCAAATGGGAATAAAAAAATAACACATTGCATTGAATCCATGAAGTACCAATATATGCTAAAATATTTCCATTACATACAAATTAAAACAACAATACAAGGAAGCCAATTCGATTAATGAGACCTCATTATCATATTATACAAAGACATACAGGTGAATCTCATTCAAAATTGATCAAAACCCAACAATAAATAACTTGTAACCCCATATGTAGACTTAATTTCCATTGATATTCAAAATTTAAAGCTAATAGAGAAAGGTCAGAAAATCCGAGGGAGCTTAGAATTTTTGGCCAAAATTGATCTCGAGTAATTTGAGGTAGCTCATATTCCCTAGGATTTTCACACTGTGTACATTGTGATTGGAAATCATGAGGTAACTTTGTAAAATGGAATTATTTGACATAATTAAGCATAAGTAAGCATTAATAACTTTGAGATCACATAACACATCATTTCAATCAAGGCTCAATTCATCCCACATACTAGATGCCTTCTTTCCTTTTACGAATAGGACCTTTCCCCTCATATCCCATCTTTTCCAAGATTGTCTTTCCTTTTACATATTCCTCTGTTTGTACACTAGAGGTGGATTCTTGTGACGATTCTTTGTCATTATATAACTAGTTGAAAACCTCCTTGTCATCCGACTCATACACTAATGTACCTTCTCTTACAAAGGTGCCATCAAATAGTGTGGTTGGTTGTGATGATTGTTTCCTTGATGTTGATAGCTTCCCATATGACTTAGGAGAAGATGAAAGTTGTGATAAACATAAGGATTTCTCAAATGATTATTCGACCATGCCTTTTCATTTCAATTGGATCTTGGCAACTTGTTTTGATAAGGACTCAAGTTGACTTTCTTGATTTTGTGGAGTAGGATTACCGGTACCATTTTCTTTTGATTGGTACTTTATCTTGAGTTGGTTTGAAGAAGAATTTGATGTACTTTATTTACTTGAGGGAGTGGAATCACTAATACCCTTATCCTTTGATTGGTCCTTCTTTTCAACCCACTTTGACAGGTCATTTAGTTGTTTTTCATCATTTGATGAACCATGAGTTGGAGCTTCCCTGTTGTGTGGTACAAAAGCATCTTGGGTGGTCTTGAGTTTTTTATAGTATTGGGGGTTGTTTGAATCAGCAACAATAGTGATCTCTTGTCCATTGAAAGGGAACTTCAAACATTGGTGATATGTGGATGGCATTGCTTGCATGTCATGAATCCAAGGTCTTCCCAAGAGTATGTTATATGTTAATTCCTTGTCTAACACTTGGAAGACTATGCCTTTTACAACTAGTCCCACTTGAATAGGTAGCACTATCAACCCTTGTGAAGATCTCTCCTCATCATCACATGATTTTATTGTGATTTTCCTTCTAGGATCAATATCATTTCTAAATAGCCCAATGCACAAACAAGTTTCAAAGTACAGATATTCAGGCCAGCTCCTCCATCTATTAGAACATGTTTAAAGCATTTTTTGTGGATTAAGACTTCAATGTGGAGGGCAGCATTGTGTGGATGGGTGATGGATACATCATTGTGTTTGGAAACTTATAAGTAGTGTGGTGCAATAAAATGTCCAACCATACTCTGAAATTGGAAAACTTCTAGATTTTTTGCTACTGTGGTGACGACTAGAGCTTGTTCTAAGATTTCCTTGTGAGTGGGTGAAATATTGAAAAATTATAATATGGATATTTGGGCAGGTATTTTCTACAAATGATCAACTATGTTATATTGGGTTTTAGGGACAACAATAGTTGCTTTGGATGTGGAAGGGGTAGCTCCTTTCAATGTTACCTTGGCTTGTCCTCTTGTGATTGCATTGATTGGTGGGTTGTCTTGTTTCTCTCTACTTTTGATAACATTGATTTGATGTGAGGTGGTTTTAATATCATGGTGATTATTTTCAATTGCAATGATGTTTTGTTCATTTTCAATGATGTTGTCATTTATTGGGTTATCAGTTGCTATAAGATCGGGTTTGTCATGGGTTGATCATCAACCACCTCGATATGGAGAATAGTGGTGTCATACACATAGTTTACATTTTTTCCTTTTGTGTTTTCTGAGGAGGATTCCCCTTTCTCATAGTTTGGTAGAGAGTTCTTGAACACTCCATGATCATTGTTTGTTTGGAGTCCTTCTACAAATATCATCTTGTTGTCAATTAAGTCTTGTATCAAGTGCTTCAATTGCATACAATCATTGGTTTTGTGTCCTTTGTTTCGATGGAAGTCACAAAAATATGCATCATTCAACCATGGAGGATTAACTTGGGGCTCCCAATTTCTTGCCTTTGGTAATGTTATGACTTTAGCTTCAAGAAGTTCCTTCAATGTTGATTATGATGATTGTCCCAAAGGTGTGAACCTTCTTCGATTTGAGGAAAATTAATATGATTGTGTTCTAGATCTAACATTACCTTGATTGTTGCTTTGGTTGAAATTTTGGTTGTTTTTTTGGTTGTTGGGTGGGTTATTTTTCTATAGCATAGATTTTTGGAACCCACTTTCTTTCTAGCTCTCTTAGGGTTTTTCACCTAGAAGGAGAAAGATGGGCCAAAAATGCTTATGTTACATTCAAATTCAATGCAATATGGATAGAATAAGGATGAAATATGCCTAAATACAATGCTTGAATGCAAGAAATGAATGATATTGATTGAGTAATGAATAGAAACTAAAGGAGAGTAACATGTTCGAAAACACATTGTGCTATGCAATAATGAACTAGGAATGAATGCAAAATTTAATAGAAATGAACCAAACTGAATGTGTGCACCTGGAATGTGTATGGAGACTGGAAATTACTTCTGGAATGCTATTGATGCTAAAATTTAGGCCTGAAGGGATTCATTCACCATTCTGGGTAAATTAGTCCCAATTCTACCAAACTATACTATAACTCGTTTCTGACAAAAGGGTACTCAAAAATGCATAAAACTCAAAATTGACCTTAGAGTGGGACTCATTCGCCACTCATGGAAAATGAGTCCACTTTTGGATTTCTGGATTTTCAAAGGTGGATTTTGAAGCTTCTGATCTACACTTTGATTCCCTATAAGTGTTTGCTTCCAAAACTCTGATTTACAGGTCTAAAAATGGATTTTTGTTGATATTTTGACTTGATGAATCATGAGAATACTTTAGAAACCTTGAAACTTGATCTTCAATGATTCCAAGAGACCTAAATATGCAAAAATACAAGACAAGAGAGATGTTAAATGTTAAGACATGGGGGTTTTCCTTGGGTCAAACCCTATTTACATAATTGAACTGAAATGATGAAAGAAAGCAATGAGACATGCAACATTGGAATGGATTACCTTGCCATGATGATTTATCTTGAAATTTTGCAACATAACATGTAGAATCTACCCTTGGATGTCTTAGGAAGCTAAATTGATGACTTACAATGTAAATTCCCTTACTTGCTTAAGAAGATAGATGATGAATGAATGACATGTGAATGTGTTAATGGATGTAAAAATGAGTTAAGAGAGGTGATTTTATATGCAATTCACCTTATTTTCCCATTAATTGGATCCCTAAGGCTGACATGGAGGAAAATTAAAATTAAAACCTATTTTTTCCCACTCAAAACCCCAAAAAATGGCTCAAATGGGACTCATTTGCCACTAATGGAAAATGATTCCCACCTAGATGGGACTAATTTTTCACTAATGGAAAATGGGTTCCACAGGGGCCATTTTTGCTAGTTGGAATGATGAGAAGTGATAAAATTAGGCCTATATGATAACTATGTTAGTTATTTGATCAAATTATGCCTTGGGATAACCAATATGGGTTAATAGGGGCCTATTAGTGATGATTTAAATGTTGAATAGGGCTTGGGAGATAAAAATCAATGTGAAAGTGTGATTATATACACTTTACAACACTAAAATTAGGTTCACATAGCCTAGAAAGGCATAAGAACCAATGTGAATGTGCAAGACACATTACAACACTAGTTTATCATTAAGTTTAATTCAAGAACCTTCTAGATTGATATAATGATGTTATTAAACACATTTTATAATGTTGAATTAGGGAGAAATAGATTAATTGAGTCTAGAAAAGTGTGAAATTCCTTTACAAGACTTTACAACACCTTTACAAGACATCAATAAACACATATTATTCAATGTTTAGGGGTTTAAGACCTAGTGTGGATACATAAAATGCCTCACAACACTAGATTAAGACCTCATTAAGTCCATTTTATTATGAATTATTCCCATGTCAAGCAAAGGGTCCTTTCTTCTATGGAAAATGTTCTGATTAGTTTTGGTGGTAGCTGCTGTTAAGTTGAATATAGGTTTTGCATTCTAGTTTTCAACTATGCCATCATTGTTACCCACATTCTTGTTTTGTTTCCAAAACTGTAGTTTGTCCCCACTGTTGTAATTGTTGGCGGAGTTTGATGAGTTGTTTTCATTGTAAATTTTGATGACTCCTCTCTTGATCAAAGCCTCTTTGATTTTTATTCCGTTTTCAATCAATTTTTCAAAGGTGGGTATGTGCAGGATCATGATGGGCCAAAAAGTGGTGATATGATGGGTATGTGTAGGATATGTGGTCGACAACTTTTTTTAATCCAAAATTCATGAAATGAAAAGGGTTTTTAAAGGAGATTCTTAGCTTTCCACCAATATAAATTGTGCTTTACTTTGAGTTTAATAAATAATTATTATTCATTTTCTATTTGAATTACGACTAAAGTCTTGATTGATAGGCTAATTGAAAAACATCTATAGCTTTCAAATGGTATCAAATATTTTGAATCCAAAACATGCGTCACATTCTATGTTTTGCATAGTATAAGATTAAAAAAAAATGAATTTCATTAAGTTTTGACCAAGTTAAAGTGGTCAAACATACGAGCTTTTATATTTTTTAAAAGTTGTAATAAAAAATTCATAATTAATTATTTACTTGGAAAAAAATTATAAGAAAATATTGTCATTTTATTGTGGTTAGGGTGGTCAAACAGACACCTACTTATTTTTTCCCTAAAATTTAAGTAATACTACATTGAAATTTCAAATTTTCACCAAATAGATTTTTTTTTTTAAGCCTAGTAGTTTAGAAACTACATTAAATTTTCTACATATTCTATTCTTACATATTTTTTAAATAATATAAATAAATTATTCAAAAAAATTATGTCAAGTTTTCTAACTCTAATTTTTTCTAAATTTTTTACCACTCAAGGGCCTATTTTTTCCATGATGATCCTGCACATACTGAGGTAGGTGGACATTGTAATTCCAATCTATAGGTCATCCTGTCATTTATGTTGTCAATGAATATTTCTATCTTTTCCTTTTCATGTATAGGACGAGAATATCGTGCAAATAATATTCTCCATTTTTGCAAGAATACAAGGAATGATTCACCCCTTTTATGTTTCAAGTTGCAAAGGTCTTTCATTGTGATGTCATGTTGGATGTTATAAGACTATTGGGTGATGAAATTGTTAACCAATTCTTCAAAGTTGTTGATTGTTTGTGAGAGTTTGGAGAACCATTCAAGACATTATCCACCTAGGCTTCGTGGAAATAATCTCATCAAGTACATTTCTTCATATGCAAATTCAAGACTCATGGTTCTAAATTCCCTCACATGGTCTATTGGATTAGTTTTTCCATTGTATTTGTCATACTTCGAGAATTCACAATGTTTGGTAAAAGGGATCATATGGATACTTTGATCAAATAGATATGGACAAATGTCTTGTATCAAGTATCATTTTGAGGTTCCCCTTTGCATGTCAATAATTTGTTATTGAAGGTTCTTCATTTAATGAGTTAAGGAAACCGCCTATTTTGTTTCTTTTTTAGGCTATTTGGGAGGTTCTTTTAGTTGATTCACATCAAAGTCATCAAGAAATTGGACACCTTGTTTAGCTAACATTAGTAAGTATTTTTCCCCATTTCTTTCAAAATCCTTTTCTAAGCATTTGTGGAAGTTTAGATCTTGTTTAGCATTTTTAATATCTTCCTTAGTTATTTCTTCCCCTTCATTGTTGTGGATTCCATGGAAATAATTCTCCTCATCCTCAGCCATGGTGTTTTGAGTTTCACTATTTTTATTTTTGATGTTTTGAGTTTCAATGTTTAGAGTTTTGATGCTTTGAGTTCCAATGTTTTGTGTTTCGATGTTTTATGTTTCTAGTTCTTTTTCCTTGAGTTTTTCGTTTTTTAACCTTGTTTGAATAGGCATACAAGTGTTATACTTTGACTAAACTTTGATCTTTGTTTGAAATAGTGCCAAGGATTAGAACTACTTAGTCAAATAGAATGACAAATTATAATGAGACTAATTTTGATTTGATTATATAGCTTCAATTCGTGATGAAAGGATGACAAATCCTGATGATGAAACTAGGATTAACAATCAAAGGTGTGATAAGTTTGATGATTTTAGGAACTTTAATATGGTAGATCTTGGTTTAAGTTGGAGCATTCCACTTGTAGAGGTCGATTTTAACAAGTTTAGACTTTGTTGTACCTGAGGAACAATTCTGGACTGAAGAAGATTCTAAATTTTGGTTCAAACTATGAAATAGGGGATAAGTTTAACTCTCAAGTTTTGCATTTAATGGATGCACTAAAACAGAGCCGAGATGCACTAAAATATTTAATAGATATGCTAAACTAGAGGATGGATGCACTAGAAAATTGCACAGATGCACTATAATATTGCCTGAATGTGCAAGAATGGAGGGTTGATGCGCTAAAATATGCAACATATTCACTATAATAGAGGGTAAATGTGTTGGAAAAATGCTTAGATGTGTTATAAGATTTCCTGGATGCACTATAATAGAAGATGGATGCACTGGAAGATTGCATGGATGCATTATAATAGTAGTCAGATGCGTTGAACTTGGAAATATTGTAGGTTTTTTTGAAAGTTTGTTTGATTTTCTGATTTTCTAGTCAAAGAATTGGTTGTTTCAAATGATATTTTCTTAATCGAGGTTCTCACTTCCAATGTATGATGTTTCATTTGATTTTTTTTTTTAGAAAGCATTGGTAAAACACATAAAACATGTACAAATTAAGGCTCTATAGGACAATATTCACTGGATTTCCACTTGGATTTTACTCTAGCTACACCTACTTTTAGTAGATGATTAGAAGTTTGAACCCACTAGCTCCTCTCCATGGCACTCACTTCTATAGGACAGCCAATCTTCAATACCCATGAATCTCCGATAGAATATTTCTCATCTCTACTAAAAGCGGAAAAAATGTGGGATGGCTTCAAAGGTTAGACCTTCTATGCCAGTAAATAGAATAAGGATTTTTTCCTTCTAAAAAAAGGGTTATAGTATAGGAATTTATTTCATGGGGGATCATCCATATGGAAAGAGACCATTGTTTCCCTTCTTGTTGGAATAGTCCTCGTGATACTTGAACTTTCCTCAAGTACCCACATTTATATCTCTGTGGGAAGTCGCTTGCGTTTAGCGTGTTGCTGGTTGGGTCATACCCTTGGGTGATTACTTTATCCCATAAAGCAAGCCCTCTAAGGATAAAAAAATAAAATGAATGGGTTTGGCTTATTGGTCACCCAATTAAGGGGAGAGCATATTCCTACCATTCATCAAGCATGAAAGACATGGTGTTCTTTATCCTTCTAATTAAGCTAGATACCTATCTTAACCAAAAGAAAGCATTAAATAAATCCAATCCCTGCATAAATCATCAATAGTTTAATAAATTTGTCTTTGAATGGTGTATCACCCACCTGCAGGCAGAAAATAGCAATTAGTTCTCAGATTTTGCAAATTTAAATAGATGTGCTAAAACAGTCATCATATGCACTAAAACGTCAATGTGCTAAAATAACTATCCAATGCATTATAAAAACTACTCAATGCGCTAAGATAACCAATGAATTTGCTACAAGAACTGATAAACGTGCTAAAATAAGTGATGGATGCACTAAAATATTGACTAAAAGCGTTGAAAAACCCCCTAAATGCACTAAAACATTTGATATATGTATTGAAAGAAATGTCATATGTGTTGTAATAGACTCCAAATGCACTGAAAGATTGGTTTTATGCACCGAAATAGAAGTCGTATGCACCAAAATATTTTTTGAATGCGCTAAAAGAACTCACAGTCACTCTAAAATTTCACGTCTAGCTTGTTTACAATTTTTTTTTTAGAAAGTTATTAAAAATGGTGTTAAGCCCAATGGTGGGTGCCATTTTATGTGTGTACAAAATGTGGGAGAGTGAGAAAATCAATATGAAAGCACACAAACATCAATGAGATGTATTATATTAAAGATTTAAATCAAAGAATTACTCTAAATTGTAGATAAACAAATCTTTAAAAATGTTCCATTGTTCTTTATTCTCAAGGATTCATTAAATCATTTGGCTCTCAAATTTTTATGTGCACTATGATTGTTAGAATGAAAACTTGAGAAACAATATTCTATTCTAAATGCAAGAAATCTAAGTTCCTACATGAAACTATGTGATGAAAGCTATGATGCTATGATAATGGAGACATTGAAAAATGGATAATGTTGCTAAACTATGTGATGCAAATTTAGTGATAAGAAGTTAGAATGATTCTACATATGCTCAAATAACCATTTATATGAGAATCTAAAATGCAAATATAAAGCAAGACATGATTTAAGATGCAACTATAAAGAAAAAAATGATTCTAAGTTAACATGATGCTACAATGCAAGCTTGTTAAAATGCTAAACAATGCTAACTATGAACTCCAAATGCTCTAATGCTCCAAGCTATTCCTTCATAATATCTCTACTCAAATATGGGATGCCAAATACTATGGGAAAGGGTTGCATTTATAGGATTTTCCAAGCATCTTGTGATGTGGCAACTTTCAATGGTCCAGATTCAAACATGAGGGATGAATGATGGAGATGGAGAGAATTAAGAAGGATGTTCCCTTCACCAAAGACAACATGCCAAATGGGTGAAGGAATCAAGTGTGTGAGAAAAAGACCATGTGTTCAAATTTTGTTGAAAATAATTCTAATTAAAAATTAGAATTATTTAATTTCATGTGACCTTGGTGAGGTCACATGAAAAGTTATATCTAGATGTGCTTGAATTCCAAATTTGGGATTAGTGAAAATTAATTAAATAAAACAAACTATGTAAAAAAAATTATTTAATTAAATTAGAGGAATGTGATTTTAGATTTGGAGAACTAGAAAATGTGAACAATATAAATAAATTGATAATTTATTTATAAGTAGTTGAAATATTAATTAAATAACTATTAATTAATTAATTAAATGTCTTGACCGGTTTTAGGTGTATACAAAAAATGATCAAGAGGGATGATCAAGCCCCCAAGATGAAGATCACGTGGAAAAATTAACATAAGAACAAAGGAACACACATGTGAAATAGAAGAAGAAAAGGGAGAATTGAATAAGGTTTTGATCGTTTGGCCAACTATTTGTGGATTAGAACTAGATTATTTATGAGAAAAAGAGGATGCATACTCACTCTGGGGTGACATAACTCATGGTAGTCTGTTGGGTGAGAAATCCCAAAATGTAAGATATCTACACTAGTTGGTATGCACTCACAAACACAAAGGTGGCTATGGGGAAATTCGTGTCATTGAATGGGCTTCTCGTTCAACCATATCGAATTTATACCTCCTGATAACTTTAACAAGGTGTCACAAAGGAAAATGTTAGTTTGTGCTTCATGAGACAAGCAAATCTTCGTATGCTTAGTACTCATGAAAAAAGAGGATGGGTACCATAGGCATGCAAGCTATGTTATGCAAGGTGGCAAAGATGTAAAATGAAAAAATGAAAAAATGTAAAAGAAAGTTAAAAGGAGTCTTGTTAAGTTCATGCAAGGTATGTCACTTAGGGAGCATTGTCTCTAATGTCTCCAAGAGAGGAATGATCAAAGAATAAAATATTCACAACTTAGGGGATGTAGTGTGTCGTATCAAGCCACCAAGAGGAATATAATATGCTAAGATAGATCACACTTATGAAGGACATCACACCCATTGTCATCCACAAAGTGACAAACACATCATATAAAGTAACAAGGCTGCACTAAGAACCAAGAATGTAGATTAAACTATTCCAATGTATGCCCTCCACTTTAAAAGAATTTCTACACACCGTTCTATGAGAAATTACTTTAAAGTAGTGAAGGAAAATTGAAAAAAGGAAAAATAAGATATGAGAGCCAACTTGGAAAGGCCTATGCCAAATCATATGTTTCTAAGTTAGAATGTGTCATGTATACAAAAAAGAAAACAAAAGAAATGGAGTTTCCCCTAAAAAAAACAACACACCAAACACATAAGGGATCTATGGATTTGGGGTTAGTATATTCTTTGCTACAATGTTTTTATTAAAGAGCTTGGAACTATCATCATTCCCCAAAGCACATAGAATTGGAAGAATGACACAAAGTGAGTGAAAACAATTTTTTTTTTTAAAGTACATTTTGGGTCAACATGGAAGAGACATTACAGTCTCAATGCCTTGTGTCATCCCCAAAAGGAAAACACGAATAAAAAGAAAAAGTTTTTGGGTCAACATGAAGGAGACATTTTGGTCTCAATGCCTTGTGTCATCCCCAAAAGGAAAACACAAAACAAAAAGGAAAATAAGAAAAATGACCTTTTGGGTCAACATGGGAGGGACATAGGGCATCTCTACACTTTGCATCATCCCCAAATGGAAAACACAAAACAAAAGGGAAAAATAAAAGAGAAAGTACGACATATAGAAGAATAGAGGGAAACATAGAAGAAAGTGTACAAAGAGAGAGAGAACATAAAACACATATTAGGGGGGAACACAATACGCACATACAATCAAACCAAAGAAAAGAAAATGAAAATGAAAAATGAATTTAAAAGGATAGCAAGGAAAATGAAAGTGAACCATATAACAAGTCATCTATCTCCCAATCATTTTCAATATATTGCGAGGGTAGTTGACTATCTAAAGAGAGAATTCCAAGTGTCGAACTAGGGGAAATACTAGGTTCTTCACTTGGTGTAGAAGATTTATCATTTGAGCTCATGGTATATGAAAATAAAGAGTTTAGATCTTTATGCACTTCTTCATGTATTCTTGTGATCTCCTCATCATCATCATCATCATCAAGATTGATTACAATGGGAGGATGAAGGGTGATTTCAAAGGAAGGATGTATCATGAGTTGTGGTGGATCAAATTATTTTGTTTTGAGGGTTGGACTGTACTTTCTTATGGCAGGTTAGGAGGAGTAGGGTGATCATCTATTTATTTTTTCAAAGTAAGAGGTTGGTTTTCTTTGTTTTCTTTCATCTGAGTCTGACAAGCAAGGAGAAAACAATGACACCTACACTCCCTAGCACTATGGTTTCATTTTATTTTATTTTGAAGTTGTTGAGGGGTAAGAGTGGTTTGATCCATCATAGGTTCCTTTTCTTCTCAAGGGGGAAGAATGGAAGAAACCAAAGAAGATGGGTCAATCACTTTCTCTTTGGCTTTATACTCTTGTTTAATTTGAGGAGGCATAACAAGATTGGTTTCAGTATCTATTGGTCATTTAAACAATAAAGTTGAAGTGTTTGTTGTTGGTTGTTTGGGAGGTGGTGTTGTTTGTTTAGTTTTGGAGTTAAGCTGAAGCATGGTCTCATCTAGGATAGGAGTAGAAATGGATGGGACCATATTATGAGGAGATAATTTGGCTATTTGTTTGGATTTGTACTTTTGATAGGCTATGAAAGAGAATTCCTTGTGAGGAGTGATGGGTTCCATAGGTTCAGGCCAATAAGCTTCTATAGACAGGACTGCTTCCATTGAACGAAGCCAAGGGTAGCCTAGCTACAGATGAAATTGATCCGACTGTAGTATAATAGAAATTGTTACATCCAAATTTTTCGGTCCTATTTGTAATGGGAGTACGATCGATCCAATCATAGGGCATGGAAAAATAGTATGTGTTTTAATCCATGTGATTGGTTTATCATATTCTTCTTGATAAAGCTCATGTAGTACTAAAAATTCTTCTGTGATCACATTCTCACCACAAGCAAGATCTATTAATATCCCATTGGTGGGCTTATCATAGATTATGTTGGCTACGTAAAGAGGATCATCATGAATATTTTTAAGTGTATCATTAAAAGAAAATGTAACATGAATAGATTTGTTGGTTGGGCCCTTACAAGGGACAACGTCTATCATACCCACAAGTTCATCCATAGGATTACCTTGGGTAACAATTGGAGCAATATCATTTTGTTCATTAGTTGTATTAATGTTGTTTGAAGGTTCACTAGCTTTGATGAATGAAAATTATGTTTAGGCATAGGGTTGGTAAATATTTGTAAATTTTGATTATGGGGTGTAATGTACATATTTCCTTGATCATTGACACCATCAATGGACAAATGGCCTGAATCAATGAGGTCTTGAACTAAGTGTTTGAGATGCTTACATTGTTTAGTGCCATGCTCATTTTGGCGATGAAAATGACAATAAGAGTTTAATTTAAAGGTGGTTGGTAAGGGCTTGGTGGGATCAAGTGGTTTAATGGTAGGAAAAGTGACCATCTATTGTTGTATCAATTGATTCATTATGTTATGGAGGGTATCAGGTAAGGGAAAAAATTGTCTATTCGGGTCCCTATAGGTAAAGGGAACTGCTACTTTAATAACTACCACTTGACTTTGCACAAGTTGTGTTGTTGTTGAGGAGGCGGATTGAACTATAAAAAAGCCTTTGTTTGGTTTTCTAAAGTTTTAAGTATTGTTTTTGGTTGCTTTGTTTAGACTTCTCAGCTTGGTTAGAAGTGGATTTTGAATCACGACTAGAAACTGAGTTGTGATAGTCACGAAAGGTCATACATAAATGCATGAACAAAGGAAATTTCATCATAGTAAACTTATCCTAAAGGTTTTTGTCCAAGTTTTTGCTAAACATCTTCTATAGATGTGAATCTTGAGGATCTTGACATCAAATTGAGCATACAATGATTGATATCATGAAATGAAATAAGTTACTTTTTCATCCACATTTCTTTTACATCTCATTAAATCAACCATTGTCTTTTTGGGAGTCATATGGACTTGGAAATGACTTATGAAAGAATCCACAAGTTCATTAAATGATCAGATTGAATGATTAGGTAGGTTTGAAAACCACTCTAATGTAGTGTCCTTCAAGGTCCTAGGGAAAATTGTGGCTAATATTTTATCATGAAGGAAAAAATCATTTCACAAAGCTATATAAGAATTGGCATGATTAGTACGGTCTCCTTTACCTCTATATTTCTCAAACCTGGGAATTTCCACTCCTTATGGCATCTGTGTGCATAAGATCTCTAAGGATAATGGGCTACTACGAACATGATATGTGGGTGCAGCATTTTGACTTTGGCTAATGGTGGAGATTTGTTGTTGCATGGATGAAGCAGTGTTAAAGAGTTTTGTAATGATGGGATTGGTATAAGTGGTATGAGGTGAAAGGGAAAATGGTGATGGAGTGTATGTAATGTTAGGGGAAGTGAAAGGGACACTAAGAGAGGTGGAGGTGGAAGAAGGAATATTCAATGCCACAAAAGAACTGGGAATGCTATTTGGAATAGTGAAAGGAGTCACATGACTAACCTATTACATAGTTGTTGTAACCTAAGGAGTGGTATAAGTTGGTATGGATGCTATGTTTGAAGGGGGAGGAATGTGAGGTCCTCCTTGGCTCACAACAATGTTTGTTGACTGGGAAGTAGAAGGAACATGTTTGTTGCATATCTCAAAAATTATTTTCATGACTTGTAAGTCATCATCACTTTCAATCAAATGATGAAGGTTTTCTATTGCAGGTATGGTAGTGGTGGAAATGTTTTCAAGACTTAAATCTTGTTGTAAATGTTGAAAATCCTCATGAATACTAATGACTTTTTTCTTGTGGAATGGAATTGTTTTGTGTGTCAACATGCATTGGATGGAAAGGTTAAAGAATAGTAGTGGTAGTATCCATTCCTAACACACTATTTTCCATACTAGTAGTAGGAGCTCTTGAGATCCCAAGGTCCACAATGAAAATACTATTGCGGGAAGCCATGAGTATAGAACTTTGTCTCACTAAAGTATTATCAATGGGACACCAAACACTCATACAAGTACCAAAAAAGATGGGGTGAATTCAAATGAAATGTAATATAGGAGTTAAAAATGTAAATAATAGAAATTCTACAAACTAAAATAGAGAAATAACAACAGATAATAGAAATGCAGTAAATACCCATAAAATGCTTGAAAATGTAGCTTAAATTGTCTAGCTAGACTAATTTGCCCAAGGTGGCAAATGAGTCTAGGCATGATATTTTTTTGTGTTTTTTAGAAGATTTAAAATGATTTTAATGCCTTCTAGATTCCAATTAAGGATGCAAATGAATATGCTTAGTTTTTGAATGATATGATATGCAAAAATGAAGTCTAAATGAGTCTTTCACTACTGTAATTTGAGAAACCCTAGGATGCAAAAAAAGAGCAAAACCTAATTGAATGTTGATGTAAATGGAACATAATATGTAATATGCAATTAAAATTTGAAATATAAAGTGTTAAATATGCAGATTCACCAAAATGAACCATCAATTTTAGGTGTGTTAATGGCTACTCTTGCACTCTTAGGGTTTTTCACCTAAAAGGAGAGAGATAAACCCTTAAAATCAAAGTGGTTCACTCAATATAATGTATATGTGATGTAATTAAGACTAAATGAGATTATCTAAATGAAACTAAGCAATGCAATTGACTAATTATGAAAGTAAAATCTAAGAAATGTGCAATGTTTGAAAACACAATGTGATATGCATAAAATGCAATAAAGAAGTAAACTAATGCAAACATAATTAAACAAGGATGAATAGAGTTCACCTGGTAATTTGATGATGAATCTGTAGTGTCCTGAATGCTGGCATAAATCAATGAAGATCACTAGTAGGACTCATTTTCCATTAATGGTGAATCAGTCCAACTATTAGCAAAAAGTCCTGAAAACAGGTTTCTGACTATCAGGATCCAAAATATAACAAAATCTAGTATTCCAACCTTAAGGTGGGAATCATTCACCACTAATGGAAAATAAGTCCCCTCCCAAAATTCTATGAAATTAGGGACCAACTCTATAGCACTAGATTTGCACTTATCTTCTTGTTGGGTTGACGAAGTCAAATCTATAGAAAAATGATTGTAGGTTGTCTCCAAGCTTGAAATAGGTTTTAGTTGACTTGAAACACTTTTTTTATTTCTTGACCACCTTTCAACACCTAATTTCTTGATAAATCCACATACGCAAGTCTGAAAACACACATGAAAAAGGGGGAAAATGGTTAAGGGTTAGGTTATAGGGATTTTCCTTGGTCAAATCCCACGTTGGTAATCAAACCCTTAATAAAGAAATGAAATGAAATGAAAAATGAAAGATGAATAAACAACAAGAAATTTTCCTAAACTCACCACAACCTTGTTGAATAATTATGAAGTTAGATGCTTGATTGAATGATGCAAAGTGCTTGAATGGATGATTGAATGCTTGGATGAACAAGTGATTGAATGGGGGTTAAAATGGATGTAAAAACACTTATTTATACACTCTTGTGCCTTAGTAACCCAATAATATCTCATCACATGCCGATATAAGGAAATTTTGAAGAAAAAAACTAAAAGAAAATTTGAAATATTTTGAATTTGGAGCCAAGCGAGACTCATTCACCACCCATGGCGAATGGGTCCCACATTGGACTTGTAAGTGGGTGTCAAGAATTAAGTCACATTTAATGTTATTTGTTGGGGTTGCATTCAAAAATACACTTAATTAAGCCTTATGAGTGCATAAAGGGGTCAAATAAAGCATAAGAAAGGTGTAAATAGTGAAATTAAGCCTAGAAAAGAGTGAAATCATATTACAAGACTTTACAACACTTCAAAATAGGACTTGATAAGTGATGAAAAGTTTATTTTTAGGTGAATTATAATGAAAAGATTCTAGAAAAGTGTAGAAATCCTTTACAATACTTCACAACACCTTCACAAGAGACCATAATTTGAATTTTTAGGATTTAATGTGAATGCAAAAGTCACATTACAACATTAAATCAAAGCAAAACATGTCAAGCATCATGAAAGAAAGACCTAAAAGACCATTAAAATGTTAATGAACCATTTTTCTATGGTACACTTAGATACGTCTAGATACATCCACAACAGAGTATGTGTGGGATCATGATGGGCCAAAAAGTGGTGATATGATGGGGTATGTGGCTGATGACTTTTTTTTAACCCAAAATTGATGAAAC
Organism: Sequoia sempervirens; assembly: GCA_007258455.2. Lineage (NCBI taxonomy): Eukaryota > Viridiplantae > Streptophyta > Pinopsida > Cupressales > Cupressaceae > Sequoia > Sequoia sempervirens. The sequence continues at coordinate 1,112,805,012 of VDFB02271358.1, read as the reverse complement.
GAAAAGGGTTTTTAAAGGAGATTCTCAACTTTCCAACATCTCATAAGATGTGATAGTTCCTAATAACTAATCTTTAGTGGAAGTATCATAGTCTATATGTTCTTTAATATCACATACATTTTCATTGTATGCATCAGGGAGAGTCATAAGAATCTTCTTTACAATCTTTGATTCATCTACTATAGCACCAAGTCCTTGCATTCTAGCTACTACCTCATCCAATCTCTATATATAGGATTTAACATTCTCATCATTAGACATATGTAGGAGTTCAAACTATTTCCAAATTCTGAAATTTTGCTTATTTGACCCTTTCCTCACCTTCATGCGCTTTTTCCAAAGTATCCCAGAGCTCTTTAGTAGTCTTTAGGTTTTGAACTTTAATCAATTCAGAACGTACAAGACTATTCTTCAAAATGAATTTTTCCTTATTATTCACTTCATGTGCCTTGATTTCATCAGCTATAATCAGACCATTATCAAGAGGAGTGTAGGGAGTCTTCTAAGATTTCTCCACATCATATCCACAATACTCCATATATTCTTCCATTAGTATTTTCTAGATAGCATAATTAGTTTCATCAAGCCTTGGATACACATAAGTAACTTTTTGAGCCATCTCAGACCTTCCTTAAGTGATTAAGCTCTTCTCGAAGGAACCAAGCTCTGATACCAATTGTTGAACAAGAAAAGTAAGAGCGAGGGTGAATTGTTTATAGAAAATTTTAATCCTTAAAAAATTTCACCAGAAATTAGAGAAATCAAAAATTATTACTCTAGTAAATGATTAACATTGAATGCAAAGATAGAAACTAAAAAATTATCACACATACACAATAACACCAGATTTATGTAGAAAACCCAATAAGGGAAAAACTACGGTGATGATTAGCTCACACTATAGAAAATATGAAAGAAGATTACAAAAGGATCACTACAAAAATAAGGACTCACTATCCAAATCAAGACTCACTATCCAACAAGGGTTAAAAAACTTGAGGGATCACTACTGCATAGTTACAAAGAAGATAGAAGATATATGTTACATAAAGAAGAAAATCTCAATGCAATGGAGATTTCCACCACGATTCGCTCAACCACTTGTAGAGATGCATGAATGATAGAGTACACCTTCAACTCACTGCATTTGAAAACTCAGAAATTAGACTTCACACTAATCTATCAAACTTGCATCACATACATCAACCTTGATCTATACCCTTTCACTATCTCTTTGTACTTCACTTCCATCAACATCTCATCCCATATTTATACCATCTTCAATGTTGAAACATATCCAAAGTTAGCCATCCATCATTAAATTCAAATTAGTTTGTTGCTAAAACATCCTAGGGTGGAATTAGAAAGAGGGTGACCCAAACACACACTTGATGAGGACCTAAATAAGTCCTAACATGCTTCACCAAATTTAAGAGTAGTGTTCAACACAAGGTAGGCCAAACCAATGTAAAACAAATAGAACAATTAAGCACACACAACCCTTAGCACTATCCAATCCTTCAAGACACCAAAATTATCTTCAACATGATCATAACAGATTGAATCTAGAACCAAAAGTTATAACACTCAACCAAAGAGAAATTCAGACAAAAAACATTTCTCTCGAACCTCAGCCAGATACACAAAACACCACAGTTCACAACTGGTGAAAATAACTCACTTTGTTCGATGAATCAAAAGCCAAAATCCTAGATATAACAACTTCCAACAATCATGATCAACATATCTAAACCACATGAACATAGGAGCAAATCTCGAAGCAAAACCTAGAGCAACCACTGAACACCTACAACCTTTCTTCATTATAATTTTCTCAATATCCTCAACATATGTAGCCAATAACCTACAACCATGACATTTATGACAACAACAACCAGTTGTTAACTAGTTAACTAGTTGACATCATTGAAAACACCTCAATTATTACAATAGGTTAATGCAAGGGTACTAGGTTTTATGGGACTAATTATGTTGTTTGGAAAATGAGAATGGAAGGCCAACTAAACTCTTTAGGGTTTGGTGTGTGGAAATTATTCAAGGATGGCTATGTTTTTGATGCTACTACTCCAACATATCTAGTTGAAATCAAGTTATATGAGTACAATTCCAAGGATAAGAATGCTCTCTTGTGTGGGTTGGTTAATTTAGAGCTTTTGAAAGTGATAAATTTCAATTCTTCTAATGATGTTTGGGGAAATATCAACAACATCTATGAAGGTTATACAAAATTAAAGCAATCCAAGATGTAGATCTTTAAAATTACATTTGAGACTTTAAAGATGATAAAAGATGAAGACATTGCAAGTTATATGCTTTAGGTATAAGAAGTTGTCTCTGGTATCTCCAATCTTGGTGGAGAAGTAAAAGAATGTGAAATTGTGAAGAAGGTTTTGAGGTCTCTCCCAAAATATTATAGTCATAAAGTGTTTTCCATTGAATATTCTAAGGAGAGTAGTTGTTCCTATAAAGATAAAATAAAAATAGGTTTCTATTCTAAGGAGAGTAGTTGTTCCTATAAAGATGAAGATAATGATTAAAATGATGAAAACCTATTCATGGTTTTGGAAGGAAAAATAATAATTTTAGAGAATGTAAGAGGTCTAGTACCTTGTAGAGAAATAAGGTCACTGAAATATCAATGGTAGTATGGATTTCCTTTCATGCAAAGGAAGAGGAAAATTCTTGGGTAATTTCTAGTGATTGTTCTAACCACATGACTGGTTATAGAGGAAAGTTCATTAGTCTCAGGAAGTTTAATGGTGGAGCTATTAATTTTGGTGATGACAAGTCAACATAGATCTATGGAAAAGGTGATTTAACAATTGATGGAAAGAATAGAACTAAATATGTCCTTTATGTCAAAGGTCTGATGCATAAACTTCTTAGTTTTAGCTAGATGTGCAACAAGGGATAAAAACTTACTTTTCATTTTAATGGTTGTGAAATTAGAAAGGCAGGGTCTAAAAGACTAGTTTTTGAATGAACCACTTGGACAAGTGGTAATGTCTACCATCTAAAGGAGGATAATGGAAGGATCTTCTTGCTATCTCAGTCTAGAGAATGTTGGTTATGGAAAAAAAGAATGGGTCACATCCAGTTTGACAATATGGTAAGATCTGTTCCTCTCATGTAGTGAAAGATTTTCCCAAGATAATCAAGCCTAAAAACACATTGTGCAAATAATGTCAAATGGGGAAGAAAATAAAGAATTGTTTCAAAATAAAGGAGTACTCCATTTCAAGGTTGTTGGAGTTGATCCACACTAATCTATGTGGACCTACAACGATAAGGAATCAACAAAGTGAAAGGTATTTTATGTTGCTTATATATGATTACACTAGAATGACTTGGGTTATGTTCTTAAGCGATAAATCAAAAGCCTTTGATAAGTTTAAGACTTTTAAAGAAAAAATTGAGAATGAAATGGATTTTAATATTAAATGTCTAGAGTTAGATAAATTAGGTGAACTTACTTCATATGAATTTGAAGTTTTTTATGAAGATCGTGACATTAGGAGACATTTTTCTAATTCTAGAACCCCTCACTAGAATGGGGTTGTGGAAAGGAAAATAGGATTATTCAAGAAATAGCTAGAGCTATGATGATGGATGTTGATCTATCAAATATGTATTGGAAAGAAGTAGTTCACACTAATGTCTATTTTCTCAATAGGGTGAAGTTAAGGGTAAATAACACTAAGACCCCTTATGAGCTATTGTATGGAAGACCTCCCACTATTAAATTCTAAGAATCTTTGGTAGTATATTTTATATCAAAAGATATGAAGGAGACCTTGGAAATTTTGATTCAAAGTGCAATGAAGGAATATTTCTTGGTTACTTAACTAGGAGCAAGACATATAGATGCTACAACAAGAGATTGGTAAAGCTGATTGAAAGTACAAATTTCAAAGTAAATGAAGACTTTTGTTAGATCTCCCAAGAACTAGAGGTTTGTAGATTTGATGTACCTCAATAGATTGAAGAAGAAGAAGTAGAAGTAGAAGTAGAAGAGAAAGAGGATAAGGAAATGGAACCAATGAAGAATCTCAAAACTTTAGCAAAGTATGTCTAGAAGAATATTTTACAGATTAGATCATTGGAGACAAAAATGAAGGTGTGTGGACTAGGAGAAAATTTGCAAGAACTAGTGAGCAAGTAAATTTATGTTTGTTGTAAAAAATTAAGCCCAAGAAATTTGTTGATGCTAGAAAAGATGGCAATTGGATAAAGGCAATGGATGAAGAACTAGATCAAATAGAAATGAATCAAACTTTGGAATTAGTTCCCAGAATAGCTGACAAGAATGTTATATGAACAAAATGGGTGCTTCAAAATAAGTTGAATGAAGATGGTGAAGTAGTAAGGAACAAAGCCAAATTAGTTTTCAAGGGCTATTCACAAGTTGAAGGAATTTATTTTGAGGAGACTTTTGCTCTAGTTTCAAAAATGGATGCAATAAGGATTTTTATTGCTCTTGTTGCTCATAAGAACTTCAAGGTATATCAAATGGATGACAAGTCAGCCTTCCTAAATGGTGATCTAGAGGAAGAGGTATATATTGAGAAACCAGATAGTTTTCAATTATCACAATATCTAGATATGCTTTGTAGACTCAAGAAATCTCTATATGGTCTCAAACAAGTTCCCAGAGCTTGGTATGCTAGATTGGATAAGTACCTGGTTCATCAAGGATTCAAGAAAGGAAATTAAAATAGTAATTTATATACATTAAGGTTCAGGAAAACACGTTGTTGATTTTGGTTGTATATGTTGATGACATCATATTTGGTGGAGTTGATGATATGTGTAAAAGGTTTGTAGAAGAGATGCAGAAATAATTTGAAATGTCAATGATTTTTAAGTTATCCTTCTTCCTTGGGCTTCAAATTATTGAGAAAGATGATGGTATCCTTATTTCTCAAGCTAAATATGTCAAGGATATGTTTAAAAAAAATTGGGATGGAAGATTCCAAACCAATGGGTACTCCTATGTTGATTGGATGTCACTTGAGAAAATCTAATAAGTCTCTGAAATTCAATCAAACTCTTTATAGATCTATGAATGGAAGTTTATTGTACTTAACTACTTCTATACCTCATATTATACATGTGGTATGCTAATCCTAAGAAATATCATGAAAATAATGTAAAAATAATATTTAGATACTTAAAAGGTACTCTACATTATAGTTTGTGGTATAAGAAAGATCAAAAAAAAAATTTGAGCGTCTATACTAATGGTGATTGGGTAGGTTGTGTAGATAGCTGGAGATAAGTACAAGTGAAACTACATTATCTTTAGGAGATAGATTGGTCTCTTTGTTTATTAAGAACTAAGATTTAATGTCTTTATCCACTACAGAGGATGAATACATTGCTACAAAATCTTGTTGCACTTAAGGTGCTTTAGATGAAATAGACCTTGAAGGATGTGAAAGTGGTTTATGCTGAAACTATTCCTATATTATGTGACAATACAAGTCTAATCAATATTTTCTAGAATATGGTAATAAATTCAAGGACTAAACACATCTCTATCTAGTATCACATTCTAAGAGAGAAGGTTACAAAGCATGACATTAGAATGGAGTATATTCCTACCAAGGATCAGGTTGCAAATATCCTCACTAAGGAGCTTTCAAAAGATACTTTTGAGTATCTCTGGTAGAAGTTGGGGGTTATTTCCCCTCCTTGTTCTAACTAGATGCATATTTGGTGCATCTACCTAGGGGATAAATTCATGTCATATCTTTTTCTCCTATATTGATGTGTGCTACAAATCAAGGGGAGCTGGTAGTAAGTGGGAGTTTGGTATAGATGTGTAAATATTGTGCATGTATAAGAAGTACTATTGGTCAAAGGGGGATTATGTGCTACTATTTCATTTGAATATCTTTGGCTCTATGTCCTTAATTCAAAGAATCTATTGTTGACCTCTACATATAGGTATGTGCTTCCCTTTATCCTTGATGTCAAAGGGGGGGAGTGAGCAAGTGTGTTGCCATCAATTCCAAAGGGAGAGAGTTTTGAAATTTTTTGTCATTGGTGTCAACACTTGAGGAGCTTTGTGTAATTTTTTTGGTAGTTGATGCCAAAACTGATTGTTGGTTATCTTTGATATCAACACTTGATGAAGTTTGTTATATGTTTGGAAATGGTTGATGAGCTTATTTTTTTTAGTTGATTATAATGTATTGGTAAATTATTTTTGGTTGTCATGTAACTATCAACATGATGTAGAGCAGGGAGTATCAAGATCAAAACTTACTCAAACAACTCTTTGCTAAAGTCTTTACACAACAAACAAGGTGAGTTCCTTCACAGATTGCCACTAGGCCTTATAGGACAACAAACCAGCTTTATCCAACATAATTTCCACACTATGTCTCAAACCTAGAATATGATCACCAATTAGGATACACATTTTGACATTTGAAAAAATATCAAATTTTTAGGTATGATTACTTTGGAACAAACCCTTCAAAAATTGACTGATACGCTGTAATTTAGGTCTAATTAGGCTTGTTGAACAAGGAGAAAATAGGGTATTCTACCTCTAAGATTCAAAACTTCACTCCAATTCCTCATACATTTTTTATAGGGTCTTCCCAAACATTTTGAAACAGTTCAGACAACTTCCAAAGAGTTCCTCTACAAGTTACCCTAAATCCAATGAAACTTATTTTCCAAAAACATGAAGTAAATTAGGCTAGGGCATCACCAAAATTACACCAACCTCCATCCCTTGGTCCTGCAACATTGAGCACACAAAAAGAAACAAATATACACCCATTCCACTCTGTTTGAGGCTAGTTCACTAATGGAATGGGAAGAAAGCCATGATTTTAAACAAACACACCATAGCTAGGGTTTTAGATAATTTTCATTAAAATTACTCTAACTTGCTTCAAACCTAATGAAAAATTATTAGACTAGATGAAATTTACAAAAGATTCAATGCTTCATTAGTCCCAATGCATAAATAATCACCCCTAGGCCATACCAAGCCATACTAATCTCTGTAGTAGTAAGAAATCATTTGAAAACATAGAAAAACAGAGCTTTATTATTGTTCAATCTTCAAAAAAAATAACCAGAACCTTGTTTTTACCATTACATGGTGTACTTAAACATTTTAAAATAGAAACAAACCATTCCTAACTATCCTTTGAATCTCAATGATTCCACTTCCCTAAAAAATGCAAAAATGCAAAGTTGCTTTGACAACTTTTCATAAGATTGACCCCACATGACTCAAACTGACAAAAAGCATCAAGCATGGTCTTAATAGACTTTATTACTATAAGAGAGAGGGACCAACCACATTCAAGGCCCGAGGTAACAAAGAGACACGAGAAGAATGTTGCTCTATCTTACCTCAACTAAAAGGGGTTTTAGGAAATGCACAATGAGAATGATGAGGAATATAAGGTCCTTAAATCACTTTGTAGACCCAAAACATAGAATGGGGCTAGGCGAGAAATTTTTTGGGTTTCACTCTATGCCTTAGGAAGCTCTCTACCTAAGGAAAAAAGCATGGTTCCAGGATGACAGTGTGATGTGTTGGCATCTCTAAGGTGAACTAGCATCCGTACGACCAGAGGAGTAAAGAGACAAGGTAAAATACTAGAAAATTGACTAACAACCTAGCTAATTACTTCCACAAAGCCAAAAAAAAGCTATGAAGTAAGCAAGATATGTGAAAATATGATAAATTAAGTAAACAAGAGTTAGGATAGAAATAATAATCTCAGAGAGGTACTCATTCACTAGTTAACTCCAAGTAACATGTCCAACTACACACAATGAAGAGGTAAATTTTTGGGTGGTTGTATAGGGGCCTACCTTAGTCAAACCCTCGGTTAGGTGTTTCCACCTTCACAAATAGCCAAGATAGTGACAATGGAAAAACATATGCTAAAGAGAGAAATGAAGTAAGATCACAAAAGCACTACAAAAATAGTAGGGTGCTACCATCCAAATCATAGAGGGGAGAAGTAGAAAGCTTACCACATCCACCAAGAGCACTCAAGGCTAAAGGGGGAGAGAATGAGAGGAACTCAAGCCTATGTTGTAATGGTGTTGGTTCCATAATTACTCTACGGAGTTGACATAGTGTTGTTTCTATTGCTATGGAGTGTAAGAGTGTTGCTTGAATGCTTGGAAATGCAAGGAGTGAATGCTAGAATGCTTAAGCTTGTGAGGAAGATTGCTTGAAGGGATCAAATGGAAGAATGAATAGTGAATTTGAAGGAGAGAATGAAGAAAATGGCCATGTTCAGGTCAATTAGTTGAAAGGGGTGTTACAAATTGACCTCCAATGAGAAGTGTAACACCTCTACAGGCTTCAGACATAGGAATCTGCCAGGGATGCAAGCGCATTGCATGAACATATATGGGATATGCGAGAATCCACAACAGTTATTCCACTGTCAACACACAAAATAACTACCAAGTGGAATGAAGGCAGAGGGCTTATGTGGAATTTAGCCTTCAAATTTTCTTTTCTAAAGTTAAGAAGGGAAAAAGGGGAATTTGCATAAGGGGTAAAAATTCGATCCTATACAATTACAACCAAAATGTATTGACAACACAAAATACTAACACTTAGCAAGTTTTTACGTTAAGACTAGGTCCCTGCACCACAACACTTGAGAAGTGAGGGAGATTGTTGGCATTTGTTGTCTGGCTGATAATACTTGAAAAAGACTGTTGTAGTGGTTGTACTTCTTAAAAGGTCTATTGTTGGCATTGGTTGATGGAAATGGTTGCATAGCTCGTTGAAATTTTTTTATTTGGGTTTTCATCTTGTTGAAGTTCATGGTTGGATGTCATGTCAACAGAGTTGGTTTCATAATGATATATTAAGATAAAGATTAGAAGCATTATAAGTATTGATGAAAATCAATAAATGTTTCTAAATTTCTACAATATGTCTCATTCTCTCTCCTAATGTTCTTGATGAAGCATGTGCTTCTAGAAGAAATTTAGATCCTTCATATGTTACCTAAGTGGTTATGTTCATGGAATTTGTATTGAAGTGTATTTGGGGGAATGCTCCACATTCCTCCATTTTTGAAGATATGGTACCACAGTTTGGGATTCAAAGTTAGTGTTCCATGGATGTTGTACTCCTATCTTTTTAGGTCACTATAGTTTCAAAGGATTCTTCTATAAATTGCAAAAGGTTGGCAGTGTTGTTGGCTATCTAGATTAGTTCGAGAAATGTTCTAAATTTCTCCACATTGATGCCTCTACTCCTACAACTTGGTGAATGTGTTCTTAATGTTTTTTTAGTGTCTTAGTTCTAATTTCATGTGTTGAAGTGTTCTTTAGATTGATCCATTAGTGTTATATCTTCTAATTATGTGTTTTATGCTTCCAAAATGAAGGTTTTTGTTCCTTCTTGGCTTGCAGTGGTTGTTTGTGGTATGACAGTATGAAAGAAGCAGTTGAAAGAACTGTTGTATCTTCATGTAACATTCCCATGTGATCTACATATTGTTGATTGGCATCTTTGGTGCTGCATTATGTCTTGAGTTGGCTTTCTAGGTTATTTGTAGATATCTACCTAACAGGGCTTGTTTTCTTGCATGTGCCATATGCTTGGAGGTTTGTGCCAACATTTGAAGATGTAGTAAGTTAGATCTGGGTCTTGACCTATCCTGGTTAGAATCACTTTAAAAAAATTCAATTGAAAGTATGTTTTTGGGCTAATTGGTTATGCACTTCAACGTTTCATCTAAATGTTTCATTGATGCCAACTTAGATTGATGTGCCACATGTGAATTGTTTTGGATCACATTAGAAGATGCAATAGGTGTGTTCTTGGTCCTCTTTAGTCTCTGGATAGGAGCACATTATTCTTTGTTGGATAACTTGTTGATTTCATTATTTATCTTCTTCTTGACTGACTTAATTCAAATTTTGAAGTGTTGTTGTGGATATAAATGCAAGATGTTTTTAGATGCAATAGAGTGGATAAGTGTACAAGTGTGTGAATAAGAAATTGTGGATTGTATTTGAAGATCTCATAGAAGAAGTATGATAGTGTCAAAGATAGATATGTGCTATAACGCCTCAATCAAAAAAGTGTTATGTTGACAAATATTGTAATCTTTCTCTAAATCTGTGTATCCTACTTTGAGATAGTGAATCCCATTAGGTCTTTGTATCTTTCCCCTAAATTTGTGCTAGCTTCAATTATGAAATTCCTTTATATCTTGATCTAAGGTAGTGTGCCTTAGTATGCAAGCCCTTTTTGGTAGTGAGCCTTTATATGGTGAGTTAACTCTCACCACGGTTTTTACCTTATTGTATTTTGCATGTAAATTTGTTGTTCTCTTGTACATGTGTGTTCTTTGCTTCATCTTTCTTTGTTGTTGATTTGGCTCAAAGTTGAAATTCTATATCTTTCATTGCTAAAGATTTTTTAAGATTGAAACTACTATATCCTTCTTTGTTATTTTTTTGTTTAAATTTTTTGATCTGATGGTTATATTGTTCTAAAATATTTAAGTTCCAAAATGGATTAAGTTTTTTATCAGACTGATTCACCCCCTATTGATGGGTGTTTTTAAACTTTCTCAATACAAACAATGCATGAGTGCAATGCCTCTTTTGAAAGGTAATTCCTACAACTAAGTTTTAGAAAACACCCCAAGGTCTCTCAGGTATCAGGTCATGACTAAGATTAGAATTTTTTAGTTGGTTGATGTGATTTTTTTGGTAATCACAAAGGGAATTTATGGTTGACTAAGTATGGAAGGAATTAGATCTGCAAAAGGAGTTTTGTTAAATTTTGGAAATGAAAATAGCTGCTATAAGTTTAGGAAAATGATCTAGAAGTTCTCTTTTCTCATCAAATTTGGATTTGGGATGATGCTAGAACTTTGTTTTAACTTGAGTTTTTAAAGAAAGGTTAAAAGGGAAAAGGGATAAGGAGTTTCCTAAACCTGCAACTAATGTTGAACAGTAATAATGGAGGATGCTTCAATGGATAGCCTTCCTAAAACTGAGTTCCACTTAACCAAGGGCAACCTACACTCTCATGAAACTAGTACAATCTTCTAAGGTCTACATATTTTCAACCATCCATTGACCATTAGAGCATGAACAATGGATGAACTTGAGTGCAACAATAAAACAATGCTCATACTAAATTTACATAGGTTTTTATCATCAATGAACAACAAAAGTATGAGAAAGGAAGATATCAACACCATAGCATTCTTCAGCATTAAATTGCAACATAAACTAACAACTAAAGCAACTTAAAACAAAAATAAAAAAGCTAAAAACTTAAGATTGGGAGAAGGAATCATGCACACATGAGAAGAAAACAAAAGAATCCATCAAACAATGTTATTCTCATTAATTTTCTATACCATGTCTTCATAGAACAATTCAACTCTCTCTTTGAAAATGAAAGGAGTTCCCTATTTATAGTTTTCCAAAAGAAAAATGAATGGACAAGATTGAATTTCATTATGTGGCTCAAATTCATTTTACATTAGGGTTTCACCTATCCCCAAAATATAGCAATATAAAATACATGCTTGTCTTTTCCCTATTTTGTCATTTAGTGGCCCTGGAAATGTAGTAGTTTTTTCTTGTAGTGGATGCCATCCTTTATAGCTACTTTGACAAGTATTCATCATCTATTATGGGCTTTCCAACCACTTTTTGAGTATTTTCATACTCTACAAACTTGCAAAACATAGCTATAAGCTTCTTCTCCTTAGAGAGCTTGTATTTGAGGATCTGGAAGGACATCCTCTTGATTCTCTCTATAATTTCATTCAAATTCTTTGTATAATTTGAGACAGCCTTGATTATCTACTTTTTCTATGAAAGCTCTCACAATAAAGTCCATAAAGTCTAGTGATAGTGTGTCACTAGCTCCTTGCTCTATTTTCTTGTGGAACAAAGGCTTGATCTTTTTTGGATCTAGATCCAAGTTGGGCATCTCAAAATTTGTCATTAACTTCAAATAGTCAACACTTTCTACCCGATGTTTAGTAGCCCATTCATGGTCAACCTCAAGATCATGCAAGACCTTTTCTATAACTTCCTTCCTATAATCCAGGTTCATTAGCCAAGATTCTATTAGCCATTGATCTTCCTTTGGAACTTCCAACTCCTTTTACTAGACATCTTGTGAAAGCTTGAGAGTGCACTCCAATTTAGGATAAGTGATCATGTATGTTTCTAGGAACTCCTTATAGGTACTTATCATGCTTTTTATGTCCTTCCCTAGGATTTGATACCTAGTGTACATCGTGATGACATGATCAATCCCTTTGTTACCAATGGATATCACTTTATTGAACCAAGCAGTCATGGACTTGGTCCAATTCTTCCTCTTCTCCATCTTATTGATATCCTATTTGGAAAGTAGAGAGGGTGGAGAAGATGATTCTGCTAGAGCCTCCTCCTTTTTAGATGTCCACTACTGAATATAAGAGGTGAGGTATACTACTTGTGCATTCAGCTCTTCCTTAGTGGACTGATCCTTATTCATTTGTTGCACAGTGGTGGCCACCGACCCCTACAAGTCTCTAGTCCTTTTCTCATGGGTCATCAGGCCTAGGTTGATTATTGCAATTTGATATTCCTACCTCTAAGTGGTGATTGTATCCTTTCCTACTAATGGGGTGGAAATTTGTATTGTTTTGGACCAAGATGCATCCACTGTGATGTGAGAGAAGACCTTGGGCTTCTTCTCTTTTCTAATTCTTGTTTGAGCTCATGTCAAGATTGCCTCTAATATCGCCCTTGGGTCAATGGCCATGGGATCCTTTTTCTTTTCCTACTGGCGCTCTAGCTAGTTAAGCATCTTAGTTTGACCTTTGAGTGATTCATGATCACCTACCTCCTCTCTTTTATCCTTTTGAGGTTCATCCTCATTATCACAAGGAATCCTTCCATCATTGTTTTCCTTCTCATTTGAGCCCTCTATTTGTACAACCTTCCATTTTTCTCGCCCAGTAGAAGATATATTCTCTCCAGTGATGCTTGAATTTTTTTGTGAAGTCCCTTTATATTCTTCATGCTTGGCCTCAACATTCTTCTTAGGTTCGACATCCTTTTCTTTCATGCTCTCTTCTTCCTTCCATTTTGGTTCTTTCTTGGGAAGATTTTCTTCTTCTAGGAACATTTCTCCTTGTCCCAAGTCCTTTTCTTGGCCGATTTGTGGAAGCTCCTCTAGGATTTCCACATCTGTATTGGTATCAATTTTCACTTCAAAGAGGTTCCTTTTAGGATCTTCCTCTTCTAATTCTTTGTGTTGCTAGGAAAACTCTTTATCCTACTCTTGGTCAAACATTTTTGTAACATAACACCCGTTAAGAACCTTAGCATCCTCCTCCAAAGTTTGTGACCTCTCCTCATCAGAAGCCACCTTGTCCAAGTTTATATTCAATCCTTCTTCTAGGTGTTTAAAGTAACCATCCTTATCTGAATCCTCTGGATCACCTGCTACATCCTTTGAAGTTTGTCCATGCTATTGTAAGTGGCACTTTTCCATCTCTTCTAAAATTTGCATCGTGGCTTCTATATTTGGTGGTTTTATAGGTGGAGGAGGAAGAGGTAGGGCAAAAAAAACTTGGGCCATTATAGTCTGAACCTTGGGGTCAAGGATTGCCCCAAAGAGTTCATCAGGAATATTTTCATATAAGCCATGAAAGTGTCCAATAGTGTAGGTATTTCCATAGTGGTTGTCATTAGAGAGGGAGGAAAAGTGGACAAGATAGGCAGGGGAGGCAAGAGCGAAGAATTCAATAGTGGGGATGTAGTAGAGGAGGAGGATTCAAGTACCATTACTAGAGTAGTCGGTGAGGTAGAGGCGAGGTGGACTGAGTTGTCCACTATGGGTAGAGACAAGATAGGAAAAGGTTGAGAGGTGGAAGGTAGAGGAGTGACAATGGTGATGGTAGCTGCAGGAGTGGAAGTGATAGGTGGTGAATGCAACTACTCGGCTTCTTCTTCCTTGTGGTGCTTCTCCTCCTAGATGGTGGGAATCTCAAGTAAAAACATCCCTATTCTTCCTTTCTTTGGTGGAGGTGATCCTTTTTTTTCCTTCCTGGTATAGACTTTGTGTTTGGGTTTACATTTAGCTACCTCCTGGGTATGTGCAGGATCATGATGAGCCAAAAAGTGGTAATATGTAACTGATATTATGGCCCATGTGGTTGACGACTTTTTTCTTACCCAAAATTGATGAAACAAAAAGGGTTTTTAAAGGATATTTTCAACTTTCCACCAATATAAATTATTCTTTACTTTGAATTTAATAAATTATTATTATTCATTTTCTATTTGAATTACAACTAAAGTCCTGATTGATAGGCTAATTGAAAAACATCTATAGATTTCAAATAGTATAACATTTTTTGAATCTGAAACATGCGTCACATTCTATGCTTCACATACTATAGGATTAAAAACAAATGAATTTTATGAATTTTTGACCAAGCTAAGGTGGTGAAACATACAAGTTTTTTATATTTTTTAAAATTTGTAACAAAAAAATCATAGTTAATTATTTACTTGGAAATAAATTAAAAAAAATATGCATCACATTAGGACATGAGTCCTCTACTTATATCTAAAATCTCATAAAAATAATTATCATTTTATTGTGGTTAGGTGGTTAGACAGACAACTTCTTATTTTTTCTCTGAAATTTAAGTACTACATTGAAATTTCAAATTTTCACCATATAGATTTATTTATTTTAAATAAACCTAGTAGTTTAGAAACTACATTCAATTTGCTATAGATTCTATTCTTACATATTTTTGAAAAATATAGATAAGTTATTCAAATTTTACATCAAGTTGCCTAACTCTAATTTTTTTTTTTTTGCAACTTAAGGGCCTGTTTTTTCCATGATGATCCTGCACATACCCTCCTTCCTCTTTCTGGATCTTGTGATAGGTGGGGATTTCAGTGCTTCATTGGAGGATTCCAAAGAGGCACCACTATCGACGTCATTGCTCATTTCATCTTTGAGCTCCCCATATGTAAGCTTGGTACCTTGTTCCTTTGATTAAAACATTTGTTCCTTTGTCCATTGCTTTGTTCTATTCTCCACATGACAAGTGAGAATGTCTAGGTCAGTGACCTCCTCTTCAAACTAGTCTATCACCGATAAAGGTGCATTTATCGAGGCACCATATCTTTCATCTATCATGTTGTCATCATCAAAAACAATTCCTAGTACTTGAAATAAATTGATTGATTTTGTGAATGCAAGGGTCATCCTCATATAGTGGCACATCCACAGCTCCTTTCCATCCTTGAAATTTACCCGAAAATCTTCGACATGAGGTTGATGGGATTATTCTCTCCCAACCCACTTCTTTATCTTACACTTGGGATCTATTCATATATCTTTATGAAGGTTGAGATTTTACTCGGCCAACTCCTTCTCTAAGTATTTTGTGCATTAGGCAGTGTGGCAAGCATACATTATTTTTCCAAGAGTGAGGGGCTATGGGACCCTAGCTCTATGTTTGTTTCTTAGAAAAGTGTGGGAGGCTTGAATTTGTTGAGTTACCTCTAGCATGATGATACTATCATTGGGGTAATGTGGTAGCTTGTAAGGTCTCCCCGAGAATCCCTCAGCTCTTATGTAAGTGAACTTTGTGAATTGGATGAATAGATATCCAAAACCCTTTTATAAAGTCCCCTCCACTATGTGTTACCCTCCTTTCAAAATCTCCTCCCAAGAATCTGATTATATGTTGAGTGAAGGAATAATTTACTATTCTATACTCCTTAAATTTATTGTATTATAGTTGAGGGTAACAATCATATACACTTAATTGTCCCTGCTTGGTTCCCAATCCTCCAACGTCAAACAATCCTTTATAAAGGAACTTAGCAACCAAGAGGTAGACCAAATACAAACTCATATAGAAATGGGATGTCTTCTTTACCTCCATTAATTGCTCTTGCATGTTGTTACTAATCATGTTTGATCAATAGAATCAAGTCTTGCTCCTGAGCATTTCTTCTATGAAGTAGAACATTCAACTCTCAAAGAATGTGGTTGTGGGAAAACCCATTACTCTACTCAAGAGTGTGACTAGATCATGGTAATCCTCAAAGAAGTCACTTCTGTATAGTGTTTGAGGGACTTTGGTAGCACTTGACCTCTTATCCTTCAACCAATTTTGGTTTATTTTCTATTTACAACTAATGGGATCTAGTTTCCACACCTAGTTGGAAAATTCTTTCTCAACTTCTTCCATCTTATTGAATATCGAAATGTTGAAGGTCTTGCCGATTGAATTGGCAAAAAAAATTGCCAATATTCTGCCATCATGATCAATTATCTTTCTATTGGAGTGATAACACTCCTGGAATGCCATTACCAACTCTAGGGCACTCTAGGGCTATAAGTGTAGGAGGGAAACCATATGCTTTAGCTAGACCACTCTTCTTGATTTTTAGGGCCCTATCAATTTTTGGGTTCAACATAACTGTCTCTCTGAATTCATCTATGCTTACATGTCTAAAGTCAATATCTAAAATTGTCGCCCAATTGGAGGTAATATTTGATGTGTGTTCCATCCCATGAGACTCATTATTCATTTTTTCTCTCTCTCTTTCCTTAGGGAGTGCTAGTAGGCTTCTTTCCTTTGTCATTTTTTTGTGCAAGCTTCTCAGAAGGCCCTATAGTAAGTTCCACAAATATTTAATGCAAAGGATGTAGTAACTATGTTTACATATAATTCAAAGCAAGTGTTAATCAAGCCCTGCAAATTGAGTGTTAGATCCATTATTATATCATTAGGGGTTCATAAAATATATCATTGCTCTGGATTTAGTGTTTATTTGGACCATTTAGGAAAATGTGGGCTTAGCAATGCAAGTTTCCCCTAGGCAGAAGCTATCAAAGTGAAGGTAGTTAAGTAACATCTAAGGGGCCATGAAAACCCATAGGCGGCCACCCTGTTAGGTCTCAAAAGTGCAAGTTTTGAGCCTTAAGAGGGTGCTAATCTCTTAATAATCTTTTGGCCAACAAACAAGGAAAACAAGGTTGATTACCTCTTACTCTTCAGGCTCTTCCAGACCTAGGTGGGTGTACCTAAATAATAGGGAATATTTAATTTTTGGATGTGATTCCTAAATTGGGAAATCAACTTGCTATGGCACATGAGGGTGGAGTAGATGTAGAGCTTGATAGCTAGTTCCTACTGAAACGTATTTGAAGAATAAAGAGTGTGAGTTATATTTATATAAAATATCCTAGATATGACCAATGCCTACTCCAATTGGGTGGATGGAGTGAATAAGTGGATGGCGATAATGGAGATAGATTTGCAAGATAAGTAAACCTATTATTAATCTTAACTCGAACTACTAGTCACTTGGGATGTTTGTACCTTGTGCAAATGTGCAAGTTTGTTTAGTATAGTGCTCTTCTTTAATAATCCTAGTGTTATCCCCTCAAGTTACTATGAAAGTATGAAAGTAATTTTAATTCTTAAGTTAATGGAAACCAATCAAAACAACTTCTTTAAAAGGATTTTAATCCTTGATAGGAACCAATTAAAGTAAATTATTTGAATGGATTTTTTAATTCACACCAACCAAAAACCAATCAAATCATCCACACAATAACAACAAATGTGTCTTGATAAATCTTGCAGACTTAAATAACTTGAAAAGACCACTTTGGAGACAACAAAGTGATAGATAAGCATGAAAATTGGCACATTAATTGAACACTAAAAATGGATTATGAATTATAAGTAGTCTGCTCCATTATATTGCTTCCAAAAATAACTATTTGCAATAGAAGTCTTTAATATGATATGAATAGGATAATTGTGCAATCTATCTTCTTACTAATGCCTACTCTAATGAAATGGAATATGATATGATGATGATGATCCAAAATCAGACCCTGGTTTCCCTATTTGTATGAGAGGCAACAAGCTTTAGGCCCATTCACAAAAAGTTTCATCATTTCTTAACTAAAACATAATTAACATAAACATAAAAACTTCAAGAGTTTTTTGGTCGATGCACTACAGTTTGTTAATCTTCAACAAGTGCCAATGATCACCAAAGACCTATTCAAGGCTCATGCACCATGATAGTGTATCCAAAACCACCAAAATCTTATCCCTGCTACTCCTATTTCACTTGGCCTATGCAATGAATAAGTTGACCCTCAAAAATTTCTCAATGTATCCACTCTTGGCATGAATGTCCGCATTATGTATAATATCCTTCATTCCATATTCAAGTTTTAAAATTATTCCAAGCTGCTCATGTGTTTTCTTGAGTACCTCATCTTCATCATTAATTGCATCAAGAATTCCTAGCAAATAATTGGATATCTCATCCTTCTATGTATCTTGATCTTTCAAATCTATTTCCTAAAAGAAGTTGGCTAGGGCCATACTCAGTGGTTGACTGAAGTCACTTAATTCCTATGTCAAGATGTTATGGAAGTTTTCATGTGAATTCATGAGCTTTCAATATTCTTGGAGCATTTTATTGTTATCTCCCTTTTTTTCTATGATGTGAGACTCCTTTTTCTTCATTTTTTCACACAATATGTTGTGTTCCAATATTGTTGCATATGTTTTGTCATGAATGTGCTAGACCTTTCCAGCATGCTTATTCATAGCCTCAAACCTCATACAATCTATATCTTATTTCATTTCAAAAGTGGAAATTTTCAAATTTCCTTTTAATTCTTGTTATTTTTGAGCTTTTTCATGTATGTGTTTCCAATAGGTGGTCTCAAACATTTCCTCAAGCACCTTTCTTTCATATTTAACCAGTGGAGAATAAAGCCTCGTGGAAGAAGGAAGTCTATCTTTGTAGTTGATTAGCTCCTTCTTTAACCTTTCATTCTCTTCTATCAATCCCTTATTATCCCTTAGCAGTTTTTGAATCTGAGCCTTGGTGAACTTAGCCACATTTAAATTCGAGTCAACGGTTTCCATAGGGTCTATCTCCCCTATTCTTTGTACCAAAATATTTCCAAAAATTTGATCATGGTTAACAAGGGAAGGCATTAAAGTTCCCACATCTATAAAGTAGTATTATCAGGGTTATATCTTGATCCAGTATAGATCTTATCACCAAGTTCATCTGTCAATTGAAAGGTTTTGTTCTTTCTCTTTATAAATCTATCAAACACAATGGTTGAATTGGTGTCCCACCCTAGAAGGAGCATAACCCCAACTTCTTGCAATAATGCTCTTCCTCTTTCAATAGTCATATTCTTCATTTCTTTATCAATCTCATGTTGAATCTCTTTTAAGGCATATTCCTCCTTTTTAGGGTTGATTTATTTTAGCCTTTCTCTTACTAATCTTCCTTTATACTCATAGATTAAAGCCTTGAATTCAAAAGTTTGAACAAATGTGTCATCAACAATGAACTCTTGACTAGCATGATGTCTCACATCATTAGATAGCTCATTAGAAGCTTCAAAGGTAATAAAATTCCTTTCTAGTGGCATTTAATACTAGGGAACAACACAAGTATTGATCTAGGTGACCTCTTCCTCCCCCTCAATATCATCTTCAATTATGATTGGGGTGTTAGTTCAGAAGCTTACCTCTAGAGTAGGTTGTGGTGACAAATGACTCAGTGGTGTTACATTCTCAACTTGTCCTTTAGAACCAATATTTCTTCTCCTATCAATGCTACTAGAGGTACATATTTTTTTAGTTCTTCTTCATGTAGGATTAATTATTCAATTCTCTCCATAGGATCTTGAATTTCATGAAAGGATTCTCCATAGAATGGGTTATTATTTATTGTCCAAGCCTCAACCATAAAAATTCTATTATAGGCATTCATCCTCACTATAACTTGATTTTCCTGACAATTCCTGATGACATCATCCACATGGAACTCATGCTCATGTCCTTTAAGTTTTTGAAAAAATCTTCACATCATAAATGAAATGTTTAGGGTCAAATTTTTCCCTTTTGTTTTCCACTGGCAAGCCATAATAATATAGCTTGCTACCAACCAATTCATACCTTGTATTAAAAATAATAGTGAAATCACCAAAACATAGAGTAGAAGGCATAAAGGTTTTCCTTCCATAGCTTTTTAGATGCATAAAGGCTAAATAAGACAATTGTCTTATGATCTCGAGGTATGCAACCCTATCTGGCAGAATCTTAGGCATTAAATGTGGTGTTGCCTCAAATCCATATTCTCTACTAACAATACAATCTAAAAAATGCATACCAATCCCCCCAATTGTGACTTATTTTTCCTTCAAAACCCTTCTCTTTTTGGTCAGAGGAACCTTTGTATTTTTGGAGAAAAATTATAATTACATATGTGGCCAAGCAACCTATATAAGGGTTTGACAAAATATTCTTCAAAGTACAAGTATTGGGTTCTCCCACATCTACTATCCCATACGGATGTGCACATTTGCACTGGCCTTGAATTCCCATCACTATCCAAATATTTAATTCTCAATTTCTCTCCCCATATTCCCATCACTTGCCCTTCATAAAGTATCATGTGAATAAGAAGTGAATATTTTTTGAAGATAATAGCTTCACTATTGTTCTTGATGGAATTAAGAGTAGTATTAATGGTGTCAGATAGGTATTCTGCATAATCATAGGGCCTAGCACCTTGGATTTGGATGTCTACAGCGAGAACCATGGGGGCTATAGTCATGTTAGTAGGGGCATCAACTCCAGTACTTGTCCAACTAAATATTAGGTGTATTGATAGTATTCTTCAAACAAATCTACAGAGAATGGGGGCCTTTCATCCCTAGAAAACCTCCTAGGTTGATTTCTTGGACCTTTAGGCTTGTGTAGAGGCAACTTCCACTTCTTCTAGCTTGTCTTCATAGTGCAGTATTCTTCCAACAAATCTCTCATCCATATTTTTTTTTTGAGGGAGGTATCCAATTTGGAAACCATACAAATGTAGTCTCGTGTTGTAATCATGAATTTTGACCCATCGTGTAAGTGAATTTTCCTCATCTTTGGATTGTAATTTCTAGCTAGTTATTTTATTAGTTCTATGTTCACAAAAACATTGGGCATCACAAGATTTCCCAAATTCAAGTTCCATGGTTTTGAAACTGGCCTATTTTTGTACTTCTTCCTATAATGATATATCAACAAGTCATAACCCCTATGCAGAGTCCACACATCCCCCAAATTCTTGTGTTTATTTTCCAACATTTCACATGATTGGTTTAATTGAGTTATTCTTCTTAATTTTGGCCTAAACCCTAGACACCAGTCTATTAAATCTTGGTTTAGTGGCCTATTCTCTATTTTTTCATTTTTCCCTTGGTTTCTCTGGGGTTTTATCCATTTTAACCCTATTTATGTTGCACTTCAATCTATCTTTTGAAAAAATACGTTAAGTTGAGCCAAGATCACTTACTTGAAAGAATGATACAAATTCTAAGCTGCTCACCGTCATCTGATTCTATCCTCTAAATATCCAACCACAATTCACAATGATTTCTAATTTTTGAGAAGCTATATTTATCAAAATTTAGCACGCTTGAGCTAGTTTTGGTTCATAAATGGAACTCGTGCCACCCTTCTAATCAACTTGCACATTAATAGTGGTTGTCTCTTCTATGACTTCATCAGTCAAATCAATCAAGTGAACATTATTTCATTTTTTTCAAAGAGACTTTAATCATGATGCCTATTTCTCTCATCGATGTATCCTTGACTATCTTTTGGAAAATTTCTAAGAGACATTTAGATTTCTCTCTTTGATGTTGCAAAGTCTCTTCAATGCTTACATTTTAGGCTCTTCCCAAGTGGACCCCTATAATTAGATCATCGATAAGACTAGTGAATATCTCTTTCCAAAAAGCCTATATCTCCTTGACATACCCTTATCTCTCCCTTTGTTAATATTACTTGTTAATGATCTGTATGTGACTTTTTCATGTCAAGAAAACTCATTGTTACCTCTCCCTAATATCTCTTAGTCTCATCAATAGTGTTTTCTTGTACCTATGCTAGAATATAGAGGAGACTTTTGATCAATGTCTTTTTGATGTCTCTATGTCTTGCTGACATTTTATTCTCACTTTCTCCTTGAATGTTGGAGAGACTCCTTTATTTCTCTCTTCGATATACCATTGTCTCCTCAATGTTGTCATTTTTCCATGCTTCCTTACTGGTGATCTATGATAATCTCTTGATGTTTGAGAGATGTTTTTTATTTCCTTAATGTTGAATACTCCACATGATTATTCCTTGTCAGTGAGACAAGTTAGATTTTCTCCCCAACATGTCCAAGTCTCTTAGACATATCATTCTTCAAGTTGGCAAGAAGATATTTGAATGTCTCTTAGACATATGGAGGTCTCACCTATATTTTCCATTTTCCCTTCATGCTCTCGTTGAAGAGACTATGGGGTTTGTATAGGATCATAATGGGCCAAAAAGTGGCAATATTATTGGTATGTGTAGGGTATGTGGCTGACGACCTTTTTTTTACCCAAAATTGATGAAAGGAAAAGGGTTTTTAAAGGATATTATCAAATTTCCACCAATATAAATTATGCTTTACTTTGAATTTAATAAATTATTATTATTCACTTTCTAATTGAATGACAACTAAAGTACTGATTGATAGGCTGATTGAAAAACATCTATAGCTTTCAAATGGTATCACATTTTTTGAATCCAAAACATGTGTCACATTCTATGCTTCACATACTATAGGATTAAAAAAAGAAAAAATAAATTTCATGAAGTTTTGACCAAGTTAAGGTGGTTAGACATACGAGTTTTTATATTTTTTAAAATTTGTAATAAAAAAATTCATAGTTAATTATTTACTTGGAAAAAAATTACAAAAAAATATGTGTCACATCAAGACAGGGGTCCTCTACTTATATCTAATATCTTATAAAAAAATATTATCATTTTATTGTCATTAGAGTGGTTAGATAGACACCTACTTATTTTTTCCCTGAAATTTAAGTACTATTGCATTGAAATTTCAAATTTTCACCAAATAGATTTTTTTTTTCAAAATAAACCTAGTAGTTTAGAAACTACATTCAATTTTCTACAGATTCTATTCTTACATATTTTTGAAATAATACAGATAACTTATTCAAATTTTTATGTCAAGTTTCCTAACTCTATTTTTTTTGAATTTTTTGCCACTTAAGGGCCTTTTTTTTCCATGGTGATCCTATACATACCCTATGGTGAGACTCTCCTTGATATTGCATTATCTCGGTGACATGCCATGTGCTGGTATGAGAACATTTCAAAGAGGGAATCCATTTGAGTGTTATGATCAAAGGGCCTTATTTGGTGGTTTATATATGAGGATTTATTAGTGTTAACCATCATGAAATGAATGGAGATGGGACATATGGTGAGTGTGGGAAGATTGGTGAAAATGGAAGTATGAAAAAAATAATGAAGGTGGACTTTTTGGATCCAACACAACCACAACAGAATTCTGCATAGGTGAGTTGGAGATCAAAGTTCTCATGAGGTGATTAGGTACGTGTGGAAATTAGGTTGTAGGGTACTTGGAATCACTAGACAAGGTCTTGATACTTTGTGGGCTTAGATTATGTAGGCACACAAAGGTTGAAGGATGTTTGGAGATAAGTCATTAAGTAATGGCATCTGGGGAACGACAACCTACAGGAGGAAGTTTGCATTGTGGGACTCGAGGAGAACTTGGGCATGATGGGCTTTGCCTTAGAGTGTTAACATTTTGGGCCATGCGGATGGAAGTTATTGGGTTGTTGCAAGTAATTTTTCATTAAGGAATGGCCAAGGAGGAGTGGTAGTCTACAGATGACAGTCCACATGGGTGGCCCTGCATCAAGCTCGCTAACTTGGTTTTTATGCCAACAACCTTCAAAATCTTGGAAAAGGAACAAGCACCCTATGGGGTCTGTAGTGTGGGAGGACAGAGGTGTTTGGATTCTAGATAGCAACAATAGACAAAAAAAACTCTAACAATTTCTACCTATAGTGAAATTCCTGCATGGTCTTTAGACATAGTAAATTTTTAACAATGGTTGGGTTTGGGTTCATTGAATGGAAGGGATGGAAGTGGATCTCATGGTGCAAGGAGGAATTAGGACTTGGCACTTGGGATAGCAAGGAGAAGGAGACGACAACCTGACAATGGAATGTTGCATGGACAAGCCTGCATTGAATTAGTTAGGAGTTTGTTAAAAGGTCTTAGGTCTGGTGTGGGGTTGGGTATGTAGAAGGGAATTAAGCTTTCACCCATAAGAGACGTTGAAAGGGAGGATGTCGCTCGCAAGAGGAATCCCATGTAGGTATTCTTGCAAAATGGAAAGGACAATTTTTTCTCCAAAACTCTCAATATCAATATCAATTGAGGATGGTGGCAGTGATGGTGTAGGCCACATGAGTTTTCCTGTCATGAACTAAACGATGATAGTGTTGTGAGATTTCACATAGAGGTGGTTTATGATTTAAGGTCAAGTATACCAAGAATTTCAAGTGTAGTATTGAAGATTGTGAAGGTTTTGGCATTTTTTTTACAAGGATTCTTAACCATTTACAAACCCTAACTATAAAAGAAATTTTTGAAACACCAGACAACTAAAGAATGACAAGCTTACCTTGAAATCATAGAAAAATTCGAAGGAAACTATTTTAATTATGTTGCAGGATCATGTGTGAGCAGGAGAAACTTTTTTTTCCATTTTGTCTCTCCTTAAAATTTGAAAATACAAATGAAAATGGAAAGTGGGGCAACATATCTATAAGACAAAGTAAATTAATGGCATGAATTAAATTTTGGGTATGATGACATATTAGGTAGTTAAGCTTGTAGAAACTTGATTAGGCATGGCCGTCGGTGAATACATGGATGTCAAAGGATGATGCAGGACCTTCCATGTGAGCGGATTCCCTAGGTTGGTTGTTAGCTAGCTACAAAATAATAATGACGAACCACAAACAACTACCTGCAAAAGTGGGTCCATAGGGCCTGGAGGACATCGGGGAAAAAGGACAAGGGAAACCCGTAGGTCCAGACCCATAGAGATAAAACACTTAGAAAATTTTTGGGTGTGATTTTGGTCAAAGGGAAATTGATGACTTTACTACATGTGACTAACTCAAGCTCTAAAATAGGGGCACAAAAAATGAGGAAAAGGAAAAAAATGACTTGACAAAGATGAAAAAAATAAGGGGGTCCCTGGTCTAAATAGGGTATGTGTTCTATAGGCACAACAAATGGTGACTTCACTAGGAGAATGCTCTCAGTCATTTTGAGGGAAAGGATTCATTTGGGACCTAGAATCTTCAGTTTCATAGACTATAAGCCATTTTCCATATGCGAACTAGAAACTTAAGAGATGATGAAACCCTTAGTTGAACTGAGTCACAAAATACTTCAAAAGTGTGTAGTGGTTTCATTCCCCTCTCTTAGAGACCATACAAGATAACAATCAATTGACTGAGGCAAGCTACATGAGTTGTCTAACCCCAAAAGTAACCTGGACATTGCTTCTCTGCTAGTCAAGCGTCCATAGCCCTGATGGAGTTGTCATTGTGACCCCATGAAAATTTCTCTATTTCCAGTTGAGTATCCATAGCCCCAATAGAGTTTTTTGCACACCCAAAAAATTGCTTGTTTCAAAATTTTCTTTTTTTGTTGTTCCTTTTCATATTTTCTTTCAATACTCATTTTTCTCAACTACATAAGCACTAAAGCCTATAGTGGGTTTGAAATCACAATGGTTACTAGAGTAGACCTAATATTTTGTCACTTGTCATAGCTTCATAATGACTATCTGATAACTCATCAAGAGTACTTAAAATGTATGTCATGTATAATTTGAGGTAAGCATGAAGGGATTCAAATAAGGGTTCTATCCTAGATCAAGTTAGAGTTAAAATAAGGAAACCCACCTCGCAAAGGTGAATATAAATTAAAAGTAGCTAATGAAGACTTATCCAAAGAAAAAATGGGAGTGGGAAGCAAAGTGGACCCTCTAACGAGCCAGACATGGCCACCACATCAAGATTGAAACACCCTCATCAAAAAAAAATCTGGGACAATGAGCAAAAGCGAAGCAAAAGAAAAAGAACCTACTCTAACTATATACAACTATATACAAAGGAGAGGAGCTTGGAAAGCTTAGGAAAGGAAATAACGCTTGGGGAACTACCCATTGATAGGAAACAAGACATCCTCTCTAGTGGGGGTCTTAAGGCGAAATGCATTTTCTCCTAGAATCTTGAAAATCTAAAAGGGTCCAAGCTAGACCTTGCCAAATTTTTCATGTCCCCCTTTCTTCTCAAGGGCCTTTGCCCAACATAGGACTAAATCAACAATTCTAAAGGCCTTCACTTTGTCTCAGTGATCGAACCATCTTTTCACTATGCCTTGGTGTTTGGAAACAAAAAATATTGCTCGATCATGAACTTCTTCTAAATGTAGCAATTCAGCTAGGCAAGCCTCTTGGCATTCCCCCTCCTCATAATATGTGTTAACAAATTGGAGTGTGGGGATTTTGAGGTGGACTAGGAAAACAAGCTCTAGTAGATGAGAGAAAATAGGGAATTACCCAAGGCAGCCTTATGAAATGTGTGATTTTCCCATAAGGAAAAATGCAACTAGGTGTGCCAATCTTTTGGGTTCTTGTCAAGCAGCTTCTAGATGACAATTAATAAATTTTTGTTTGTAGACTCAGCTAGGTCATTCCCTTGCAGATAGTAATTGGAGGAGAATTTGAGTGTGATCCCATAATCAAAGGCCTAACTAGAAAAATTGAGGGATGAAAAGTCAGGACCATTGTCACACATGAGTTAAAGCAATCAACTAAAGTGATTCAAAATAAAACTTTCCAAAAAAATTAGTAACAACTTCAGTTTTACATTGCCTACATGCTATTGCTTTGGTCCATCTAGTGTAGTAATCAGAAGTAGTTAGAATGTACCTATGTCCTGCAGAGGATGGCGAACTTACCAATCCAATGAAATTGAGTCCCCACTAAGCAAAAGGCCTTGCCTCCATGATTGGTTGCAATGGGACAACAACATTTCTCTCCCTGGTAGCATAGATCTAATAGACATGGTAGGTTCTAACGTCGTTATGTGCATCTTTGAACAACGTTGTCTAGTAGTACCCTACATGTAGGATTTGATGAGCAGTCAAAGAGCTAGATCCGTGACCGGTGCCAAATTTATCATGAAATTCCCTCAACACTTGAGTTGCTTCTTCCATTCTGAGGCACCTAATAGATTATTTCATGGTTTCTCTTATATAATATGGATCCTTGCAGCATATAGTTATTGCTCTTCAATCTCAAAGCATGCTTTTATACTCCTTGTAGCTATGATGGGAACTTGTTGTTCAACAAATAATAGACAATGTCATCATACCATTCTCATGGAGAAACATCCTCTAGCTGGTATTGTTGCACTGTAAGCTCAGGTCATATTTCTACTATGGTACGAGAGAGGGCTTTCCCTCGAACTAGCTTCATGGGTTGAATCTCAATTTCATATTCTTGTAGCAAAGTGACCCATTTTTATCTTCTTTCTTCGAACTAATTTTGCATTAATAGGGTCTTGAATGTTGGATCTGGAACAATTGTAAACTCCTTGTTCCAAAGAATATAGTGCCAATTTTTTTTAACTCCTCTTACAAAGGCATAGGCTTTCTTTTCAACATTGTGGTACCATAATTCTACATCTTTTATTAGAGAACTCATAAATTCAATGGGGTGCTCATTTCCTTCATAATCTTTCTACATTAGCATGCTCATGCAAGAGTGATCTGGAGTGAAAGAATAAATGTAGAATGACTTAAGATAGTATGGACTGACCAACATTAAAGAATTTGCAATTGCTCTCTTAATTTCTTAAAAAGCTTGCTTGGATTCCAATGTCCACTCCACTTTAGCATCTTCTTTGAGCATGGGGTTCAATGGCTTGACAATTTCTATGAAGCCTGTGATGAATTTCCTAATGAAGTTGATTTTCCCAAAAAAGGACTTCATTACCTTTTTATTGCCTGGAAGCTAAATTTTTAAGATAGATTGGATGTGTTTTGGGTCAATTGAGATTCCTTTCTCTAAAATCACATGTCCTAGTTACTTTTGCTTAGTCACCCCAAAGATGCATTTCTTAGGGTTTAATGAGATTTTGAACTCTCCACATTTTTTAAAAATATTGAACAATTCAGAGATGTGGTCTCCCCTATTCATAGAGAACATGATGAGATCATCCATGTATATGATGATGCACTTTCCAATGAATTCCTTAAAGGAAATGTGCATGGCATGTTGAAAAGTAGCGCCATAATTGATTAATCCAAATGACATCCTTCTATATGCAAACATTCCCCATTTTTTAGTAAATGAAATTTTATGCCTATCCTCATATTGCACCATCACCTAATTATATCCTAAGTATCCATCAAGAAATGAAATCAATTGTCACATGTTCACTATTTGTAATACTTCATCCAATGAGGGTACTAGGTAGTTTTCCTTTTTAGAGGCCCTATTGAAATTTTTGAAGTCTATGCATAATCAGATTTCCCCATTCTTCTTTCTAACTAGAACCAAAATTTCCACCCATGTGGAGTTCCTAACTAGGAAGATAATTTTGGATGACAAAATATTCTAAACCTCTTTGAAAATAATTGGCTCAAACAACACATTGATTGAGCATTGACATTGTCAGAAAGGCCTCACATATGGCTTGAGGGGAATGGTATGATTGATAATTGAAGTATCATAGGTTTTCAAGTCTTTGTATTCCCAAGAAATTACATCATGGTAGGCATGCAAGGTGCAAATGATCCCCTTTCTTTCATATGGTGTGCACACTTTTCCAATGATGATATTTATAACTTCCTCAGTCATGCCCATGTTGTGAGCATCACACTGATTGTCTATTGACTCCTTCTTACTTTAATAATCTTGATCCCTTATCTAATCCAAGTCAAATATTATTTCTAGCTAAACCATACACTATGGTATTGTATTATATTTTAGGTTGATGACCCCTTCTATGTCAAGTTTAGCCTCTTCTGGTTCTACTTCATCAATGATTTGAGTTGAAAACACATTAAAACTAGTTATGAAATCAAGGATGTTCTTGTCA
The DNA here is from genome assembly GCA_007258455.2 of Sequoia sempervirens. Lineage (NCBI taxonomy): Eukaryota > Viridiplantae > Streptophyta > Pinopsida > Cupressales > Cupressaceae > Sequoia > Sequoia sempervirens. Next base: position 1,112,775,862 of record VDFB02271358.1, on the reverse strand, counting down.
GCATTAAAAAATTGAAATTTGGTGATGTTGTTAGGTACTAATGGGGTAGAGGTGAATTCTACAGTAAATTTTTTTAATTCAATTAAGGAAAAAGGCTAGAGGGTTCTTGTTGCTTAGGCTAATGCATCAGTAGTATGATTCTTACCATGTGGGATCAACTAAATATTGAATGCATGTAAGTCCTCTATAAGATCCCACACCCTGTTTCTATAGTTTTCTAACCTTCTGTCATTACAAAAGTAACGTTTCCTAACTTGTCTCACTATCAACTCAGAATCACCAAAGACTTGCAACATTTTAACTTTATTAATGCCATTAAAAGAAAATGAACTAATGCTTCATATTCTGCTACATTATTTGTACAATAAAATTGACGTCTATGGGTGTCAAAATATAATAAAAATGAAGTCTATGGGTTTCAAAATATGTCTTACCTATGGGGATGATGAGCTCAAATCTGGCTCCAATCCTTTCTTAGAGTTGGATCCGTTAAAGCACAACATCTAGAACCACGAAGAGTCTTTTACTTTGGAGCTAGTTAGGCACACTTCCTTCCATGGTTGTGCATATGGTTCTATATCCTTAGGTGGATGCATGTATATAAGCTAGTTGTAATATTTTTGTCCTCTTGTAGCTTCTTTTGGGGAGACCTATCCCTATATGCTTGAATGTTTTTTGACACAAGCAGTATTCAAATTCAAAATGAGATACATTATGTACCCTACACCAACTTAGTAGTAGTAGCTCCTAAAAATCCATTATGGTTCCCAAATTGAGTTAATCTTGTGCGTATTTCTACATAAATTCTTTGAATCCATCCAACAATCCAAGGTTACCATCTTTTTAGGATTCTTCATTTTCGGTTTTAATCAGCACCTCGATACTATCAATGACATGGATTAAGTTGGTGGGAGGACTACATAATACAAGAAGGACCTCTTCTACCACTTCTTCTTCTCAAAACCCTTAATCATCTTGATAGGCCACTAGAGAATAATTTCCCAGTTTGGTCTCTATGAATAACACCTCATTTGCATTGTTATACTCTATGATCATAAACTTCATTCGATGCTCCCGATCAATGTGGATTTGATTAGGCATCCCCTACCAAGGTAGCCACAAGTGGGAATAATCTAATGCAACATAGCCATTTAAGGCTCATGTGAAATCCCTTCCGAGTATGATGTTGTAGGTTTCCGAAATATAGGCAACCTAAATGTCTATAACCTATTGGACTCTCAAATCCACGACAATATACATGGGTATTCTATTCAATTTCCTAACTATGTTCACTTCTGTCTTATCCAGCTAGGTTACCTTCTATTAGGAGGGAGTTGGAGTTATTCCTAAGGCATTGCACACTACCAATGCAATGACGTTAGCTGAGGCCCATGAATCAGGAAAGCATTTATGCAAATTCTTACCAAATGTTTTTCTTGTAAAAAAAGGAGGGGTCTCTAGCTTCCCTTGGAATAGCCCCACATATATGTTGGCCTAGGTTACTTGAGCCTTTTCTTTTTCATTGGATTTATCCGCTACTTGCACTTGATTAAACTCCTTGGGGGGAGCTTTGTCTACTAGTCAATTTTTTTTGACTTGCTAGTTTGGGGGTTGATTAGGTTTCTTTTCCAAGATTTCCCTAATTATAGGCTCACTTTGGGAGGTGTCAAATGAAACCACCTTGGAAGGAGATTCTTGGGTTGACTTGGATGGAGTAGTTCCATTGAGAATTCTAAATAAATCATTTTTGATAGTCTGGAATCTAAGTAATTCAAAAGCTAAAAGGCACAACTTAATCTTCTTGAATTCTTCAGCTATGTATTCCCCCATTTGTTCAACCTCTGCATTGAAATATTTTCCTTGGGAAGAACTATTAGGCTAATCTTGATTTTTATTTTCCTACCTATTCCCATTGAAGTATTTGGTAGGCACATGGGGATAGGTAGGATTATTGTTGGCATTAGAATAAGGCAGGGTACTAACGTTGTTCAAAGGAGTAGAAGTCATGAAAGGAATACCATCCTACCTATTCCTCAGGTTGTAGGGAGTTTCCCCTTGGTGGAACATATGGACTTCATCCTCATGAGGTTCTTCCTCATCTATTGAACCATTATCTAGTGAATCAAAGAGCTAAGATAAAGTATCATCATTACTTACCTCTTTCATTTCTTCACCTTTGGGGGAAACCTCCTTCTCGGGTGCATTAGTTTCACTTTTTAGGAAAGGATCTTGGCTGAACACCATCATTGAGGAATTATATGGCTCTGAAGGAGCTAATTCTTGGAAACTTGAGCCATCAAATGCATTATGTACTTCCACTTGAAAAAATTATACAATAGTTTGTAATTTTGGGTAATCCAACTCAAAATACTTAGTCATCTTGTGGATCTGGAACCATCCGAATAGGATAGCCTCAACTACATAAAACCTTGTCAAAGACTTATTTGCACATGTTGGTTGATTGAGAGGTGTAGGGACACCTCCATTATTTTTCCTTATGTTCCAAATTTTATTTTTCCTTTGTGTGGTCCTTCATTCAAAGTTTTGGCCTAAATTTTGTCCTCTTTCATAAATTTTCCCAAAAGAAACACCCAAATCATTATTGTATTAGTTGAGGTTGGCTTGGATGCTCCTTTGAGAGGATTGAAACTAGTTGTTTTGATTCCTCAAATATGTCATCTCCATAGATAGATTCTTTACCATTTTGGTCAATTCAACAATCTGATCCATCTTTGCATTGTTTTGTGGTGGCACTAAATTATGAAGGAGTATAGGTTGGGTCATAGATTGGTTCTGCTATGCAAGTGGGAATTTTGAGATTTTTAGGTATGTAGGCACTTGAGGTTGTTGATTTTAAGCCTTCTACTATGAAGGATACAAATAATGGTGCTTGGTTCAGTGGTTGCCCTAGATGTGGCACTATTGGTAGCTGAGGGACTTGATTCAACATGGGTGTTTGATTGGCCAAGGCATGGGTAAGCCCTTGGATTCGATTTGGATGAGAAGTTAGCCCTAATGAGGGAAAAAAACCAATGATATGCTGCCCAAATTTTTTTCTTGTTGTGATTGCTTCCTCATATACATCCACCAACCTGGCAGGCAAAGGGCACATCATTTTTTAGTAATGTGAAGGTAAGATTATCCAAGGCTATGTAATAGACTTTCCTAGTTGAGGCATCATCAACCAAATACTGTGGCTGCAACTTCATGTAAGCTTTTTGGAATTGGTCATTGAAGGAGCTAATGGGCTTATTAACCTCCCTCCTAATAGACATAAACTATTGGTATAACTCAGAGGAGCTCGCGGGAAGATTGAACTTTTGCAGAAAAGTTTTCTTCATTTGGTCCCAAGTAGTGATGGGTTCAATCAGTAGATGGATGTACCAATAGAAGACCTCATCCCCTAATGAGTAGGGAAAGAACCCACAAGCCACATCTTCATGTTCTATTTGCATATCCTTCAAGTCTATTGAGAAGATATTGATGTGCTCTTCTGATGTCCTTTGTGGATCTCATGGATGGAACTTAGTGAAAAATCCTCTTGGGTTCTTTGGCATGTCATGATAATCATTGAAGGATAATGGAGATGGATTGTTACCCAACCAAGCAATTGTGGGAGGAATAGGTTGCATTTGTTGTGCTATATTAACTTGACACTATAATGAAACAACAATTAGGGTAGTGCCCTATAAATGAAGCATAGGGGTTGGGACAACACCTTGGCTATGGGAGGTGAAGGGTGGAAAGGAAGTTTGGGGTGAATGAAAGGAAGGAAGTGTTGTTGGGAGTGAAGGGGAGGAGTGAGGTGGATGGATGGAAGGAGATGGAGAGGATGGAGGGGATGGAGGGGATGAAATTGATGCTTCTCTCCTTTTGACTCTCTTAGCCTTGGTGGGAGGTTTTAGCTCTTGGAATTATCCCTTGTCTAGAGTAGATCTTAGAAATCTATGAAACCTTTGAGGGGATGAGGACCCAATTTGATCTAGCTTATCTTGGATTCCCTCCTTCTAGAACTAGTTATATTGATGGGTGTTATGGCACATTCTCAACATAGACAATGCACAAGTGCAATGCCTCTCTTGAAAGGTAATTCCTACAACTAAGTTTTAGAAATCACCCAAGGTCTCTTAGGTGTCAGGTCATGAATAAGCTTGGAATTGTTTAGTTGGTTGATGTGATTTTTTGGTAATCACAAAGGGAATTTATGGTTGAATAAGCATGGAAATAATTGGATCTACAAAAGGAGTTTTGTTAAATTCTATAAATGAAAACAACTGCTGCAAGTTTAAGACAATGATCTAGAACTCCTATTTACTCATCAAATTTGGCTTTAGGATGATTCTACAACTTTTTCTTAACTTTAGTTTTCAAATAAAGGTCAAAAAGGAAAAGTGATAAGGAGTTTCATAAACTTGCAACTAATGTTGAACAGTAGTAATGGAGGATACTATTGATGGCGATTTTTGCACCACAACAATGCAAGCAAAATATTGCTATTCTACTCCTCCTGAAAGAGAAAGGCAACACATGGATGCCTTAGCTCCCAAGGTCTTTGTAGTTGGGTCTCATTTGTGCTGATGTTACTTAGTGGTCAATGCAATAGTAATATTCAAAGGGCCAGCTGGTGTTGAGCTGCTAGATTGTTCTATGATTAAGCATGAAATAAAACCTACTCTAATAGGGGTTCTTTTAAAGAAATATAAAAAGATGAGTCAGAGTTTTGAAACAGAAAAGAACAATAGTTCCTCCAACCTTAACCATACTTGTTAACTTCAAGGAATTTATAAACCAAAATTGCAGAACAAAGTAAACTTGTGATTGACACCCAACCTCTTTCATTCATAGTGTTAATTCACATAACAAAGTTTTTAGCTACCATTTAAATAAATAAAAAATAACATTTTATTCCTTGAAGACCTCACAAATCAAATGATTAATTAAACAAATATCATTCAAGAACACAACAAGAAGTAGATTAAACTATGATTGCTTCTACTATCAATAAAATAGATAAGCAATATTTACAAAGCTGGCACAATCACCAGTGTATAGAGAATCTATTTCTCCAAACTATTTCCAACTACACTAAAAGAACTTAGAAAATAAATAGTAGCCTATACTGAAATCTACTTGTTAACCAAGAAGACAAAAAGAAGCTCTTATCACTGAGAATCAAGATGTAACTCTATTTCCTTCTATTAACTGACTAACTCCTAACAGTTCTTAGTCTAAAAATTCTCTAATCCTAGAAGTTCTAATAAAATTTCTAACTCTAAATTTCTAACTCCAGAAATTCCAACCTTTACAAAGAGGCGAGAATGCCTTATATACAAAATGCACAAGGATGTGTTGTTCCCTACACTAGGGTTTACAAACTATCTGCATCCTATAGGAGAGTCGGCTCTTAGATCTTTTGAAGAAAATTGGTTGTGCATTCAATGTGAATCCTCATTGTCCATGTTGATGAAATATTTCCACCCATAGGGAAGTCTTTTTAGATCTTTTGGCAACTACAACATTAACTCTAGCATCTTCGTGTCCACCTTTGAACTCTCTTGCAGTCCACCTTGAATGCTCAGAATATCCTCATTAATACCAAATTGCCTCTATCAGTGGTCACCATAGCTGTTCCTCTGAGTCATGGTTTCTTCTATCACTCGGCTTCCTTTTTGTTCTAGGACTCCTCTGCTCATTGACCACCTTCTGGAAGTGCCATCGGGCATCCCTGCAGATCTAAAGACCACCACCTGAACAGATTCATTGCCAACTATTCTCAGAAAGAGTCCATCAGGTTACAATTTGTTAGTCTTTCCACAGGGGCGATCAATCGAGCAATGGCTCAACCCTAGCTCTCTTTGTTTGGTCAATCACAGGCGAGGTAGGATTCTTTGGTGGTTAGAAGCAGACCATTTTAAATCGCATGTCATTGAGACACCATCGGTGTCTCCCTGATGCGATTTCATCCTATAATAGTTATCGGCATAGCCTGGGTCATTCGGTGAAACATTTTGGCAGGCTACAAAAGTCACATCGAGCTCACAAAACCAATCGGAAAGACTGCATGCTCTCGGTAAGACATCCTGGCGAACCTTAGGATCCCATGGCGATTTCATTTTCATGTCAGCAAGAGTTTCAGCGAACTCCTTTCATTCTTGCAGAGCTCTCCCTTGTCTTTCTTTGGTGTGACTTTTGATCATCGGTGAGACCTCTCACTGCATTCATTTTCCTTCACCGAATTCTAGTATCTCCAGGACCTTCTCGGGTCGGGAGGACATCTTACTGATCTCGTTGCATTCATTCCAAGTCTCCCTGATTTAGAGCCTTTTGGCATGACTTCTGCTCTTTGGCAAGACATCTTGTTGAGAGCGTTATCTTTTGGTGATCTTAGATTACTATGCCGATGGTGCTTTTGTCATGGGGACCTCATGGGGAAGTCTTCCTTACCTCCTGATGGGCCCATTCTGTATGTCGAGGTAACTTTGATGTTTCAGGGAGACCTTATGGTGAACTCCCCTATTTCACCAAACTCTGTTGTCGCCAAGACCCCTCTTGTGGTCATACCGATATGCTTTCCTTTTCTCTGCTGGTGTCCCTGTAACATTCCCCTGTCAGGGAGACGTCTTATAGATACATTATGCTTCACCGAGGGATCTCCATAAGCACATCCTTTGTTATTGTGACAACCTGATTCTCTTACCGATGAAACAATATGTCGGTGAGACTTTATGGGTCGGCAAGACTGCTAGAGCTCACCCCAATAGACTTCCTCTTGTGCTTTGTCGATGTGACCCAAAGATTTCACCAAGAATTCTTGGTGAAGAAGATGAATCCCGCCGAAGTGTTTGCTCATTGCACGGTAGTCCATGAGACCTCCTAGATTTGCTGAGACATCCTTTTGCAGATGGAAAGCTCCTTTTGATGCTAGTCGACAAGACTTTAAGATTTTTCCAAGACCACCCCCCGAAGAAAAAATTCATGCCGATAGATTCTTGTATGTAAATTCCACTCACTGTGACATCTCTGGGGTCTTGCCAACTGTTGCCTTAGCTGATTTTCATGACCAACTGGACTGGTGAATGCATTCCAGCTAAGTTCCCTTGGCAAGTATCATCATGTGTAGGGTTTAATCCTGCATTCAACAAAGAAAACCATAGTAAAGATCACACAAATAGAAGTTACTTCATCAAAATCATCATTAAAATGAATCTTATGTCAATAGGGTACCATTAAATCTTCAAAAAAATGATGATACAAACAGTTTGGGTTTTAGGCCAACCCACGGAATCAAACTTAGGGAGGAATTTCAAAGAATTCTGAGCCAGGTGGATTTTAGTGGAATAAGCATGAAAACACCCATTAGAAGCTTAATCCAATCCTTATCAAACTAGGACAACATGTGAGATCTTCAAAATAGCATAAAGGAAACATAAAATGCATCATCATTTGTTAACTCACCTTACTACTCCACATTTCTTCACATTTTACCAAATTTCGGTGAAATCCACCTTCCAGTAGGGGACAACTTTCAAGAAAATTTCCTGGTCCACGCAGAATTCCATTTCCCTGAACCACAATGCTCAGCTAGAGTTTGAAGATCCGGGAAAATCTGGATCAGGTGGAAAATCCTGAATGAATTGAGGTATGAAGGAATTTTGTTCCAAATCCAAGGCATATGATGACTCGACTAGGAAAACCATTTTCAAGAATCTGAAAGATTCAGCTACTCTTGGTTCATGACCATCACAACTCTAGTCGGGTCAGTTATAACCAAAGCTAGAATCTCAAATGTAAGTCAATCAATGGATACCCCTGAATCAATTGTACATCACCCTTTTGTAAATTTTCCAAAAGATTTGGAGTCCTTTAAAATGATATCCCAGGCAACTAGTCAGGCATCCAAGCCTCGATGAAGATACCTCTAACAGCAACTACCAAGATGTCCATAGCCCCGGTAACACCCATACATATTGAATACATTTAGATGGATCTGGGTTGAAAACTACCATGGAATAGGACAAAAAGGGAAGACAAACAAAGGATAGGCAAAAACTATTCAACATGATGAATTGAGGATAGAATCACCCAATTAAAGACCACAATAGATGCAGATTAGATTTATACACAGATAAAGAGAAAATTATTTACACAAAGAGCATCACACAAGCAGAAACATGGAAATAATTTACAAAAACACAAGTTATTTGCAAATAGGAGACAAAATAAATTATTTACATAAAGAACAACAAACTACCTATATACAACACATAAATTAACGAGCCTCAGGATTCAAAATAATGCTTGAGCAACTACCCATTAACAGGCAAAGGAACAGGTTCTCCAGTTAGAGTACTTAGTCTAAAGGCATTTTCCCTTAGGATCTCAGCAATTTGGTAAGGGCCTAACCAGAGTTTGTAAAACTTTTGGTGATTGCCTTTCTTTTCACCAGCCTTATCCCATAATAGCACTAGGTCTGATATCCTAAAAGCCTTTATCTTGGCTCTTTTGTCAAACCAACATTTGACAATAGCCTGATGTCTAAAGAGTTGTTGTAAGGAAACATCTCTTTGTTCTTCTAGTTTTAATAGTGTAGCTAGTCTTACCTCTATCCTATTATCACTAGAGTAAAATTTATGCATGAATTCTAGGATAGGTATTTGCAGATGTATAGGAAAGATAGGCTCTTGGCCATATACCAGCTTGAATGGTGAAGTGTTTAAGGAAACCTTAATCCTAGTCCTATCTGCCCATAATGCAAATCTAAGCTAGGTGTGCCAGTCTCTAGGGTTATGTTCTAACAGTTTCTTAATCACCCCTAAGAGATTCTTATTGGTAGACTCTGCAACTCCATTTCCTTGCGGATAGTAGTTTGAGGAATATTTCAAGATAATCTTGTGATCATAGGCCGAAGAAATAAACTTAGCAGAAGAGAAAGAAAAACCATTGTCACATACTAGAGCGAAGGGTACCCCAAACCTTCTATTGATGCATTCGGTGAGGAACTTGATCACTACCACCGTTGTGTTATTTTTGCAAGGTATGGCCTCTATCCACCTTGTGCAGTAGTCAGTAGCAGTCAAGATGAATTTATGCCCTATAGTGGAGTTTGGGTTAATAACCCCAATGAAATCTAATGCCCATTGGGCAAATGACCTTACCTCATAGACATGCTACAAAGGCATGGCTTGATGGCGTTCCCTTGGTGTAGAAATATAACATACGTGGTAGGTTCTTACGTGTTGATGAGCATCCTTGAATACACAGGGCCAGTAATAACCAGATCAGAGGAATTGGTGTGCCATAGAATCTGCAGACCCATGACCTGTGCCATGCTTCCCATGAAACTTAGAAATCACCTGCTTGGCCTCTTTATGATCAAGGCATCTAAGGTATACTCCTTCAAAATTCCTCCTGTATAGCAACCCTCCTTTGAGCATGTAATGAGAACTCCTCAATCTTAGGGCTCTCCTTTGAGTGGCATTCATTCCTTCTGGACATCAATTGTTGAGTATAAAGGATATGGTATCAGCATACCAGGGGTCATTAGAGAAAGACTGGGTCGTATATTACTGGTAGATGATGTTGCTGCCAGCATTCGCCATGGACTAAGATAAGCCTGGACCCCTAACTAGCTTCATGGGATGTATCTCCAGATTGAATTCTTGCAGGATGGCCATCCATTTGCCTCTCCTGTCTCCTTGCTTGCTCTGCATGAGTAAAGACTTCACAGTCGCATCAGGAACTACAACAATGATTTGGCTTCGAAGAATGTAATGCCGAAACTTTTTGACAGCCCGAACTAGCATGAAGGCTTGCTTCTCTAGGGGTGGGTACTTGATTTTTGCATTCTTAAAGGGAGTTCTCATGAAAACAATTAGCCTCTCCTCTGACTCTTCTTTTAGTTGAGTTAACACTATTGTGCACGAGTTTTCTGAAGCAAAACAGTAGATGTAAAATGTTCTGAGATAGTTAGGGCTAGTGAGCATAAGTGCCTCTAAAATGGACCGCTTGACTTATGAGAATGCAACCTTTGCTTGATCAGTCCACTCCACCTTGGCGTCCTTCATCATTTCATTTAGCGGCTTTACAATCTCCGCAAAGCCCATGATGAACTTTCCCATGAAGTTGATTTTCCCAAAGAAATACCTCATTTCTTTCTTGCTTCCTGGCCTGGTGATCTTTAGAATGGATTCAACTCAATCTGGGTTAATTGAAATCCCTTTTTCAGAAATTATGTGCCCTAACAGCTTCCCTTCAAAATCCCCAAATACGCACTTTTTTGGATTTAGGGAGACACCATATTGGATGCATCTCTTGAGAACTTTGGCTAAGTCTACAGCATGATTGAGTCAGTCCTTGGAGAACACTGTCATGTTGTCTATGTAGACAATGATGCATTTTCCAATTAGGTCCTTGAAAGCTATGTCCATGGCACCCTGGAAAGTTGCTCCAGCGTTTATCAGACTGAATGGCATTCTTTTGTATGCAAATGTCCCCCACTTTGTAGTGAAAGCCATTTTCATCTTGTCTTCAAAGTTGACCATTACCTGATTGTATCCAGAGTAACCATCCAAGAATGACATCATCTGGGCTCCATTGACAGTCTACAAGACCTCGTCCAGTGAGGGAAGTGGGTAGTTATCCTTTTCTAAAGCCTTATTTAGGTTTCTAAAATCAACAAATAGCCTGATCTGCTCATTTTTCTTGTGGACTGGAACTAAGTTAGCTACCCACGTTGAATGGTGCATAGGGAAGATTATCCTTGCAAACAACAACTTCTGAACTTCTTTATAGATTAATGGCTCAATCAGGGCATTGACAAGGTGTTGCTTCTGTCGGAAGGGCTTGATCTTAGGCTTCAAGGGGATAGTGTGAGTCATAACAGAATCATCAAATGTTTGGAGGTCTTCATACCCCCAAGCAATCACAACAATATCCTTTTTAAGCACCCTCAATATGTCTTCTCTAATTGCTTCAGGGCAAGTCTTCCCTATGTATACATTCCTTTTAGGGCTAGCATCAATCAAGTTAACTGTTTCATATTCACCTCCCTTCTCTTCAGCTAATATTTTCTCTCGAGCCCTTGGATCTTAGTCAAAAATTATTTCTAGAGCAACCATTCCCTTGGGAATGTTATTAGTTTTCAGATTAAGGACCCCTTTTGTATCACAATTTCCAGGGTTCCAATCTCCTTGATTCCTATTAGAATCATTAATGATTTTCCCTTCAAAAACATAAGAACTTGCTAGGAAAGCAAGGATATGTCAGTCATCATGGAAAACTTGAAAATTCTTAACATTGTCAGGAACAGCTGGGGTGGACATTAGTTCCACTAAGAATCTTTTGAATTTGGAGCCTTCCATAGGTTCCAAAGTGCTTGCAAAAATAACCAGTGAATCAACTATCTGATTTTCTTCTCTAGGGATTAAGCTAATCCCAAAGGCATCAATGTCTTTGATCAGGTTCCATACCCTGTTGCTATATGATGCCATCCTCTTGTTGTGACATGTATATTGGCTATGCACTTGCCTGATAACTATTTCTAAATCTCCCTTGACCATCAAGGTAGTGATCTTCTTCTTATGAGCAAACATTAGTCCCCATGCAAGAGCTTCATAATCTGCCACGTTGTTTGTGCATCCAAATTGCAACCTGTAAGAAGCAAAGAAGGTTTCCCTTGAGGGCTATTTAGTACAATTCCAACACCACTGCCTGTCTTAGATTTGGATCCATCAAATGTAAGGGTCCACAACTGATCAGGGGTTTGGGTTGATTTCTTTGAAGTTGTTCTGGGAGTTTGATCTAGATGAGTTAGGGATGGGACTCCTTGATCTTTTACATCAGGTACAAAGGAAGGGTATTCAACTAGTTCCTTTGGTATAATTTCCAATTCCTGCATAGATATATTATGTGACCCACCATTACCCTCTCAACATTCGCTTGCATCTTGGGGTTTCTCTTCAAAAACATGCTGATTTGGAAGTGTGTCTAGAGTAAGTTTGATCTGAGAAGGGATTTCTTTTGAAAGTATTGTATCCCTGGCTAACATGGTTGCTTCCTTGGCCTCAAATGAGAAGCAGTTTGCAATGGTCTTAGGGCGACTTGTGCCAACTTCCTCAGCTTGGGAAACATTATTTAAAATGTCCCTGGAAGGTTGACAAGTTAATTCAGAATGACTTTGATAATGTACCTTGCACCAGTTAGGGAGCAGGAGACTTTGCAGATCTATATCTGCCCCTAAGACCAGTTTGTCTTGTTGTAGCTTTCTAAACAAGGCCTATTGATTTTCACCAATGGTGGGGTCAATGTTTTTTTTTTTTGACATGTCTTTAACACTAAGAACTGAGAAGGTTAAGATTTCCTCTTGTTTATAAACCCCCATCTCAATCTCAAAGTAAGCCACCTCATTGAGACAATCATACTCAATGATAATATGCTTGAGACGAGGCTCACTTTCAATCCTAATCTAATTAGGAATCCCTTTCTATGATAGCCACATATGTGAAAAGTCAAGGGCAAGATATCCCCCTAAATTTTTCATCAAATCTCGGCTTACCAGTATACCATAGGTCTCGGGAATATCTGCCACTTAAATATCTATGTTGGTTAGGATCTTGGGATCTAATCCTACTTGAACATGTATGTTTCTTAATTCCCCTACCATGTTAACCTTTTCTTTGTCCAATTGAATGACCTTCTTATTGGTTTGAATGGGGTTTAATCATAACTTCTTGCATATGGAAAATGGCATGACATTTCCTAAAGCCCGAGGGTCCAATAAAAAATTATGCAGGTTCTTGCTAGAAATTCTTAAACTTAAAAGGAAAGGTGGAGTACCTACCTTATTTTTGTATATGGCTGCATTCACATCGCCAGTAGGTGCCACCCTACTCTTTCCTTTTGACTTATTAGCTTGTTCTAGAGCTTTCAGCACTATCTCCCTTTGAGTAGGGCACCACTTCAAGATGTCAAAGAATGAAAAAGAGGCTTTTTGTCTCTACATCTCAGAAAAAAACATCAAATTATGTGTTATAACTAGAATTACTTTTGAAAATGACAGAGGAGTTACCCTTATTATAGAGGTCAGGCAAGCCTTTTGGTGTAGGAGGATTATTATTAGCACCCTGATTTGGAGGCACCAAGTGATTAGGGGGTGCTAATGTAGTGAATGGCCCCTTACTTTGATTTCTTAGAAAGTGTCCTCCTTTTGATTGAAAGGCTTGGGCATCATATGAATCTCCCTCTGGTTCATTCTCACTTTGCATTGGGAATGAGCAATCCTCCTCAAAGAGCTCATAAGTCATTGTAGTGTCCACTGAATCACCTCCTTTGTTTGAATTTCCCTAGAATGTGTGGGAATCCTCATGTGCCATCTTGACAACTTTCTCCATTTGAGGGTAGTTTATCTCAGAATGGGTTGCAGTATCATGCAGTCTACACCAATTAGTCATGAGGTCAGCCACGTTTGCAATATGCAGTCTTTCCTCATTTTCCTAATAGTTGTGAGAGACCCCCATTATTGGGCCCTATGTTCCATTTTCTTTTGTTGTTTTTCCTTTGATTATACCCTCTATTCTAATTCTGATAGCCCTGATTAGAGGAATTTTGGCCTTGATAACCCCTTTAGTTATAATTTTTTTTATTCTGATAAGTACCCTGATTGTTGCTACTTTTATTAGGGTAGTTCCCTTGGTTTTGGGAAAGGTTCAATCGAAGCTGAGCCATGCTGTTTGTAACTTGAAACAGTGTTTTCTTCAAGGTTTCTACCTCATTTGTAAGTTGGACTGTCTTCTCACTTTCCACACTCTTAGCAATATGTGGCTGACCACCTTCATTTGGTGTTCTGATTTGGTTAGGATGACCATGGGAACTTTGAGGAACCTGTGGTTGTTGAAAGAGGTCAGGAGTTCCAATAGAAAAGAATGGAACAGGTGGTTGGGTCTGCAATTCAGATATAGGTCCATAATGGGAAGGAGACATTCCCGAGATAGTATTGAATAGAGGAGTTGGGCTAGACATTTGATAGCCTATTGAAGGGAAACCTCCTCCCAGGCCTCCTTGTTGAAAACTAATTTGTTGTTGTAGCTTGATAGCCAAGTGGTAGACTTTAGATAGATAGTCAATCTCAGCTAGTTGATAGGTCCTTTGCAAGAACAAGCCAAGCAAGGGGTCTATAACCCTAAAGTAAGCTTGAATGGCACTATCCTTAGTGACTAAATAGGGATCTTGCAATCTTCTATACATTCGTTGGAACTTGGTATTGAATAAAGGAAAAGGTTCACCTGGTTCCTTTCTGATGGTAGTGAATTGGTGATATAAAAGAGTTGGATCCACGTAGATTTTGAATTGATTAATAAAAGAATTTTCCAAGTGTGTACAACTTAGAATGGAGCCTTGAGGAAGATTAAGGTACCAATTGTAGGCCATATCCCCTAAGGAATAAGGAAACAACCTATAGACTACATCCTAGTGGGCTATCTGAGCTCTAGTATAAGCATCCTTGAAAGCTTGTATGTTCTCTTCAACACTCCTTGATTCACCATGAATGTACTTAGGACATAATTTCTCAGGGTTCTTAGGGAGGTCATGAAAACCTCCAGGAATAGTCCCCAATGGAGAGGGATTATTCTGAAAGAATGCCATTGGTGGCGATGGTGGTTGAGCTAGCTATTGTATGGGTTGAACCAGCTGTGATAACAATTGAGACAAATGTGATGGTGGATTGATAGGTATCCATTGGGGTATTGGTGAAAATCCTGGTGGAGTGAGCGGAGCTGATAAAGGTGGTATGATGGTTGCCCCAGTCTTATCACTCTTGTGTCTTATTGGGGTCTTGAGTTCTTTCAAAGGTGGTGGATTTTCAGCTAATCAAAGAAATCTATGGGACTTGTCCAAGGCTGAAAACTGAGATTTATCGACCTTGCCCTTCTAGGCCCTCCTTCTAGCACCAGTTCCTGTTGATGGAAATTTTGGCACCACAACAATGCAAGTAGAATATTGCTATTCTGCTTCTCCTGAAAGAGAAAGGAAACACATGGATGCCTTAGCTCCCAAGGTCTTTGTAGTTGGGTCTCAACTGTGCTAATGTTACTCAGTGGTCAATGCAATAGTAATACTCAAGGGGCCTGCTGGTGCTGAGCTATTGGATTGTTCTATGATCAAGCATGAAATCAAACCTACTCTAAAAGGGGTTTTTTTAATGAAATATAAAAAGATGAGTCAGAGTTTTGAAATAGAAAAGAATAATAGTTCCTCCAACCTTAACCAGACTTGTTAACTTCAAGGAATTTATAAACCAAAACTTCAGAACAAAGTAAACTTATGATTGACACACAACCTCTTTCATTCATAGTGCTAATTCGCATAACGGAGTTTTTAGCTAATATTTAAATAAAACAAAAATAACATTTTATTCCTTGAAGACTAGTCACGCCCACAAAAGGATATAAAAGTCACAGCAGAACTAAACCTGGGAATTGGAAATTCCAACAGGTGACTAATATTTTTTCATGGTCATTCATTTCCTTTATCAAACTAGGGTGCGTATACTTGAAATGGAGCAGCACGGTATGTGTACTAGGAACTAGTTTCCAGTCACCATCTATAGAAAATAAATGCTTAACAGTAATACAACGTAAAGCTTTTTAACTTAAACACATCTCGGCCAAAATAGAAATCATAGCAACTATTTAAAGGACAAATTGTGAACTGGCTTTATGCTGCAGGAACAGACACAAGGATGGATTCCCGGTGCTGCAGAAACAATACAAAGCTGAGTTTGAGTTGAAATCTACAGAAATATATTCTAACTAGTAATCAACATGAAATGAATAGTTAATCACAACAAATTGCTATAGAATACTTACTAAGTGGGCCCCCTTAGCAAGCATCAACTTAGATTACACAAGAAGTTGACTCAAAGCTTCATCGATTTTTATTCATATTTAGAACCAGGATACATCGATTACTCTGTTTTGAAAATAAAACTTAACACAAATTTATTACTTGTTTAGCTTAATTCTAACACATACTATTTCATCCTCGTTCACTCACGTAGGAGGAACGATTATTTAAATGAAAAAGACAACTAACTAATTAACAGAGGAAGTCGTGATCATAAATACATTCTGAATCTGCAAAACAAATATTCATAAATAAAAGTCTATCTACTTGACGTGACCCAGAGAGAATATAACATTACACACTCCCTAAATTAAAGGACCGTTTAAGCATCTTCCTAAAGACTCGGTCAAAAAGTTATTACTAGAATGACTTCTTCAACAAGGTCAAGATTCTTGTGCTTGATCATCTTCAACTCCCACCAACAATCCTGCAATAAATAATAGAGTCAAAGGAAACCATACACACAAGTAAAACATTGTCTATTCATTAATCACATGTTAATCCTATTCCATTATCTAAAATCATAAGCATACATCAACGGTGCGGGTGTTCGAAAAGGTGATTAATGAAGTTATCAAGTTGCAGGATATAGAATTCATTGCTACAGGATACTACCCGAAAATTCTTTAATCAATAGATTTAAACAACTATTAACAATAAAAGTAAGATTATCAAAGTTTCAAACTATGGACATATTTAAGGCTCGTCATTCTGCCCCCTACTTATGATAATGCTAGTCTTCCAGCATTGACTTTTCTTGTTATTTCCCTGAAATTTGTTGGAGTAGGATGACCTTGTAGTGAAGTTCCAAACTTGTAGTAAAAACCTCTGGTAAACTCCCATCTTTCATATCTGTGGTTCTCTATTTCTGCATTGATTTCCTTGGCTTGGTAAGGATAGAGCGGCCAAATTAAAACTAGAGGTTGGTAGGTCAGTGGCATCCATAATTCAAATATGCTTTGCAAACCTAGTTACATGTACCTTTCTGATCTCTTGAGCGCTGCTGTAAAGTTCAATGGGCTATGAGGCTTTGTCTTTCTTAGACCAACTATCAATCTCTCCCACCTTGTCTCAATCCTTGAAGAGGCGATTTTCCAAAATTTATATTTCTGTTCTTTAAACTCAATGTATACCTATTTTTAGATGTCAAAATTTTTCTCTCTTTCCTCAAGTTTATTACATCCATAGGTAACTCTAAACTAGGTTCTTAAAACTGTGTGTGGGTCTGAACTTTCAGCTCTGAGAAGAACAGGTTCATCTTTTTCTATTTCTTCATATGTTTCCAATTTCCTTCCATAATTGATCTCATTTGCAGCCCAAGACATAAGTGCTCGTAAATGGATATCACCTATATAAAGAAGTGGGTTCCATTCGGTTTCTACACGAATTAAATAACCATGTAAATATAGATCACACATGGGGTTCTTCAACCAATTAGGGGCCACTTGATAAGCATCATAGAATTCCTTGGCTGTTTCAATATTGAGATCCAAATTTCTGGAGATCCTCATTAATTTGAACCAAAGGAACTGTTCTTTAAGACACGTTGCATATGTTTTGGATGGCGACCTACACTCCATTATCTATCCAGTTATTTTCATCATTTTATCCATTTTTTTCTGCATATCTTGAATTTCTTGCTTTTGCCTTTCAATTTATCTTTGTAGCTTTTTCTTTTCCTAATCCCATAAACTTTGTTGAACTTCAGTTTTGGAAAAATGTCGAAAACATAAAGTGTGAAATGACACAGGCATCTTCTTAATCATCATAAATTCCAATTATGCAATCAATAGAGTATTTTTATACACAACTAAATCTATGCAAACTTTAGTGGGCAATGGATTATCACAAGGTATTTCAGGCAGTTCAAGCACATCTTCTTCTTGCTATAGGATAAAATCCTCTTGCTGCAGGATGAAGCCTTGTTGCCGTATAGGAGAAGATTGTTCTTCCTCAGAAATTTTCTTAGCTGTACAAGCAAAGTCATCCAAACTTGGCATTTTCCCTTTATCAATATTACTGTGTTGTGCTGCTTCAGGAACAACAGAGGAGCTTGGTGGAACATTTGTAGATATATCCAGGGAGTTATCATGACCTGACTCAGCAGAGTCCTCTGAGATTATGACAATTTTTGTTTGAATAGAGGTTGTAGCAGGCTTAGACTATTTTCTTAATGAACTCCTTCTTGGTAGTTTTGCAGGAGGATCAGCAGCAAAGGATGCTTCCCTAGTAGTCCTCTTCCTAGCTGGTATTGAAGATCTAGACTCAGCAGGGGAAGAAGAAATTGAAATTGGAGTATTAACGGGTGTTGGTGTAGGAGAGATAGAAACATGGGAAGACTTTGTAGGAGAGGATGAGACAAAAAGTTTTTGTCTTTGAGTATGTGGGTCCGACTCAGGAGTCTGCCCTGCCCTGGATGACTCACCTACAATTGTCTTTCCTTTTTCTCTTCTAGCAGTAGACCTTGTTTGCACACCGGTAGAGGACGTCGGTATGGAAACTGCAGGAGCAGTGAATTCTTGCTCTATTTCAGTACTTGAGGACTCAATTCTCATTTTCTTTCTTCTAGGCTGTGTGGGTAATACCCTAGGAGGTCCAGGTGGTTGAAGACCTTTTTAGGCAACAAACTCATTCTAGGAAAGAGGTGAAACATCCCTTAAAGATCGCTCAACCAAAAGTTTTATTAGGGCATGATGTGTAACAGAGTTTTGTTTACCCATTTGGGTTTCATGTGCACTATTTTGCAAAAGGTTCAACAAGAAATTTGGAACAGTCACTACCAATCCATGTCTCATATGACTTAACAATTTGAAATGATATGAATGTAGGTAAGAGAAACGCCCTTCACAAGTTAAATACCTAATAACAAAAATGGCATACTCAGAGTATGGATAAGGCAGGGACATTCTTTTGCACCCTTGCTTTGAAATTTCCAAAGGCCCATCAGCTGGTAGGGTAAACTCTACCCTAGCAGAGACAACATCCCTTCCAACAGGAAAATTTTCACCAACTACTGGTAATCCAGTGACCTCTGAAATTCTTTCCTTTGTCACAACCACTATCAAACCCCATATCGTAGCCTCATTCTCTAAAAATGTTCTTAAAAATTCACCTGCAGATTCTTCATCAAAAGAATCAATTCTCAAGAAATAATTTTACCATCCACAGTTGGCAAATGCTTGCATTAACTGAGGATCCTATATCAAGGCATCATGAGCTGCAGGCTCGTGCCTCACCAATTGGCCACCCATGATCAAAATCCTTAAAATAGAAACTCAGACTGATGTTGAAAGCTTGAAAAAGACTCTTCTTTCTTACTGCACTTTCCTTTTCTTGCCAAGAATAACAGCTAGACATTTGCATAAAATAATTTTAATAACTACTTAAACTAAGTAGTTAACTTGTTCTCAGGATATGGCTTCGCAATCATACTTTTAGAAAGTACAAGATCATAACTATTTTTGGCAAACATAAATTTGGCACAAGAAAATTTGAAATTAGAATACCCCCGCCCCCTACTTAGCATTTGACATGTGTCCTCACATGTGCAAGGTGATAGGATTAAAGCATGCAATTACAACTGATGTACACATTACAATTAATGAATAAATAGAAAGAATAAACTATGCGATAATGAAAAGATTTCACATACCTTGAATGCAATTCTTGGGAATGTCGTAAAGGACAGCAGCGTATCATGAAATGATAGCTGGAAGATTGAATGCATGAATGAGGCAGAGAGGCAAGATGGATGACGTGGTAGATAAAGAAATGAATGATGTGATAGATGAAAAGAAATGGAGAAAAGTGGTTTCCTTTAAAAAGAAAACTTTATTATGGGTAGTCAAGACAATTCTCAAAGAGAAGCTGTAGGAAAAAGGCCTAAGCCTTTTGCTGCAGAAAGATCAGTCGATACAAACTTCTTTAGGAACTCCTCCTTTGATGTCAGCTTATGATATAACTACAGTCAGTTTCCATTAACCAGTAATTTGAAACGGACTGGATCAATTGTGGCCTGTTGTACTGATCCATTGTCAAACACATTCTCAACTTCGTAGGGACCAAGCCAGCATGTTGTAAGCTTACCTTGGTTTTCTTGATATCTGGAATCATATAGTAGAGCTCAATCACCAGCAAAAAATTTCTTGGTTTTGATGTGTTGATCGTGCCATTTCTTCCTTTGCTGTTAGAAAATTTTTGTATGCTGCAGAGCAACTTTTCTCATTTCGTTCAAAGCATTTAGCTATAGGAGATTTTCTTTCTGTGCTTCAAAAATTTCCATATTGAGTTCAAGAGCTGTCCTCAAAGTTTTATGCTCAAATTCTATGGGCAACATGGTTGTTTTCCCATAAAGCAGTTCAAAAGGTGTAAACCCAGTTGTTGTCTTCCATGTAGTTCTATAGGCCTAGACTACTTTAGGAAGTCTACTACTCCAATCTTTCCTATGGAGCTGCACTGTCTTTGTTAGGATCACCTAAATTTCCCTATTTGTAACCTCCGCCTGACCATTGGCTTGAGGGTGATAGGGGCTGGACTTCCTATGTTTGATTTTATAGTCATTTATTAGTGCAGTGATCAAATTGTATGTGAACTGAGCTCCCTCATCAGTTACCAGCTCTCTGGGAACTCCAAATCTAGTGAAAATTTTCTCATAAAAAAATTCAGCAACCTTGTTATCATGAACATGAGTCATTGCCTTTACTTCAACCCACTTTGTTACATAATCTATGCAAACCAAAATGTAGGACTTGCCATTTGATGGTGGATCAATTGGTCCAACAAAATCCATTCCCCATTTATCAAAGGGGGTGACAATTACCTATGGGTACAGTGGCATTTCATCTAACTTGGTTGGTCTTCCCATACGTTGGCATCTCTCACATTTTCTTGTATAAGCTACAACATCCTTGTGTAATGTTGGCCAATAGTATCTTGTTGTAAGAACCTTCATTGATGTTCTCTTTGCTACAAAATGTCCCCCACACGGTTCATCATGGCAAGCATGCAAGATATCATAAGTCTCATCTTCCCTTACACATATTTGCATAACTTGATCAGGTCTAGTATAAAACAGACAATTTGCAATCCATAAAAAGTTAAAACTTTTCTCTATTAATAATTTTTTTTCTTTTGGGGAAAAGTGAGTTGGTATTCTGCTTGTTGCAAGATAATTGGAAATGTCTGCATGCCATGGAGTATGCGCAGCAATGAAAAATAGGTGTTCATCAGGGAACCTATCATCAATGACTTCATGTTCAGCAGGTGCAGTTATTTGAAGTCTTGATAAAAAAATCAGCTACAATAGCTCTTCCTGGTTTATCAATGATTGTAATGTCAAATTCTTGTAACAACAGGAGTCATTTTGCCAACCTACCAAAAATGGTAGGCTTGTTCATTAGATACCTGATTGTTGCATGGTCAATGTGAATAAATATTTGATAACCTGTGACATAATGCCTAAATTTATTCAAAGCATACACTACTGCTAGCAACTCCTTTTCTGTAACAGTGTAGTTTAGCTCAGGACCTTGAAGGTTTTTGCTGATAAAATAGATGGCATGCTCAATTGAGTTTTCCTTTTGGCTTAAGACTGCCCCTATACCAAAATCAGAAGCATTAGCATGTATGTGAAAAGGCAAAGTCCATTTTGGACCTTGAAGAATAGGGGCTTTAGTAAGCAAGTCCTTTAGTTGTAGGAAAAAAATTTTACAGGCCTCTGTCCAATCAAATTGAGACCCCTTAGTTAATAAGGCATATAGTGGATTGGCAATTTTGCTGAAATCTTTTATAAACCTTCTATAATACCCTGCATGGCCAAGGAAGCTTCTGACATCCTTTTGTCTTGCAGGAATTTGTAAATTTAGAATAACTTCAATTTTAGTAGGGTCAACCTGAATTCCATTCTTGGAAATATGATGGCCTAGAACAATACCTTCTTCCATCATTAGGAAGCACTTTTCACTATTTAGAGAAAAATTTTGCTCTCTGCATCTTTTCAATACTTTTTCTAAATTCACCAATGATTCTTCAAATGTAACTCCATAGGTAGTGAAGTCATCTATATAAATTCTCATACAGTCCTGAGATATATCAGCAAAAATACTAATTACTGCTCTCTGAAATGTTGCTAGCGCATTACATAGACCAAAAGACAAGACTGAATAAGAAAATGTCCCCCATGGATAGATAAAAGTGGTCTTATCTTGATCTTCAAGGGCAATTTTTATCTGATTGTACCCACTATAGCCATCCAAGAAGGAAAAATATATTTTACCAGACAATGAATCTAACACTTGGTCTACAAAGGGTAATGGAAAGTGATCTTTTTTAGTGGCAATAGTCAACTCTCTGTAATCTACACACACTCTCTATTTTCCTCCTTTCTTAGGGACAATAACTAACAGAGAGACCCACCGACTGTCAAAAATTGGATAAATAAAACCAGCATCAAGTAACTTTTGAAGCTCATTCTTAACTATTTCTCTAAGTGCTGGATTAATTCTTCTTTGAGGTTGCTGAACTGGTTAACATTCTTCTTTGATATAGATCCTATGAGTAAAAATTTGAGGATCTATTCCTTGCATGTCCCCATATTCCCATGCAAAAGCTTTTTGCTGATCTTGTAGCATTTTAAATAGGACAACCTATTGAGATTGTGACAGCTTGCTATTGATATTCGAACAGTGACCTGGAGACAATTCTATCTGCTTAGTGAGATCACTCATAGAATCAACAAGTGATGTTTGTACCTCTTGTGGAAGAAAGTTATGAAAAATTGCAAGAAATTTAGGCAGCAAACTCTTAGAATTTAGTTGTTGAAGGAAACATTGTAGATGACTACTATTTGGATCAGATGAACTATCTGTATCAGAGTTAGACTGCAGAATTTGAAAAAGCAAGACATCTTCATTCTGAAGTTGTGAGAATGAATCAGTTTGAAGCATCATTAATTGAATCAAAGAATTGGCTTCTTCAGTTTCTTCCCCCACATCTGGCCAAACAAGTTGGGACAAATCTGGTTGAGGTCTAGCCAGCGGATACAAAGCCAATTTTTTTTGGACTGTCTATCAGAAATAGTCATATCTCCAAAATGAAATCCTATAAAAGCATTAGCAATTGCTAACCATGGTCTACCTAGGATAACTGGGTATCCTCCTAAAGTTGCCTTATCAGATAATATTGTAAAATCAGCTGGATACTCCCAAGATTCAAGAGTAACAATTACATCTTCCACCATTCCATCAGGTTTGACTATGGAGCTATCTGCAAGCTGCAAGACTGTAGGTGTAGACCTGATGTTTAGAATGTTCAAGTAGTCCATAGTATGTTTTTTCATGACATTGATGGCAGCACCAAGGTCAATCAAAACATTTTTTACAATTTGGCCATTTATATGTATTTGTACCACAGGACTTCCAGGGTCAATGTACTTTGGAATGACTACATTTCCCAACATTATATCAACCAATTTTCCTAAGACATGAATTGTTTGGGGATCCTTTTTCTTTCATCCAGGCTTCTTCAAATAAGCCTCTTTAATAACTTTTCCAAAAATAGGAACATCTTTAATGGCCTGAAATAAAGGGATTTGAATTTATACATTCTTGAGCTGATCCAGAATGTCAAAAATGGGTTCTTCCATGGATTTAAATGCAGTACTTTGTAACCTCTGAGGAAAAAGTGGTTTGTCTTGACTTTGCAAAACATGCTCCTTAGAAACCGTATTAGTTATAGGCATATGCTTAGTAGGAACATTAGATGCAATAGGTTCTTCCAGGGGAGAATCTGACATCTTAGTAATTAGAGGCGGTTGTGGAGTAGGAAGAGTAGTTCCAGACCTCAAAAGGATATCATGAATGTTTAAGGCATAAGCTAGATATTGGTTAGCTTTAGCAAAATTTGTGGGCTGTTGTGGCTACTACTGTTGCTTATTATTGAGATTTGGCAATAGCTGAGCAGGCATAAGTGTTTGTTTTGGAGGGCCAGTATTTGTGGCAATTGTTGCAGGAGGTGGCACGAGGGCCTGAGGTTGTGGCTGTGGAAGCTGCAGAAACCCAGGGGATTGGTTCTTCCATTGCTGAGAATCTCTCCATTGAGAACTCTGTTGCCAATTACCTTGGGGTGGGGTCCATTGTCCTTGTGGCTGCTGCCAACCTCCTTGAGGAGATTGCCATTGAGGGGTCTGATAATTAGGCCAATTTGGTTGAGATGTATTCCAAGGTGGTGGTAGTCCATATGAGGGTTGCCATTGGTTATTATAGCTAGAATAAGGATTACCAAAAGTCAAAGGGTCTTGAGGAATACCTTGTCTCTGAGCCCATGGTCTCCTTTGTGCAACATAAAACACTTGATCATCATCACCTTCTACTGGCTTAAAATCAGTAGGTAATTGCTTAGCTTCCAGATTAGCCACCATCTTGCATCTGCAGTCTCATTTCTGCTACCTATAATGTGGACAAAACTCGGCCAAAATTGCTTCAGCTGCCTCATGTTTCTTCTGAGCTTACATAGTGTCTAGTTGTGTAGGCATATTGTTAATGATATCCTGCTTGAAGTCAGACAACAAATTTATTATCTCCATCTGAGAAACTCCACTAGAAGAAGACTTGCCCACAGTAGGTCGATGACCTCTACCCTTCTTCACATTTGCTCGAGAGTAATTAAGGCATATTTTCTTAATATCATCCCAAGGAAAATGGGTTATATCACCTCCTCCCATCAGGTCCAGGGCGTCTATACAAGTATCACTGATTCCCCTTAGAAAGAGTAGTTTCTGAGACTCTTCATTGAGAGTGTGGTCTGAATTATTTTTCAGGGAAAACAAGAATCTTGAAATATAATTCTCTAGACTTTAATCCTCCTTCTACTGAATTCTAAATATATCATCTCCCTTACTGCCACTCTTACAATATTCCTTATATTTCTCAAGGAATTTTGTTTGCATGGCTGCCCAACTATCAACAACACCTCTTCCCAAACTCATGAACCATATGGGAGCTCCCTCCTTCAAGGTGGAAGGAAACAACTTCAATTTGTGAGCATCTAAAGTGTAGTCATAACTATGATAGAGGATATCAAACTCAAACAGGAAAGTTTATGGGTCCTCCGTAACTAGGCCATAGAATTTGGGAAGTAATGAAGAAGAAATATTTTTAAGGTTGTCAGTATCTCGCTAGGGAACAATGGGAAACTCAAAAGTAGGAGGTGGATTAGGTGGATTATTTGCCATATTTGTGTGCTAGAATATCAGAGCAAATGGATTTTCCTCAGGTTCTTCGTCAGCTGGGTTAAATGGTAGTTCAACAAATAGGTTTTCAGGGAGGAACCTTCCCAATGCATCTCTTCTTCTTCTATGCATGCAATAAAATAAATGGTATTTGAAAAGAACTTGAAAATACTGAAATAACTGACTAAACTACCGCTAACAATGACTATAGCAGGTTCTTAGATTGACACCATCCCTGGGAAAGGCGCCAAAAATGGTCACGCCCACAAAAGGATATAAAAGCCATAGCAGAACTAAACCTGGGAATTGGACATTCCAACAAGCGACTAACATCTTTTCATGGTCGTTCATTTACTTTATCAAACCAAGGTGCATATACTTGAAATGGAGCAGCATGGTATGTGCACTAAGAACTAGTTTCCAATCACCATCTATAGAAAATAAATGCTTAACAGTAATACAACGTAAAGCTTTTTAACTTAAACACAACTTGGCTAAAACATAAATAATAGCAGCTATTTAAAGGACAAACTGTGAATTGGCTTTATGCTGTAGGAATAGACACAAGGATGGATTCTCGATGCTGCAGGAACAATACAAAGTTGAGTTTGCATTGAAATCTATAGAAATAGATTCTAACTAGTAATCAACATGAAATGAATAGTTAATCACAACAACTTGCTACAAAATACTTACTAAGTGGGCCCCCTTAGCAAGCATCAACTTAGATTACACAAGAAGTTGACTCAAAGCTTCATCAATTTTATTTATATTCAGAACCAGGATACATCGATTACTCTGTTTTGAAAATAAAACTTAACACAGAACTTTATTACTTGTTCAGCTTAATTCTAACACATACTATTTCATCCTCATTCACTCATGCAGGAGGACCAATTATTTAAATGAAAAAGACAACTAACTAATTAACAAAGGAAGTTGTGATCATAAATACATTTTGAATCTGCGGAACAGATATTCATAAATGAAAGTTTATCTACTCGATGCGACCCAGAGAGAATATAGCATTACACACTCCCTAAATTAAAGGACCATTTAAGCATCTTCCCAAAGACTCAGTCAAAAAGTTATTACTATAATGACTTCTTCAACAAGGTCAAGATTCTTGCGCTTGATTAGCTTCAGCTCCCTCCAACAATCTTGCAATAAATAACAGAGGTGAAGGAAAGCATACACACAAGTGACACATCATCTATTCATTAATCACATGTTCATCCTATTCCATTATCCAAAATCATAAGCATACATTAGCGATGCGGGTGGTCAAAAAGGTGATTAATGAAGTTATCAAGTTGCAGGAATATAGAATTCATTGCTACAGGATACTACCTGAAAAGTCTTTAATCAATAGATTTAAACAACTATTAACAATAAAAGTAAGAGTATCAAAGTTTCAAACTATGGGAATATTTAAGGCTCATCAAAGACCTCACAAATCAAATGATCAATCAAGACAAATATCATTTAGGAACACAACATGAAGTAGATTAAACTCTGATTGGTTCTACTGTCAATAAAACAAATAAGCAATATTTACAAAGCTGGCACAATCACAAGTGTACAAAGAATCTATTTCTCCAAACTGTTTCCAACTACACTAAGAGAACTTAGAAAATACATTGTAGTTTGTACTGAAATCTAACTATTAAGCAAGAAGACAAAAAGAAGCTCTTATCACTGAGAATCAAGATACAACTCTGTCTCCTATTAACTGACTAATTCCTAATAGTTCTCATTCTAAAAATTCTCTAATCCTAGAAGTTCTAATAAAATTTCTAACTCTGAATTTCTAACTCTAGAAGTTCCAACTTTTACAAAGAGGCAAGAATACCTTATATACAAAATGTACAAGAAAGGATGCGTTGTCCCCTGCACTAGGGTTTACAAAATATCTGCATCCTGTAGGAGAGTCGGCTCTTAGATCTTTTGAAGAAAATCAGCTATGCATTCAATGTGAATCCTCATTGTCCATGCTGATGAAAGATTTCTACCTGCAGGGGAAGTCTTTCTAGATATTTTTGACAACTACAACATTAACTCTAGCATCTTCGTGTCCACCTTTGAACTCTCTTGCAGTCTACCTTGAATGCTTAGAATATCCTCATTAATACCAAACTAACTCTATCAGTGGTCACCATAGCTGTTCCTCTAAGTCATGATTTCTTCTGTCACTTGACTTCCTTTTTGTTCTAGGACTCCTCTGCTTGTTGACCACCTTCTGGAAGTGCCATCAGGCATCCCTGTAGATCTGAAGACCATTGCCTGAATAGATTCATCACCAACTATTCTTAGAAAGAGTCCATCAGGTCACACTTTGTTAGTCTTTCCACAGGGGTAGTCAATCGAGCAATGGTTCAACCCTAGCTCTCTTTGATTGGTCAATCACAGGCCATGTAGGATTCTTCGGCAGTCAGAAGTAGACCATTTTAGATCACATGTCGGTGAGACACCATTGGTGTCTCTGTGATGTGATTTCATCCTATAACAGTTATCGGCATAGCTTGGGTCATTTGGTGAAATGTTTTGGCAGGCTACAGAAGTCACATCGAGCTCACAAAACCAATCAACAAGACTACATGCTCTTGGCAAGACATCCCGGGGATCCTCAGGATCCCATGATGATTTCATTTTCATATTGACAAGAGTTTCAGCAAACTCCTTTCATTCTTGTCGAGCCCTCCCTTGTCTATCTTAGGCATGACTTTTGATCATCAGTGAAACCTCTCGCCACATTCATTTTCCTTCGCCGAATTTCGGTATCGCTAGGACCTTCTTGGGTTGGCAGGACATCCTACTGATCCTGTTGCATTCATTCCGTGTCTCCCCAATTTAGAGCCTTTCGGTGTGACTTCTGCTCTTTAGCGAGACATCTTGTCGAGAGTGTTATCTTTTGGCAATCTTAGATTACTATGCCGATGGTGCTTTTGTCATGGGGACCTCATGGTGAAGTCTTCCTTACCTCCCGGTGGGCCCATTCTGTATGTCGAGGTAACTTTGATGTTTTGGGGAGACCTTATGGCAAACTCCCCTCTTTTACCGAACTCTACTATCGCCAAGACCCCTCTTGTGGTCATACTGATATGCTTTCCTTTTCTCCACTGGTGTCACCATAACATTCCCTTGTCAGGGAGACATCTTATAGATACATTATGCTTCACTGAGGGATCTCAATAAGCACATCCTTTTTCATCGTGACAACCTGATTCTCTTACTGATGAAACAATATGTCGGTGAGACTTTATGGGTCGGCAAGACTGCCAAACCTCACCCCAATAGACTTCTTCTTGTGCTTTTTCGGTGTGACCCAAAGATTTCACCGAGACATCTTGGTGAAGAAGATGACTCCTGCCGAAGTGTTTGCTCATTGTATGGTAGTCGGTGAGACCTCCCGGATTCGCTGAGACATCCTTTTGCTGATGGAAAAATCCTTTTGATGCTAGTTGGCAAGACTTTAAGATTTCACAAAGACCACCCCCCGAAGAAAAAACTCATGCCGATAGATGCCTGTATGTAAATTCCACTTGCTATGAAATCTTCAGGATCTTGTCGATTGTTGCCTTAGTTGATTTTCATGACCAACTGGACTAGGGAATGCATTCCAGCTGAGTTCCCTTGGAAAGTATCATCATGTGTAGGGTTTAATCCTGAATTCAACAAATAAAACCATAGTAAAGATCACACAAATAGAAGTTACTTCATCAAAATCATCATTAAAATGAATCCTATGTCAGTAGGGTACCGTTAAATCTTGAAACAAAAATGATGATACAAATAGCTTGGGTTTCAGGCTGACCTGCGGAATCAAACTCAGGGAGGAATTTTAGAGAATTCTGAGCTAGGTGGATTCCAGTGGAATAAGAATGAAAACACCCATTAGAAGCTTAATCCGATCATTATCAAACCAGGACAATATGCGAGATCTTCAAAATAGCATAAAGGAAACATAAAATGCATCATCATTTGTTAACTCACCTTACTACTCCACATTTCTTCACATTTTACTAGATTATGGGGAAATCCACACGGGACAGAATTTCACAAAGGAGAAGACATTCCAAAAAAATTGGAAAGAGTAGGGGGTGACGAATTTCAAGAAAATCTGATGGAGACAAAAAATTGCAAAAAAGAAGACATCAGGAAAATCTAGTCCACGCAGAATTTTGTGAAGAAAAAAAATCCCTGAACCACAATGCTCAACAAGAGTTCGAGTGAGATCCAAGAAAATCTGGATTAGGTGGAAAATCCCGAACCCAGGAGAAAACCCGAATTCCAACTGAGGCAAAACCAAAAAAACAAAGGCAAAGAAAACAAAAGAAAGGGGGACCCATTTTGTTCCAAATCAAAATGGGGTGGTTATGCAAGGCATAACAGATACTACAATGGACAACCTTCCTAAAGTTAAGTTCCTCTTAACCAAGGGTAGCTTGTAGTTTCATGAAACTAATGCAATCTTCTAAGGTATGCATATTTTCAACCATCCATTCACCATTAGATTATGAACAATGGATGAAATTTAGTGAAGCAATAAAATAATGCTCAGAATAACTTTACATAGCTATTTATCATCAATAGAAAACAAAGAGTATGAGCAAGGAAGATATCAACACCATATTATTATTCACCATTAAAGTACAACATGAACTAACAACTAAAGCAACTTAAAACTAAAAGAAAAAAGCTAAAAACTAAAAATTGGGAGAACGAATCATGTACACATGAGAAGAAAACACAAGAATCCATTAAACAATGCAATTCTTATTAATTTTCTACAACATGCCTTTACACAACAACTCAACTCTCTTTGAAAATGAGAGGAGATCCCTATTTATAGTTTTCCAAAAGAAAAATGAATGGAAAAGACTGAATTTCATTGTATGGCTTAAATTCATTTTACATTAGGGTTTCACCTACCCCCAAATATAACAATATAAAATACATTCTTGTCTTTTCCCTATTTTATCATTTAGTGGCCCTAGCATTATATCATTTTTTTCTTGTAGTGACTGCCATCCTTTATAGCTACTTTGGAAAGTATTCATCATCTATGATGGGCTTTCTAGCCACTTTTTGAGCATTTTCATACTCTACAAACTCTCCAAACATAGCTATAAGCTTCTTCTCCTCAGAGAGCTTGAATTTGAGGATCTTGAAGGACATCCTCTTGATTCTCTCTATAATTTCCTACCAATTTTCTATATAATTTGAGTAAACCTTGATTATCTACTCTATCCACATGAAAGTTCTCTCATCAAAGTCCATAAATTCTAGTGATAGCATGTCTCCAACTCCTTGCTCTATTTTCTTGTGGAATAAAGGATTGATCTTTTCTAGATCGAGCTCCAAGTTGGGCATCTCAAAATTTGTCACTAACTTTAGATAGTTAGCACTTTCTTCCCAATGTTTGGTAGCCCATTCATGGTCATCCTCGAGATCATGCAATACCTTTTCTATAAATTCCTTCATATAATCTAGGTTCATTAGCCAGGTTTCTATCAACCATTGATCTTCTTTTGGCACTTCCAACTCCTTTTCCTAGATGTCTCCCAAATGCTTGAGGATGCACTCAAATTTAGGATAACTGAAATTGTATGTTTCTAGGAACTCCTTACATGTAATCATCATGATTTTTGTGTCCTTCCCTAGGCTCTGATACATGTGATCCATCATGATGACATGATCAATCCCTTTTTCACCAATGGATATCACTTTGTTGAATCAAGCAATGGTGGACTTGGTCCAGTTCTTCCTCTTCTCCATCTTACTAATATCCTCTTTGGAAGAAGTGATGGAAACATAGATGATTCTAATGAACCCTCCTCCTCTGTAGATGTCCAATGCTAGATATAAGTGGTGAGGTCCGCTACTTATGCTTTCAGATCCTCCTTAGTGGATTGGTCTTTATTCATTTGTTGTACAATGGTGGCCATCAACCCTTGCAAGTCTCCAATCTTTTGATCATAAGTCACCAGACCTAGGTTGATTTTTGAAATTTGATATTCCTGGCCCGTAATGGTGCTTGTATCCTTTCCTTCTACTTGGGTGACAATTTGCATTGTTGTGGACCAGCAAGCATCCACTGTGATGTGAGAGAAAACCTTGGGCTTCTTCTCTTTTCTAGTTCTTGTTTGAGCTCGTGTCAAGATTTCCTCTAATCTTGCCCTTGGGTTAGTGACCACATGAGCTTTCTTATTTTCCAACTGGAACTCTAGCTAGTCAGGAGTCTCAGTTTGACCTTTGGGTGATTCATGATCACCTCCCTCCTCTCTTTTCTCTTTTTGAGTTTCATCCTCATCATCACTAGGAATCCTTTCGTCATTGTTTTCCTCATCTGAGCCCATTATTTGCATAACCTTCCCTTTGTCTAGCTCGGTAGAAGATATATTCTCTCTAGTGATGCTTGGTTGTTGTTGTAAAATCCCTTTATCTTCTTCATGCTTGGCCTCAACATTCTTCTTAGGTTAGGCATCCTTTTATTTCATTATACCATCTTCTTTCCTTTCTAGCTCTTTCTTGGGAAGCTTTTCTTCTTTCGACAATGTTTTTCCTTGTCCTAGGTCCTCATCTTGGTTGGTTTATGGAAGCTCTAGGATTTACACATCTATATAAGTATCAATTTTTATTCAATCCTTCTTCTAGGTGTTCAAATTAGCCATCTTGATTTGAATCCTCAGGCTCATTTTCTACATGCTTTGAAATTTATCCATGCTACTTTGAGTGGCGCTTTTCCATCTCTTCTAAAATTTGCATCGTGACTTCCATCTTTGTTGGTTCTATAGGTGGTGAAGGAAGAGGTAGGGAAGCAACAATTTGGGCCATTATAGCCTAAAACTTGGGGTCAAGGATTCACCCCAAAGATTTCATCAAGCACTTTTTGCATATAGGCCATGAAAGTGTGCAAAATAGTGGGTATTGTAATAGTGGTCATCATTAGGGAGGGAGGAAAAGTGGACAAGAAAGGAAGGGGAGGTGGGAGAAAATAAGTCGACAGTGGGGATGTAGTAGAGGAGGAGTCAAGTACCATTACCAAAGTAGTTGGTGAGGTAGAGGTGAGGTGGACCAAGATGTCCACAATGGGCAGAGATGAGACAAATAAAGCTTGAGAGGTGAAAGGTGGAGTGACGATGGTGATGGCAGTAGCAAGAGAGGAAGTGGCAGGTCATGAATGTAGCTACTCGAATTCTTCTTCCTCATGGTGCTCCTCCTCCTGGATAGTGGGCATCTCTAGTACAAACATCCTTTTTCTTCCTTTGTTTGGTGGAGGTGGTCCTTATGTTTCCTTCCTGGTATAGATTTTTTCTTTGGGTTTATGTTCATGCACCTCCTTCCTCTTTTTGGATCTTGTAATAGGTGGGGATTTTGGTGATTTGTTGAAGGATTTTGCAATGGCATCGCTATTTCCCTCATTGCTCATTTCATCCTCGAGCTCCCCATATGTAAGCTTAGAACCTTATTCCTTTAATTAAGAAATATGTTTCTCCAACCATTACTTTATTCTATTCTCCACATGACAAGTAAGAATTTCCAATTCAATGATCTCCTCTTTGGACCAGTCTATCACTGGAAAAGGCTCATTCATCAAGGCACCATATCTTCCATCTATCATGTTGTCATCATCAACAACTTGTTCTAGCACTTGAAACAAATTGATTTATTTCATGAATGCAAGGGCCATCCTCATATAGTGGCACATCCAAACCTCCTTTTCATCCTTTCTTTTTCCACAAAAGTATTCAATATGAGGTCAATGGGTATATTCTCTCCCAACCTATTTATTCAAATTACCCTTGGGATTTATTCCTCCTCTATCTGTATTAAGGTCAATATTATACTCGACCAACTCCTTATCTGAAAATTTTGTACATTGGGTGGCGAGGCAAGCATACATTCCTTGTCCAAGAGTGAGGGAATATGGGATCCTAGCTCTATGTTTATTTCTTAGCAAGGCATGGGAGGCTTGAAGTTGCTGAGTTACCTCCAACATGCTGATCCTGTCA
The DNA here is from genome assembly GCA_007258455.2 of Sequoia sempervirens. Lineage (NCBI taxonomy): Eukaryota > Viridiplantae > Streptophyta > Pinopsida > Cupressales > Cupressaceae > Sequoia > Sequoia sempervirens. The sequence goes on along the minus strand of VDFB02271358.1, from coordinate 1,112,742,721 downwards.
TTGGGGTAGATGGTAGGTTGTAAGGTCTACCTGAGAATCCCTTGGCTCTGATGTAAGTGAATTTAAAGAATTGGATAAATAGATATCCAAAACCCTTTATAAAGGCCCTTGCATTGTGTGTTACCCTCATTTCAAAATATCATCCTAGGAGTGTAATTATATGCCTAGTGAAGGCATCATTCACTCTTTTATAATCCTTCTTAAAGTTCCCATATTGCAGTTAAGTGTAACAATCATATACTTTCAATTGTCCATGCTTGGTTCCCAATTCTGTAGTGTGAAACAGTCCTTTATATAGGAACTTAGAAACCAGGAGGTAGACCAAATATGAATTTATATAGAAATGAGAGGTCTTCTTTACCTCCATTAATTAATCATGCATGTTGTCACTAATCATCTTTTCCCAATGGAATTGGCTCTTGCCCTTGAGGATTTCTTCTATGAAGTAGAACATCTAGTTCTCAAAGAATGTGGCTATGGGAAAACCCACTACTTTTCTCAAGAGTGTGACTAGATCATGGTACTCCTGAAAGAAGTCACTTTTTTTTATAGTGATTGAGGGACTTTGGCAACACTTTCCCTCTTATCCTTCAACCAATTCTGGTTGATTTTCTATTTACAACTGATGGGATCTAGTTGCCACACTTGGTTGGAAAATTCTTTCTCAACTTCTTCTATCTTATCAAAGACCAGTATGTTGAAGGTCTTCCTAATTTACTTGGCAGAAAAATACACCAATATTCTACCATCATGATCAATTATATTTCTATTGGAGTGATAGCACTCTTGACAAGCCATTACCAACTCTGGGGCTATAAGTGTAGGATTTTAACCAACTACTTTCACTAGGCCACTCTTCTTAATTTTCAAGGTCCTATCTATTTTTGGGTTTAGCATAACCCTCTCCCTAAATTCATCTATACTGACATGTCTGAATTCAGTATCTAAAATTGTCTCCCAGATAGAGATAATCTTTGACATGTATTCCACCCCATGAAACTCGTACTTATTTTTTTCTTTCTCTTCCTTCCCTTGGGGAGTGCAAGTAGGATTCTTTCCTTTTTCAATTTTCTGCACAAGCTTCTCAGAAGGACCCATAGTAGGTTCCATAAATCCTACATGCAAAGGATATAGTAAGTGCATTTACACATAAATCAAAGCAAGTGTTAATCAAGCCCTAAAAATTGAGTGTTAGATCCATTCATATATCATCATGCATTCATAAAATTCATCATTTCCCTAAATTTAGAGTTTATTTGGACCATTTAGGAAAATGTGGGCTTAGTAGTGTGGGTTTCCCCTAGGCGGAAGTTGTCAAAGAGAAGGCAGTTAAGTAATGTCTATGGGGCCACAAAGATCCACAAGTGGCCACTCATAGTAGAAATTTTGAATATGTGTGTTGGAAATCAAAGCTCTCATGAGGAGATTAGGAATGTTAAGAAATTAGGTTGTAGTGTACTTGGCATCACTGGATATGGTCTTGATACTTTACGGGTTTGGAGTATGTAGGCATAGGGATGTTGAAGGGCATTTGGAGCTCGATTGTTTAGTAGTGACATCTAAGGAATAATGAATTGTAGGAGAAAGTATGCATTTTGGGACTCATGGAGGACTTGGATGCAATGGGTTATACCTTAGAGTGTTAACATTTTGGGCTATGCAGATGGAAGTTATCAAGCTGCTATAAGGAATTTATTGTTAAGGAATGGCCGAGTAGTGACAGTCTACAAATGGAAATCAAATGGGTGGGCCCAGTCAAGCTCACTAACTTGGGTTTTACTCCAACAATCTTCAAAATAAAAGAAAAGGAAAGACCACCCTATAGAGTCCACAATGGAAGAGGATGTAGGCATTTGGATAATAGATAGCAATAATAGATGAATGAAGTTTCAAAAACATTCCTTCATAGTGAAATTCTTGCATGGGCTTTAGACAATGAATTTTTAACAAGGGCCAGGTTTGGGCTCACTCAAAGAAAATGATGGAAGTGGATCTTGCAATGTGGGGAGGCATCAAGACTTGGTACTTGGCATAGCAGTGAGGAGGCAAAAACCCAACAACAAAACCCCACGTGGACAAGTCTGTATCAGCTTACTTGGGAGTTTGTTAAAAGGTCTTAGGTCTGGTGCAAGGCTGGGCATTCAGAAAGGCATTAATAGTTAGCCCTTAAGAGATGGTGAAAGAGAGGGTGCCACCTATAAGTGGAATCTCGTGTAGGTATTCTCACAAAAGGGCAAGGACTTAGTTTTTCTCCAAAATTACCAATATCAATATCGATCAAGGATGGTGGTAGCACTGGTGTGGGCCACAAGATTTTTCCTACTATGTGATGAATGATGATAGCATCACAAGGTTCTACACAAAGGTGGTTTATGATTTTAGGTCGATGCCAAGAATTTCAAGCATAGGATTAAAGATTGTGATGGGTTTGGTGTTTTTTTTACAAGGATTCTCAACCATTTACAAACCTTAGCTATAAAATGAATATTTCAACACTCAACGACTAAAGAATGACAAGGAGCAACTTGTTCACGACTTTCTCTCTCCTTAAAATTTGAAAATGTGAATGAAAATGATAGGTGGGGCTACATATTTATAGGCCAAAGAGCAGTAATGGTGCCCATTAAATTTTGGGTATGGAAGAAGGTTAGGTAGATGAGCTTACGAAAACCTAATTTGGCATAGTCATCAATGAGTACTCAGATGGAAAAGGATGATGCAGGACCCGCTAAGTGGGCAGACACCCTGGGTTAGCTGCTATCTAGCAAAAAAAAGATAATGGCAACCCACAAATGGCTACCCACAAATGTGGGTCCGCAGGGCCTAGAGGACGCTGGGGAAAAAGGCCAAGGGAAACCCATAGGTCTAGACCCACAAAGACATAACACCTAGTAAATTTTTTGGGGGTGATTTTGGTCAAAGTGAAATTGATGACTTTATTTCATGTGACCAACTCAAGCTCATAAATAGGGGCATGCAAAATGAGGCAAAGGAAAAAATGACCCAACGAAGATGAAGCAAAAGAGGGAGTCACTGGTCTGGATGAGGCATGTGTGCTATAGGAACAACATGCCCCTCTTAGTCTATGAGTGTGTTCAATAAGATTAGGCATGAGCAATGATGCACATACAATTTCAAAAGTTGAAACAATGAAAAAATAGTGAATTTACACTAAAAAATTCCCTGAAACAATTTCCACATGAATGTTTTTTTTTCCCAGTTATCAGATGATTTCCTCACAAGTTAAAAGAGTGAAAAACCCACTTTCTATATCCCGCAAGCCTTGTCAAAGTGAAGGCCTTTCACTGTGCAAATTTATGAAATGCACATTGAAGTGGAATTTTTTTTTTTTTAATGTTTCATAATACATGTGAAAATATTTAAGTCCCCTCCATATTATTTAAAACATTATAAATATTTAAATATTTACAAATTTAAAAAACTTAGTGAACTTAAAACTTCTAATTTCTCCATAGGAAAAATAATGGAATTGATGTTACTCACATGACCTCTGGAGCAACAAAAACTTACAGATAGCCATTAATAATAATTTAGATCGTTATGAAATTACCAAAACATGCACAACAAATGGATTTTTAATACCTCCTTTGTAAACTAGGCCTTCTAGTAGGGTGCTTAAATTTATTTTGGTTTAGGCCTTGAAAATCCTTTAACAACCATAAAAATGAAAATATAGGCTTATTAAGGATAAAATGAAAAATAGGTTATTGCCAAAGTTGATCCATTTTAAAAAAATTATAGGGCCCTTCAAACCTGCTCCAAAATGGCAACACATTAAAATTTCCTCAAAGCTCATTCGAGAGCCATGAAATAAAATTTACATAGTCATTATGAATTTTTTTTATACCAACTAGATTTTGATGAAGATCCATGGATTGAAAATTTTTAATTCTAGAATTTTAGGGCTAGTTGGTTGCCATAGGGCTTAAAAATGACCTCTTGTTGCTAATGGAAAGGCCAAAAAACACTTGAAATGAAATAAATTTCTAGGTGCTAATAGTGGCTCTTGTTTGAGGATGTATGCTTTAGTGAAGCATAGTGAGATTCCAAATATCTTCAGAGTGTAGACCATGTGCCAAATCCATTGAATGCTATGTAATTGCTCATTTTTGCTACATTGAAACAATACTTTCAAATTTGATTTGGTGGCCCTAGACCCCAAAAAGTAAAGAGATAATATATACCTCTATTAAACATGTTCTTCTCTATTTAAATCCTTAGGTCTATTCTAAAAATAATATCATAATCTTCTTGAGAGCTATTGCTTCCGCTAACCATATTTACCATATCTCCGAGTTCATCATTGACAATGTTATCTATGCATGTTTCAATATTTCAAGTAGGAATTGACTGAAATGCATCACCATGTAGAACATGCATGTTATGACTATTTATTATGTCATACCCACAATCACCGTGACACTTTACCTCATCCAATTCACTATCATGTTCCATTAAATGCCTACCCAGTTTAACTAAAATTTGGAAACATTCATAATCATTTGATAGTTTGCATTCTAAATCAATGTATTCCTCAACTAAGGAATTGACACTTATATCTCCTCTTCATGAGAGTATTCATAGTCAAAAGGGCTAAAACCAAAATTATAATCACCTAGATCAACATGGTAGAGAAATTCTCCAGCTAGCTACAAACTTGCATTTGCAACAATATCACCCATATCATATCATCATCTATGTAAATTCAGTTTCTACTTGAAACAACTGAGTATAATTTTATTTCCTCATTTGAAGGGCTATTACTAGGTATAATATCATGAGCATCTTTCTCACTAAAAACTATACCTGGACTATTATGATAATAATTACAATCAACATTCAGTTCATCAACAAGCTAATCAAAACCTTCATCCTTACAATTATTGCAAGAGGTATTTTCATTTTCTATCATTTTCTCTTTGAATCCTTATGTTACATGTTATCATTTTTCTCATGCAAGGAAATATAGCTAGAAACATAGCTAGCTTGATTATTTTTAAATATTTTTTTCTATTCTCAAGAGTAGCAATCTAGTCATATATTTGGTTGTTTCTAGAGGGATTCAACCTCTCTAATTTAGTACTTAGACCTTGCTCAAAATATTCACAAAATAAATTAATGCACATTGAATCATTAGGTCTATGATGTAAAGAAAATAAATCCTTCATAAATCGCATAAAATTCATATGGGGGTTCTCCTCCATACCTTCTTGTATCAAAAAATACATCAAAAAGTGATATATCATCAACCCCAGGTTTAGATTCATCAGCAATATATTCTTGAATGTGCAGATGTTTATTATCAATGAGCATTCATTTTTCATTCCTTCAAACTAATCAATGAATAGTATTCTAAGATCTTTCCATGAAAATATGCAATGCATTGACAAACTAGAAAACCAATCTTTATCATAAGTTTCTAAAGACCTTACAAAAAACTTCGTAGTAACATTGTCTTCTATTTCATAGTCCATCATCAAGCTAATAAAATATTGTAGATGTTTAGATGCTGACTATTTATAATATCCTCTATAATTTAGCAAATATCCATTAACTTTAAGAGGGAAGATGTTTAGATACCCTTGAATACCATTAAAATCAAGTGGTTTATATATCTCAATAGAGAAAGGTCTTCTGTCAGGATGTGATTTTTGTTGTGATTATTGCATCATGACACTAAGGAACTTTGTAGGACAAAAACCAGAATAACCATACATGCATTTTTTTTCAATAAAAACTTATTTATCCTACAACTATTTTCTCTCAATTCCCTATTTCTTCTAATAAAATATTAGGCTTTCTCAACTCCTTTTCTCTTAGTGCTAACATTCATTGAATAAGGAAACAAAGTTTTTTCTAGGACTTTCATGTAACTAACCTTCTTACACAATGTTTCTTCTTGAAGAAAGAAAGAGATAAAATACCTAGAGGTGTATTGAAACTATTACAAATCTTCTTTCTCTAACCGAGATCTTTGTAAGCCTAAGCTCTTCTTATACATTCATTAGGTTCATTTACAGAGTTTCCAACTCTAAAAAGAGGATAATATTTTTATGCAACTAGATGCTCCCTCATAATTCAAATTTATTTTTGAGTTCTTTTCACTAGCATAACACCATATCTCTTGAAATTTTCAAATATGTTCCAAAAATTTATTACTCCAAGTGTGAAGGCATTCAATATCATAACCAAACGTTTAGATCAAAAAATTCTTGACTCTTTCGCAAATGAATAACTATGTTGTTCATTCCCCAACAAAGTCACCAATTTGTTGATTTCAAAATTTTCATATTGTTGAATCCTAAAGGTGTGCCACATCTTATTCTTATATTTTGTGGACAAATATTTTGGTTCCCAAGGTTCTCTAACATTTCTAGGTTTCTCACCTAAAAGGAGAGAGATGGGCCAAAATGGGAATTGTCTCCACTCAAAAATAACGTAAATGTGAATGAAGTATGCATAGATGTGATGTCTAAATGTAATAAACTGATAAAAGAAATGACTTATTAATGTAAAACCTATGAAATGCAAATTGTTTGAAAACACACTGTGATGTATAGAAACATAGATTAAATGCAATAAAGAGCAAGATAAAGATGATAAATAGAAATTGTGCACCTTGAAACTGATGAAGGACAAAATAAAGACTGTAAATGTCTTAGAAATTCTAGAAAATATGATTTTCTAGCAAACTAGGACACTTACACCAAGTTAGGCGACTTAGTCTCAGATTTGGTAAACTACTCAGGAGCTCGTTTCTACCAAATGGGTATCCAAATCTGTAAAAAATTCTGACAAGAAAGTGTAGTGGGACTAATGTTCCACTATTGGCGACTTAGTCTACTTTGGATTTTTTGAAAACCTAAAAGTGGAAAAGGAAGCCCTCAGTCTGCACTCTATTTTTTGATGAAAACCTAGATCCAAATCTGTAAAAATACCTAGAAAAAAAATATAATTTGGTTTCTAATGGGGGGATTTCCTTGGTCAAACCCCTAGTTGGTACTTAAATCTTAAAAGAGATAATAAAATTTGCATAAAACTGTAGCCCTAAGTGTCTCTAAGACTAGGAAATTTGAAATAATATGTAACCCTATTCTAACATATAAGAATAAGATGCATAAGTGAAATTAGAAAGATGCAAGAATCATTCTAGAAGACTCTAAATCACATTAGAAATAAATATTAATGACATCCAAACCTTCCTTAGGCTGAAAATGGAGAGAAAATAGAAGATGGAGTCACTTTGAAAAAAAGTCAGGCTTTATTTGATGGCTAGTTGCATCTCCTCAACCTAGATTTCTCCATGGTTTTCCATAGGCATCCATGATCAACCCTTTGTAATGTGAGATCTTGGACAAAAAGTGAGCTTGAAGACCTACAAAATCCCTAACTTTCTTCCCTAAATCTTCAACTTTGTTGTAGATAGACTAATGAATCTTCTTGTGCAATATATTTGACTCTTGAATCTTGAATTTGTTTGTTAAAAATGACCTAAAAAAATATATTTGTAGGCATCAATACCTAATTATTCATTATTTTTAACTTCACAGCCTGACATCCATAAGAAATTTGAATTAAGTCGGTTGTCTTCCCAGTCAAAATTGAAAAATCCCCCAAAAGTGACTAAGTCACCACCTTGGGCAACTTAGTCCCACCAGGGGTTTTTGAGGTGGGTTTTCTAGAATTTGCATGATTTGAATGTTGTTTGTCAGGATTTACATGATTTGTGAGTGGAATGGGCCTCAAATTCCAAAATAATGAGTCTTAGGGGCCTATAAATGTATCTTTTAAGGGGTCATTAATGCAAGGGTTTCTAAAATAGGACCAAATTATACCACATATTGTACTATCTCCAAAGGAGTATAATTTTTGTGTCCACATTTAGCCCCCACTTTAGTTCCCATATGACTCTACGTGCATATGTAAGCCCCCACTTTAGTTCACTTTTACTTCATAAAATTATATTCATTCAAAATATGAGAGAATGAAGCCCCCAATGTAATTATCTACAAAACCACAACATTAGGAACCACATCCTACAACATGAATTCATTAGTTATCCAAAATTCCTTTTATATAGCTCCTAGAAATTAAATTTGAAGGTAGATGTATTCCCCCCTTGATTCTACTTGCTTTATGGAGGTAGAATCAAGGTAGCAAACTAGCCACATCAAATAAGGAAAATCATATCATAGGAAATATCCAAGTACCATGCCACATAAGGATAGAAAAATGATGATTTCGAGTGTAGAATCTTGATTCCAACGTATCAAACAATGTCAAAAACTGAGTTCCCTAGCACTTGTTATGTTGGTTTGAATGAAAGTCACTTTATTAACTTTGAGATAGTAAAAACCCTAATTTCATAAATAAGAGAAAAAATAGTTAAAAGAGTTAAAAGTGAATTAATTTGTCACTTACTATTTTATTTTACCTTCTTGTAGTGTGAGAGTGAAAAGAGAGGATGGAAAGATACTGAGTATATGAGACTACATGCCTATGAGATTGGATGTTGTACAAGACCAGGTGGTACATGAAAAGTGTCATCATGAGGTGAGTTAATTCTCCTATCTGTACTTTGTGATTATGCAATTATTTAATATTTTTTATGTATTTATAGGTTAATTTAGGATCTTGGAAAAAGTTCACAAATTGTCCCCTTTGTTTACAAAGTGCCCCTTTTGTTTGCAAATTGTCTTGTTTCTTTGCGAAGTGTCCCAAAGGGGATCTAAAGTGACTAAGGCCTTTAGGAAAGCACACTAGAACAACTTTAGTACACTTGTATGATGAATAAAGTAAAAATGAAAGTTATTAGATGGTCTTTAGAGCATATTTTTGTGGTTTTTATAGGTACCCACCCATTCATAGCAATGTCTAAGGGGTAGGCAACTAAGCTTTCTGAGAGATTTAGCCCCATCACTTATAGCAAAGGAGATAGAGAACCTATAGGTTGTGGGTATCTATTGGACATACCTCATGCCCCCCATGAGGTACTATGATGCTATGCTCATGGTGCTCTATGAGAGCTGGGATGCAGGCACATTCACTTTCCACTTGTTGATAGGTGAGATGATGATTACATTGGAGGACATACACCACATTTTCCAAGTTCCTATTTAGGGGGAGAAAGTGCACGTCGAGAGAGACTCGACCTTCTACGAGAAGAATGCGGATATGTAGTATTGTCTAGGTGTTCCAATGCATAATGAGAAAGTGAGAGGGTGGATGAACTTGGTGATGTTACTGTATTCACAAGTTCCAATTGAGAGATGGATCATGATCCATACAATGGCACTATTACTCATCCCCAATTGGTGGGTAACACACCTTGAGGGAGGACTAGTTTATTTGATTTGTGGGATAGCTTAGCACTAGATAGTATACACTTGGAGGTGCTATATCCTAGCACATTTATATTATGATCTTGTCTGGTTTTTCTTTCAGGAGGTAGGTAGCATAGTGAGCTGTACACTTTTATAGGTTTGGTGCCTAGAGCATATCACATGTATCGGACTAGTCGACTTCCCATGTGCTACAAAAGTGCAATATCCTCGGGCCTTTGGCTATCCTCTATGGTGGTTATGGTAGTATGGGTATTTACATTTTTGGAGAGTGAGAATTGACCAAATGGAGGAGATTGAGATCTTATGGAGACCTTATTAGCTGATGCTACATTGGCCAGATCACACGAGATAGTTGAGAAGACTATAGCTAGATATTTTTTTGGTGGCTATCATGATCAGGTAGTATGTCCATTCTACTATGATTGAGTCATGCATTAGTTCAGATAGATTCAAAGACCACCCATGGCATGATCCTTTTTTAGGAGGTCAGTGCGGAGTGCTTGAAGACTAAGTGATACAGTGCAACTCACTCTAGAGCATGTTGTTGAGAGTGACTCCAATTTCTCAAATCACGACCATACTCTAGTCTCTGACACAAAAGATATTGGTGCCACATGGTATTATAAGGAGTGGTCGATGATATCACGACCAAATCCTATATATTCGATGGATGAGCCTGTAGGATATGCACGACCACTACTAGATGAGGGTGATGACAAAGAGGATATGGCCAAGCAGACATGATACAAAGCAACAGACATATTTACTAGTGTCATTGATGATGAGTATGATGAGGATGCAAATCCTGACTATGATGGCTAGGAGGGAGAGGAGGAGGATGAGGATGAGGAGGACTAGGAGGAGGATGAAGAGGAGGAGCCACCCATGAGTGAGAGTGATGAGGTAGCAACTATGGATCAACATGAGTGGGGAGAACCTTCTCCCATTCATATGAATAGTAGCTATAACAAGCATTACTACCCACAATTTTGGAGAGGCTAGCACATCTTCCATGCCCCCTAGACAGTGTAAGGAAAATTAGATGTGGAAAAAATTCTCCTAACATCAATACCTCAAAGAAGAATGCATATATACTTTAAAGTTTTCAATTACAGTTCAATTAAGATGCATTATGAAGTAGATAATAGAAATAGAGCATTTGAAAATCACACAAGAACACCAAATATATGTGGGAAAACCCTTAGGGGAGAAAACCCACCACACCAAGAGAAATCACTTTGTATTACAGTAATGGAGATTACATACAAATGTCAGACTTATCTTTCTGGTTTCTGTTTACAGTAGCATTCACCATGAACAATCTTGTACAGGAACCTTCAAGTTACTATCATTCTAGATTAGATTACATTTACTGATCATACAACCAACCAACAATTCATCGGTCCAACCAACCGATCACAATCTGCAATCATCGAGTATATCCCTGTTGTTCGATGTCCGTCAAGCTTCCTCACAAAACTATCACAATGAACAAACTTCCAACTATTCAGATTTGACTTCTTCTATTGGTCCATGAGACTCCACATAGGATGGTCATAAAATAGTCAAAAGAATTTGCACTATGTTGGCATCTCGGTGAGACACTAACAGTGTCTTGCCGATGCCACATAACCTTCATATCAATATCACCAAGAGATATCATTATTTCCAAGATGTTTCAATGAGCTTTCATATGTTACATCGAATCACCAAATAGTCGGTGAGACCTATCACTTTTGCCAGGACATTATAGTGAGATCCAAAAAGTCTCATAGATGTTAGTTTACCATTCAGCAAGAGTATCGTTCTTCACCAGGACCTCACACCGAGTCATCTGGGTTATATTGAAGTCACATGTTATGTTGAGCTCTAATCATTAGTTGGAAAGACTTAACACCTTCACCAAGAGTTCTTATCAAACACATATATGTTACACTAAGGACCACCATTCACCAAGACCTATACCAAAGACTTTACTCTGAAGTCTTTATGTTATACCGGTACCACCACTCATTGCCAGTAGTAACACCAAGAGAAAAATTTAACATCAGCGAGACATTAACACTTCACCCAGACTTCATAACGTAACCTTAGTGCTACATCGATGACTCTCGAGTGTGTCCCTATCAGAATGAATTTCATCTATCGCTAAGACCTCACATCGGGATCTTTATGTTATTGTGAAGACATCATATGTATTCCTATCAGTGAGACATTCACAATTTGCTGGGACTTCTTCCTGAGTGTTGAAGTCACTCTAAAACCCCTAGTCGCTATGAGTCTCCTCGATGCCTGATTGAATGGCCTATCAGCCAGAGGTCTCCACACGGTGAGAGGTTACAATGACTACTTCTTGTCACAGTGATAGAATCCACAGTGAAAACTTTCGGTGAGACAAAAGCTAGGTCATAGCAACCTGTACAAAACATGATGTTCCAAACTGCTAGTTAGCCAGACATAAGAACTATCACACCGACTTGGCTACAATGGAGGTTTCAGCCTATGATGATTGAGGCATACTTTTCCAACAATCTCCCACTTGACGAAGATCACACTGGCACCTCCAGAGTACAACATAACTTACTGAAAATCATGGGCACTAAGGCCCATCGAACTGGCACACCACCTAAACTTGTCTGTGCTCACTGGCTTTGTCAATGAATCTGCAAAATTCTCCAAAGTTTCAACCTTTTCCAAATTTACCTTTCCATCCTCCACCATATCTCGTACAAAGTGGTATTGTACATCTATATGTTTCATCCTAGCATGGAAAGTTGGATTCTTTTCCAGACAAATTGCACTCTGACTGTCACAGAAAATAGTTATTTCCTTTGCATCAAAACCAATGTTAGAACACAAATGTTTCAACCAAAATACTTCTTTACAAGCATGAGTAGCTGCCATGTATTCAGTCTCTGTAGTGGACAAAGTGACTACAGCCTGCCGCTTACTCATCCAACTCACTGCACCACCATTCAACATGAAAATGTATACACTGGTGGACCTCCTGCTATCAATGTCCCTTGCCCAATCAGAATCTACATACCCATGAATGTTGAGAGTCCTCTGTGATTCAACCAAATTCCCATGGTAACACAAAGAAAAATATGAAGTACCCTTCAAATATCTAAACACTCTCTTCACAACATCCCAATGCGTTCTTCGTGGATTAGCCATAAATTGACTAAGAATTCCCACTTCTTGGGAAATGTCTGGCCTTATATAGACCATTGCATACATAAGACTACCTACTACACTAGCACAGGGTACACTGGTCATGTCCTCCATCTTAGTAGGAGATTTTGGATAGTCCTCAACAGATAGCTTTGTTCCCTGCAACACTGGAACCGCTAGCTATTTACAATCATTCATACAAAATCTCTCAAGAACAGTCTTCATATACTTACTCTGACTGAGCCATGGTTTTATATTCTTCCTATCCCTGGTTATCTCCATCCCCAGAATATACCTTGTTGCACCAAGATCCTTCATTTCGAGCTTAGCAGACAACTGAGACTTAAGATCAGAAATCATTAGCTTACTATTGCATATGAACAACATATCATCAACATAGAGAGCAATAACAAGTACTCGATCACTTTCAACTTTATAATATACATAGTGATCATATTTTGATCTCACAAATCCCAAAGACAATACAAAAGTATCAAATTTTTGGTACCACATTCTAGGTGGCTACTTTAACCCATACAGAGACTTCTTTAATTTTCATACCAATTTTTCTTTACCTTTCTCAACAAAGTGCTTAGGCTGGGACATATAGATTTCTTCTTCAAGATCACCATGAAGAAATGTTGTCTTCACATCCATTTGTTTGACCTTTAAGTCATACGATGTTGCAAGTGATGAAAGAAATCTGATAGATGTCAACTTTGCTAGAGGAGAAAATATTTCCCCATAATTGATTCCCTCTACCTGGGAATAACCCTTTGCAACCAGTCTTGCCTTGTACTTTTCTACACTACCATCCAGACCAATCTTCTTCTTAAATACCCATTTGCAGCCAACTACCTTTCTGCCTTTAGGCAAGGGTACCAGACTCTAGGTTTCATTCTTTTCTAAGGATGCCATCTCTTCATTCATGGCTTCCAACCAAGAATCTGAATCAGACATTCTAAATGCCTCTTTCACAGTCCTAGGCTCATCAGTGCTAGAAATTAAAGCATAGGCACAAGTATAATCAATCAAAGAAAACCCATACCTATCTAGTTGTTTTCTTTCATTGGTTGACCTCCTCACTTGATGAGGCTGAGGTTCTTCTTCTTCAGAACTTTTAGAACTTCTTGAGCTCTCCTCAGTTTCAGGTACATTTTGAATTTTGAATTCCTCTTTCTCTAGTGAAGGAAGAATTAATGCTACATCCTTTTTTATTTTGACTTTGTCTTTGACTGCAGATCCAAAGTGGAAGGTTTCAACTCATGAAAGTTTACACTTCTGTTGTATACAACCTTCTATGTATTAGGATTCCAAAGCTTGTATCCTTTTATGACAACACTATAGCCAATAAAAATACATTTGACAGCCTTGTTCTCCAGTTTAGATATTTTCACATCCGGCACATGAGCATATGCCTCACAACCAAAAACACGAACATGTCTAAGAGAGGGCTTCTCACCAGACCACACTTCCAAAGGTGTTTTCTCAACAAGAGCAGAATTAGGAGACCGATTAATCAAGTAACATGCAGTAGACACAGCCTCAACCCAGAACTTCTCCTCCAAGCCAACACTACTAAGCATACTTCGTGCTCTCTCCATCACTATCCTATTGAACCTTTCTTCAACTCCATTCTATTGTGGAGTATAAGGTGTAGTCTTACATCTTTTAATTCCATGGTCTTTACAGTATCTTTCAAATTCATCAGAAAAAAATTCACTGCCATTATAAGTCCTTAAGCATTTTATTTTTCTACCAGTCTAATTTTCAACAAGACTTTTAAATTCTTTAAACCGACTAAATACTTCTAATTTTCTTTTCATAAAATATAAAAATGCTCTTCTTGAGTAATCATCAATAAACGACACATAGTATCTTGACTTAGACAAAGAAGGAACATCCACTGGACCAAACACATCCAAATGAATATAATCTAGCAAACCAGAAGATTTATGAGGACTGGAATAAAAAGAAACACGATGCTACTTTCCATATATACAGTGTTCACAAAATTTAAATTCAAGATTACAATCTTCAATCCCCTCTACCAAGTTTTTGTTCTTCAAGGTTTTTAAACCTTTTTATCCTATGTGGCCTAACCTATGATGCCAGAGCATAGTATTCTCTACTGGAAGTTTTACTTCCATAGAGTTTACATAATTAGGGATATTTCCCTCTTTACCTCCATGAGCAGCTTTTAGTGACTTTCTAGAGACACTGTTACATTGAACAACATGTGGATCCAGCTTGTACAAGGTACCAATTCGAGCACCTCTAGCCAGCACCATTGAACCTCTAGTCATCTTGTAGCCATTTCCAGAGAATGTGACTTGTACTCCAATATCATTCAACATACTTACAGAAAGTAAGTTTTGAGCCAAACCTAGTATATGCATTACATTATTGATTCCCTTCACTCTGCCATCAGGGAATTATATTCTAACTCTTCCACGACCAACAATCTCTAAAGTTGAATCACTTGCCAAGTACACCTTTCCACCATTGTATTCTTCATACTTTGTGAACCATTCTCTATGAGATGTCATGTGGAAAGATGCTCCAGAATCAATCATCTAGAAATCATCTAATGCCTAAGTAGCCAAGGCTGCAATGAAGGCGTCACCATCACTATGAGAAGAACCATTATCGGAAGAGCCCTTCTTCTTCTTTTTCTCTTCTTTACAATCCTTTCGAACATGACCAAGTTTCCCACAGTTCCAACACTTCACCTTGGACTTCTTGCCAGGAGACTTTGATCTCCCCTCTGATTTTGATTTGGAATTCTTGTCCTTCTTCTTGCCTTTCTCTTTTGGTCTTCCTCTGACAACAAGAGCTTCCTTCGTCATCTTAGAAGATTTCCTTCTCATATCTTCTAACAGCAAAGAACCAACAACATCTTCCATCGTGAAACTGGATGTTATACTCCCAATAGCCATCACTAGATGATCCCAAGAGTCTGGCAAAGAACACAGTGAAAGCATACATCGATCCTCTTCATGAATTTTTACACCAACAGATGTCAATTGAGCAATTAGCATATTAAATGCATTCAAATGATCAGCTACAAACCCTCCTTCCTACATTCTCAAAGAATACAACTTCTTCCTCATGAACAATTTATTCACCAGGGACTTCCCTTGATAAATAGGCACCAATCTCTTCCACAAAGAAGAGGCAGTCTTCTCCTCATGCACATTCAGAAGAACTGAGTCTACCAAATAGAGCCTTATCAGCCCCTTAGACTTCCTATCTACAAGGTCCCAATCTTCTTGCTTCATGCCTGTAGCTTTAGTTCTAGATACTACAAGCCACAGATCATGATCAACTAGAAGATCCTCCATCTTGAGTTTCCACAACTCAAATTTACTACCATTGAATTTCTCTATTTCAAACTTTCCAGACATGCTAGCCATCTCAACCTATAAGTAGAAATAAAAAACTCTACAAGACTCCCACTAAACAAAATTGACTCAAAAAACCCAACATACCCACAAGGATAACACAACTACCCAGGCTCTGATACCACTTGCAAGGAAAATGAGATGTGAAAACAATTCTCCTAACATCAATACCTCAGAGAAGAATGCAGATATAATTTAAAGTTTTCAATTACAGTTCTATTAAGATGCACTATGAAGTAGATAACAGAAATAGAGTATTTGAAAATCACACAAGAACACTAGATATACATGGGAAAACCCTTACGGGAGAAAAACCCACCACACCAAGAGAAATCACTTTGTATTATAGTAATGGAGATTACATACAAATGTTAGACTTATCTTTTTGGTGTCTATTTACAGCAGCATTCACCATGAACAATCTTGTACAAGAACCTTCAAGTTACAGTCATTCCAAATTAGATTACATTTACTGATCATAAAACCACCCAACAATCCATCGATCCAACCAACTGATCACAATCTGTAATCAACAAGTATATCCCTGTTGTTCCATGTCCATCGAGCTTCCTCACAGAACTATCACAATGAAAAAACTTCCAACTGTTCAGATTTGGCTTCTCCTATTGGTCCACAAGACTCCACATAGAATGGTTAGAAGAATTTGCACTGTGTTGGCATCTCGATGAGACACTAACAGTGTCTTGCCGATGCCACATAACCTTCATATCGATATCACCAAGAGATATTGTTATCGCCAAGATGTTTCAATGAGCTTTCATGTGTTACATCGAATCACCAAATAGTCGGCGAGACCTATCACTTTCGCCAGGACATCATAACGAGATCCAGAAAGTCTCATAGATGTTAGTTTACCATTCAGCAAGAGTATCATTCTTCACCAGGACCTCACACCGAGTCATTCAGGTTATACCGAAGTCACATGTTATGCTGAGCTCCAATCACCAGTCGACAAGACTTAACACCTTCGCCAAGAGTTCTTATTGAACACATATATGTTACACCGATGACCACCATTCGGCAAGACCTATACTGAAGACTTTACTCTGAGGTCTTTAAGTTATATCAGGACCACCACTCGTCGCTAGGAGTCACACCAAGAGAAAACTTTAACATTGGCGAGACATTAACACTTCCCCCAAACTTCATGATGAAGCCTTAGTGTTACATCGATGACTCCTGAGTGTGTCCCCGTCGGCATGACTTTCATCTATCGCTAAGACCTCACGCTGAGATCTTTATGTTATCGTGAAGACATCATATGTATTCATGTCAGGGAGACATTCACAGTTCGCTGGGACTTCTTCCTAAGTGTTGAAGTCACTATGAAACTCCCATTCGCTATGAGTCTCCCCGATGCCTGATTGAATGGCCTATCGGCCAGAGGTCTCCATGCGGTGAGAGGTTACAACAACTGCTTCTTGTCACAGCGATAGACTCCATAGTGAAAACTTTCAGTGAGACAAAAGCGAGGTCACAGTGACCTATACAAAACATGATGTTCCAAACTGCTAGTTGGCTAGACATAAGAACTGTCACACCAACTTGGCTCCAATGGAGGTTTCAGCCTGTGATGATTGAGGCATACTTTTCCAACACACAAGACAATGTTGATATTTCTCAGCCTACTAGAGATCTATAGGTGATGATATTTGATTTATGCATGTATTTTAGTGTTTATGCTCTATATATATGTATCATGATGTGTATTGATTGTGTATTATTTCTACCTTCCAAGAGTGGCAAGAGATTCATGGGAGCTCTAACATCAAGCAACTGTAGAGATAGTGCCAACATCCATTGACATGGAGGAGATGGAATCAAATTATATACCCCCACCCATCATGGAAGATGATCCAGTCATTCAGTCCATTTGTGAGATTACGTGAAGCATATGAGAATCTGAGGAGACAAATCCACTGAGCTGAGACTATAGCACAATCATCCCAGTCTCCAATAGAGGTTGAGAGACTTAAGAGGTAGAGGTAGCATGAATATAGGAGTACATAGAAAGTGAGCTTCAGGTGGCCCTTGGATGCATACATGGCTTAGAGTTTGCACTTAGATTTGACAGATTGTGGTCATGATCACATAGGACAATCTCCTATTGTCCTACTACTGGGTCATGAGTACCAGATCCTGAGGGGTCGGGTACCTATGAACCTCAATGATATTGTATATTTTTATGACATGTACATAAATTTTTTGATATATATATGAGAATTTGATATTTTATTACTTGTCTCAATGTGTTTGAATGTTAAATAGAAATGTAATTAATTGAATAATCTTTGTAAGATTACTTTAATTAATGTTTGCATGATTTAACATAGCTTATGTGATCTAATTACAACTTATTTTAATTTCTTTTAGATATGGCATGATGATTAAGTATGTTATGCTAGATTAAATGTATGAATGATCTTAATTATCATAACACACAAGATAAATTTGAATAGTATCAAACCTAAAGTTATTATAAAAATGAATTAAATAATCACTTTGGTGCTCAAGACATACACATAATTGTTTGTCAAGAACAACGCAATAAAAAAGCATATAGGATATGACCAAATAGCTTTAACATCACTACTTTATCATTCATACTATTCAAAGGGATTAGAAATAATACCGATGTAGATGTGTGACATTCATAGGTTCCTTAAGAGGTGTGCCATCTAGTTCTATTAACATGTATGCACCAAAATGAATTTTTTTATCAATGATGTATGGTCGTAACCAATTAGAACTAAATTTACCTCTTTCATTTGGGTCGGCATTGATGTTGAGATAATTTGCAGATAGAAATAAGTCACCCTTGTGGAATCATCTAGGAATAACATTGAGATTGTAATGGTGATGTTTCCTTTTGCAATAATCTTGAAGATGTTAAAGAGTGTTAATATGTTGTTCATCAAGCATCTCAAGATGGTGTAATCTTTGATTTCTATAGTGTGTATCATCAACAAGTCCTTGAAGATAAATTATTAGTGTGTGAATCTCTAACTCCAAGGGCATTATTTCTTCAGTACCATAGACTAGATTATAAGGTGTGGTCCCTGTGGAAGGTTGAACACTTGTGTGATAAGCCCAAAGTGCATAGTGTAATTATGTGTGCCAATCCCTATGATTTTTATTAATAGTTTTCTTCAAAATTTGTTCAAGGAATTTGTTAGTTGATTCAGCTTGACCATTATATTATGGGTAATGAGGTGTCAAAAAATGATGTAGGATATTAAAGGTCTCCAATAATTTCTTCACCTCATTATTTTTAAATGGTATGCCATTATCAGAGACTAATGTGGAAGCAAGTCCAAAGTGACCAATAATGTGTTCTAGGATGAAACGACATATTACTTCAGTTGTTGTAGATAGAAGAGGAATGACCTTTACCCATTTAGTGAAATAATCAGTTGCAGTGATGATAAAGGTATGTCAAACAAAAGAAGGTGAAAATTTTCCTCTAATGCCTAATCCCCAAACTGCAAAGGGCTATATCAAAATTTGAGTTTGAATTTCACTAATAGGAGCATGATTCAAATTGTTATGTTCTTGACAATATATGAAATTTTTGAACATAATCAAAGCAATCGCGTTCCATGTTGCACTAATAATATCCAATATAGATAAGTTTTTGAACCAAATTTTTTCCTCCAAAATGTCCACCACAAGCACCTTTGTGGGCTTGGTGAAGTGCTTGAGGTATCTCATATTTATTTAAGCATCTAAGTAAGAGACCATTGAACAACCTTCGATATAGCACAATAGTGAGAATTATATATTTAGATGCAATTTTTCATAAAAGAGCATGGAGGTTTTTAAAGGTTGGATCAAGAAAGGTACCACTTTTCAAATAGTTGAATATGGTATCATACCATTCACTCAAGTTGTCCTCATTTTTCATTAAACCTTCTTCTATTCTTTCATGAATCAAAGGTTTCATGATAGGGTGAATGGTAAATGTGAATTTTTTTGAAGGATCTTGAGGGGATATAAGAGAGGCAAGACTTTCCATTGCATCCACAAGTTGATTATATTTTTGTGGGATGTTATGAATGGTAAATGTCTGAAACTTCTCTAACAAGTGCATGATAAGGTTCTTGTATTTGGATAATTTGTCATACTTGGGTTGATATGTTCCATTTATTTGTTTAATTACTAATTGTGAGTCACCAAAGATCTTAATATCTTTGACACCCAAGACCAAAGTAGCACACAACTCAACAATTAGTGCTTCATATTCAGCTATGCTATTCATACATAGGAAATTCAATCGATACAAGGGAATAGGCTTTCCTTTACGTAGAATTAGCATAAACCTAGCATTAGATCTTGTTCTACACTTGGATCCATCAAAATATAATGCCCATGTAGGAACATCTATTATCAACACACTATCATAGGGAAAAGAGTCATTGCTAGGTAATGCTAGAGGAGAAGGAGCATCAGCTAAGTGGTCAGTCAAGGCTTGGCCTTTAATTACTTTTTTTGAAACAAACTTAAGGTAAAAATCAGTCAACAACATTACCCATTTAGCTAAACATCCTAATAAGACTATTTTATTAAAAAGATGTTTGAGAGTATCAAATTTTTTCATGACTTGTATTTCCACATTTAGTAAATAATGTCACAACTTACTAGTAGTGAATACAAGAGCCAAATGTTGTTTTTTGATTGGGGTCTATCATGCTTCATAATCAATTAAAGTTTAACAGATGTAATATACAAGATGTTCTTTTCCATTATCATCTTGTTGAGCCAACAATGTTGCAAGAGGATGGGCAGATGTAGCTATGTAAAGGATGAACGGTTTGTTTGGTATAGTGGGTTGTAAAATGGTTGGAGTGGAAAGGTATTCCTTCAAAATATGAAAGGCCTCTTTACAATCCTCATTCCAATAAAAATGCACATCCTTTTTGAGATGTGTGAAAGGTAATGTTCAATCAGCTAAGGAGACGAAAAAATGACAGATGGCTTGAATTCTTCCTTGTAACATTCACAATTGAGAAATGTTCCTAGGAGGTGGCATTTTTATGATAGCATCAATTTTCTTTGTGTCAACCTCAATTCCTCTATGAGATATGATAAACCCCAAAATTTTCCACTATCCACTATCTACTCCAAAGACACACTTTTTTGGATTTAGTCTCATGTTATATTTATGCATGCATTCAAATATTTTTTGAAGGACATTCACATTGTCTTGTCTTGTTAAGGATTTAGCAAGGATGTCATCAACATAATATTTTAATATTTTATGTATGTAATCATGAAATATCAATGTCATTTCTTGTTGATAAGTTGCGCTTGTATTCTTTAATCCAAAAGACATCATAACCCAAAAAAAATGTTCTACAAATAATTGTGAATGTTGTCTTATATTGATCTTGTGGGTTAATAAAGATTTGATTATAACCAGAAAATCCATCCATGAATGACAACAAAGAATGTGCAAGAGTTGAATCCACGATCATGTCAATATTAGGAATGGGAAAAATGTCCTTTAGGAAGCTTTATTCAAGTCATGAAAATTTGTACACATCCTAATAAGATTATCACGTTTAGCAACTGCAAAAATGTTTGAGATCCAAGGAGAATAATCAATAGGTCGAATGAAACCTGTGTCAAGATTTTTTTCAAGTTCTCCTTTAACAAGCAAGGCTATCTTTGGATTCATTTTTCATATCTTTTTATCAGATAGGCTTAGTGTTTTTTAGCAAGGACAATGTTGTGTGTTACTATCTTTGAATTGATTCCTAGCATGTCTAAAAATTTCCAAGAAAAAATTTCAAGAAAATCATGAAGCAAGATCATAGTATCTTATTTTTCTTCAGGGTATGTGTAGGATCATCATGGAAAAAACAAGCCCTTAAGTGGCAAAAAATTCAAAAAAATCACAGTTAGGCAACTTGACATAAAAATTTGAATAAGTTATCTATATTATTTCAAAAATATGTAAGAATAGAATCTGTAGCAAATTGAATATAGTTTCTAAACTACTAGGTTTATTTAAAAAAATAAATCTATTTAGTGAAAATTTGAAATTTCAATGTAGTAGTACTTAAATTTTAGGGAAAAAATAAGAAGTAGGTGTCTGTCTGACCACTTTAACCACAATAAAATGATAATATTTTGTTGAATCTCTCTTTGTGCATATTTGTCCTTGATGTCAAAACTGAGAATATGGCACTTTGATCTTGGCATGTTTATGACTCATGGTGGCATTTTGGTATTGGATAGAATTATGGCTTTGGTTTACATTCAAATTTTTTATATCTTGTGATACTGATCAGGTTGAGCTTCATGTACAAATAAAGGTTATCTTGCTTATACAAGTGATTGCATTGTTACATCACTACTTAGATGGAAGGTAATATGTTTTTGGTCCTATGGTATTTGGCTTCAGTTCACTTGAGGAATATTGCTTGCTCATTGGGTTGATACACAGTTAGATTTGTATTCTTGAGTTGGCTATTGTATATATAGCTTCATCAGCATACATTTGGGCCTTAACATTTTAATTGGGTTCAATATAATATCAGGCTTCTATTGCATATATTATACTTTGTTTTAAAGTGCATAACATCTTGCACTTAAGTCGACCCTTCATAATGGTTATTTTCATATCTGATTTTTTCATGTTTAAAATTCAAGCCATTTAAATGGTTGTTGGTGAACACCTTCGGGCTTTACTTCATTTCATACCGAGCTTACCATATATCGGTTTCATGCCTTTATACTCATATTTTTGTTAAATGCTAACATTTAGCATTATGGACATCAAGTGTATATCTTATCTAATGTTTTTGGCCTGCCATTTTGCATGGTATCTGGCTCCACTTAAGATTTGAAATTGACACTGATATATATATCTCAATGAAATCGGGTTTCACTTGGCTTTGGCAATTACATAGTCAAAGATTGACTTGGTTAGTCAAATGTTAGAATGATTGACTTTCATGGCATTACATGTGGGTAGTGATTTGGCACTTGATTATATCATCATGTTGTCAGTATTTGTTGGAACTCAAAATGATTTCAATTCAGCTTGTGGACTTCAAATGATTTTTTTTTGTTGAGTACTCAATGAAAAGAAGTCTAGGGTAAAACATGTGATAATTTCATTTTTTCTCAAACCCTAGCTCTGCCATGTTGAGATTTCAGTCACAAGGTTGAGCAAGCTTGTGGTATTCTAATCTGGTTTTTAGTTATGCTTGTCTTTGATGGATGGCAAGATAGTTGGTGGTCTTTGCTTGAGTTGGAAGTGGAAGTTTGGGCAGTTTTTCATGAAGATATTCAGGGATTTTGTTTGTAGGTTAAATCCACCATGACAGAGGTAATATCTATGCATTATTTTGATCTTTTGAAGGTAAATCTAGTAAATGAAAAGTAAAAGAGGAAAAACATTGATTCAGGTTCGAACAAATTTCTTTTACTTTGTTTTGCAATGAAAAAGAATAAAGTTCAGGGTAAAAAAAAATGAATGAAGAATTACTTCATTTCTAGTTATTGGTTTTCAGTTTTAAAACAAAAATTACTTTTTCAGATTTTTGATTTCGAAAGAGGAAAGAAAAAAGTTACAGTTGAAAATACATGGTTTTATTTTGTAACTGTAATTTGTATTTTTACTATGGAAACCCTAACTCGAGTGTTTGTTTTGAACTCGAGTTTGATAGGTTGGCTCAAGGGTTTTAGTTTTATTTTCTCTTTAAATTCATGGCTTTAAGCCATTGTTCAGATTGGAATGTATGAGGAAAATACAAAGCATTTGTTGGTCATATCATTGTTATATATGCAATATTTGAGAAGAGGACAGAGGGTTTTTATTTTGTGAAATATTTGGTTCTTATAACAGAGACATCATTTAGATTTATGAGAAATTATTGTGGTACTATTATGAACAGTTCATATTGGAAATGGAATCTTTGAAAATCTTGTATGTTTATGTATTCATTAGTGATTTTGGGATTGAAAAAAAAGTGCAGTTGTAAGGTCATTAGTGTTTGCATTTTTAGATAGTGACTTTGTGCATTAAGGGGTAGGTGCTAGGACTATGAAGTTGGTAATTTAGAAAAGGTGTTGAGTTGTTGCTCCACCATTGTTACAGATTTGGTGCTCTTTGTTTAATAAAAAGGAATTTTAGCGAATGGTTTTTTATACCCCATGAGGGTTTTTCCACTCAGGAAATCTTTGTGTTATGTGATGTGATTTTGTCTCTCATTTAGTTGGTCAATGCTTTGATACTTTTAGTGAGTTCAAAAGGTTCATATTTGAAAATGTTCAAGTACGTCATGTAAAGTTTAAATTGTTCAAATCTGATTTTAAAAAGCCTTCTATAAAGAAAGTTAAATCTGCATTGTAGTTGTAGTTTTGTTTCAAAAGCATAAACAAGATTTTTCACACATTAATTGAACAATATCATATGATTCTTTTCACATAAGTTTTAAATGTTAGTCAAGTTTCATGTCAATGTGATCTAAACTGTTAATGTTCACTTGCATAAACAAATTTGCCACATTGGGTTAAAATTGTTAAAAAGTTCATTGTTCTTTCAAGTAAAAATGATTCACCCCGCCAGAGTGAATCTACTTCCAACATATTTTTTTATAAGATTTTAGATATAAATAGAGGACTCATGTCCTGCTGTGATGCATATTTTTTTGTAATTTTTTTCCAAGTAAATAATTAATTTGTGTATTTTTTATTACAACTTTTTAAAAATATAAAAACTTGTGGGTATGTGCAGGATCATCATGGAAAAAGAGGCCCTTAAATGACAAAAAATTCAGAAAAAATTAGAGTTAGGTAACTTGACATAAAAATTTGAATAAATTATCTATATTATTTCAAAAATATGTAAGAATAGAATCTATAGCAAATTGAATGTAGTTTCTAAACTACTAGGTTTGTTTAAAAAAACAAACTATTTGGTGAAAATTTGAAATTTCAATGCAGTAGTACTTAAATTTCATGGAAAAAATAAGAAGTAGGTTCTATCGACTAGCATAACCACAATAAATGATAAAAATTTATAAAATTTTACATATAAGTAGAGGACTCATGTCCGATGTGAAGCATATTTTTTGTAATTTTTTCCAAGTAAATAATTAATTATGAAATTTTTATTACAAAATTTAAAAAATATAAAACCTCATATGTCTGACCACCTTGACTTGGTAAAAACTTTATGAAATTCATTTTTTCTTTTTTTTAATCCTATAGTATGCAAAGCATAGAATGTGATTCACGTTTTATTCAAAATGTGATACCATTTGAAATCTATAGATGTTTCTCAATCAACCTATCAATTAGGACTTTAGTCGTAATTCAAATAGAAAATGAATAATAATTACTTATTAAATTCAAAGTAAAAATAATTTATATTGGTGGAAAGTTGAGAATATCCTTTAAAAACCCTTTTTTTCATCAATTTTGGCATTTAAAAAAAAATTGTCACCACATACCCATCATATTGCCACTTTTAGCCCATCATGACCACACATACCCTTGTATATTTGACCACCTTAACTTGGTCAAAACTTCATGAAATTCAAAAAATAAAATCCTATAGTATGCAAAGTGTAAAATGTGACACATGTTTCAAATTCAAAATGTGACACATGTTTCAAATTCAAAATGTGATACCATTTGAAAGCTATAAATGTTTTTCAATTAGCCTATCAATCAGGACTTTAGTCATAATTAAAATAGAAAATGAATAATTATTATTTATTGAATTCAAAGTAAAGAATAATTTATATTGGTGGAAAGCTAAGAATCTCCTTTAAAAACCCTTTTTGTTTCATCAATTTTGGGTAAAAAAAAATAGAGTCATCAGCCACATACCCATCATATCGCCACTTTTTGGCCCATCATGATCTTGCACATACCCTTCATCATCAAGGCACTTCCCAATATTAATGACCTTTTCTTTATCATCTATATCCATTGGTATATAAATTGCTTCTCCTAATGGGAGTGCATTTGACTTAGGAAATTCAGGATTATATGGTTCCATGCTTGTGTCTTTCTCATTGGTATCAATACCTGTTTGCTCGGTATTGATCATAGCACATGCAACTTTTCTCTTGGATGAAGATGTCTTATTAGAAGCACTTAAAATTTGTTTTAGAGCTTCATAATTGTCAAAATATTCCCATGATGGTGGTAAATCCATATCAAGGAATTCAAGATGCTTTAGTGTGAGATTGATTCTTGGTTCACATGTGATGGTGTCGATGTTGAGCAATGGTTGTTGAGTTCCTTTTGTTGTCTTAGAAAAAGAATGTCCCAAACTAGTCTTTGTCTCTTGTGTATTAGGTTCTATGGGAACTCAATCCCTTGTTCATTCTTTCCACATCCTTTACCATTGTATCCCAATTTTTTCACAAGCTCATAGCCTTTCCCATAAAGTCTTTCCATTTCCTATAGGTTAGGTGGATGTTGATAATCTATCTCATCAAAATTTGTTGTGTAATTTGTATTTTCTTCCAAAGTAGTTGAGATAGAGGCTTGCGAAGATTCTTCCAAATTATGAGTTGACATAACCATTGGTTGTTTTTTTTATTCATCCTCTTTTTGTGTGATAATGTATTTTCCCATAAATGAAGGTGTGAATTCTAATGTACCCCAATCATCACCTAACAAGTTAGACACATGTTCTTCTTCTTGTTCGCTAATCTCAAGGGGTTCTATGTGAGATGTTGGAATCAATGTGCTTAGAGGACTTGGTGTTCCTTTTTCAAGTTGTAAGCAACTTTCAAGCTTAGGATCTATTTCAACTTGATAAACTTTGTTGTTATAGACATATTTCATTATTCAATGAAGGGTCAAAGGCATGGCATGCATCTCATGAATCCATGGTCTTCCCAAAAGAATATTATATGAAAGATCATAGCTCATGAAATCAATAGGAGTTTGTAAAGTAACCATTCTGAGTGTAATAGGTAAAGTAATTACACCAAGAGGTTGCTTTGTGATATTGTCAAATCCTCTTATAGATAAGGAATCAGGTTTGAGTTGTGATTTATCTACATGTAATTGATATAAGAGCATCACACTGCACACATTAAGGGGAGAAAAATTATCAACAAGGGTCCTTTTGATGCCTATTCTATTGTATCAAGAAATTATCATAAATTCCTCATTTTTCTTCCTTAACTCTAATGGAGGAAGCTCATGTTGATGGAAGGTAATGTTGACATTAACTACATTCATTCCTTGTATTAAAGCTGCCACATCATTTTTATTTGTACCAAGAGGAACCACTATTTGTTGTAATATTGTTTGGAGCATAGAGTGATATTTTGGTGAATTATGAAGAAGGTCCCAAAGGGATATCTTTGTGGGAGTGCTCTTAAGTTTCTCAACAAGATCATACTCCCTAAATCGTGGAGCACTAGGAAGTATAGAATTAGGAAAAGGTAGGGAAGTTGGGGTTGGTTGTTGTGGTTGCAAGTTATTTCTAGTGTAATGTGTGTGAGCAAAAACATAATGCTTAGGTGGGTAAAGGGTAAACTCAGGTTTAGGTGGAGGTGAAGGTTTATGTGAAGGTGGGTAAAGGACAATTTGAGGTTGAATTACATTAACATCTTTTGTTTTAGGTTGCTCACAACAAACCTTAATGGATGGATTTTGTGAGATGAAGTATACAAGGGATTCATCTAACATGTCAAAGGAATTACTACTAAAAGGTTTGGGAGATAAGGTATTGTTGGTTGGTTTGGATTTATCATCACAAGTCTTAGTGGATGAACTTAGAGAGAGGAAGCCCTGCAGAGCTTCATCTAACTTATCCAAGTCATCAATACTAAAAGGTTTGGATGATATAGTTTTTCTAAAGTGAAGCATTTTTTTTATTGTTTCATTTGATGTTTTGAGGATTTTGTTTGCATTTTTTTATGAATGTGATCTAAATGAACTAGGAACTAATGTTGAAAATGAACAATGTAAAAATATAATACTATCCATAATTACCATTAAAGTAAATGATGCTAATGCTAATGATTTGAATGTAACATAAGATAACAGAATGGAAACATAAAATTAACTAAAATAAACAACTTAACATAATAGAAACTGAATTCTGAAAATACTAATGCAAAATGTGTACAGGGACTAAGTCGCCCATGGTGGTGAATTAGTATAGTTAGTAAGGGTATTTTTTAAATTTTTCTAAATTTTCTGATGGATTTTGATGTGTTTTGTACTATACCATGAAAATATAAAGTGAAAATGCAGAATTTCACTATTGTGCAAGGCAATGAAATGCAATAATGTAAGCTTAAATGAGCTTTTCACTAATGCAAGTTTAAAAACCCTAGAATGCAAAACAATGCAAAACACAATGCCATGTTGATGAAAGATACTCCTAGGATGTAAATGCACTTGAGATTAGAAATAAAATGTTCTAAAGTCAAGTTCACCAAAATGTGGACAAAGATTTTGGCTCCCAAGGTTCTCTAACACTTCTAGGTTTTTCACCTAAAAGGAGAGAGATGGGCCAAAATGGGCAATGTCCCCACTCAAAACTAATGTAAATGTGAATGAAGTATACCTAGATGCAATTTCTAAATGCAATAAACTGATAAAATAAATGAATTATTAATGTAAAACCTATGAAATGCAATTTGTTTGAAAACACATTATGATATGCAAAAGATAGATTAAATGCAATAAAGAGCAATCTAATAAAGATGATAAGAAAAAATTGTGCACCTAGAAACTGATGAAGGAAAAAATGAATACTACGCATGTCTCAGAAGTTCTAGAAAATCTAATTTTATAGCCAACTGGTACACTTATGACAAGCTTGGGCAACTTAGTCCCAGATCGGGAAAACTACTTAGGAGCCCGTTTCTACCAAATGGGTATCCAGATCTACAAAAAATTCTATTAGAAAAAGTTTAGTGGGACTAAGTCACCATTGTTGGTGATTTAGTCCACTTTGTATTTTCTACAAATCCAAAAGTGGAAACGGAAGCCCTCAGTCTACACTCTATTTTCTTACGAAAACCCGAATCTAAATCTACAAAAATACCTACAAAATAGAATATAATTTGGTTTCTAATGGGGGGTTTTCCTTGGTAAAACCCCTAGTTGGTATATAAACCATGAAAGAGATAATAAAATCTGCATAAAACCCTAGCCCTAAGTGTGTCTAAGACTAGGAAATCTAAAATAATATGCAACCCTATTCTAACATGCAATAATAAGATGCATAAATGGAATTAGAAAGATGAAAGAATCATTTTAAAAGACTCTAAATCACATTATAAATGAATCTTAATGACATGAAAACCTTCCTTAGGCTGAAAATAGAGAGAAAATGGAAGATGTAATCACTTTGAAAAAAATTCCTTAGAATTGATTTGATGGCTAGTTGCATCTCCTCAACCTAGATTTTTCCATGATTCTCCATATGAATCCATGATCAACCCTTTGAAATGTGAGATATTGGAAAAAAAGTGAGCTTGAAGATCTGCAAAAACCCTAACTTGCTGCCCTAAAGCTTCAACTTTGTTGTAGATAGACTAATGAATCTTCTTGTGAAAGATATTTGACTCTTGATTCTTGAATATGTTTGTTAAAAATGACTTAATGTTGTGAAAAATGACCTGAAAACATATATTTATAGGCATCAATACCTAATTATTCATTATTTTTAACTTCACATGCCGACATCCATATTGAAATTTAAATTAAGTCGGTTGTTTTCTTGCTCAAAATTGAAAAATCCCCCAAAAGGGACTAAGTCGCCACCCTAGGCGACTTAGTCCCACCAGAGGTTTTTGAGGTGTGTTTTCTAGAATTTGCATGATTTGAATGTTGTTTTCTAGGATTTACATTATTTGTGAGTTGAATAGGCCTTAAAGACAAAAATAATGTGTCTTAGGGGCCTATAGATACAATTTTTAAGGGGTGATTAATGCAAGGGTGTCTAAAATAGGACCAAATTGGACAATAGATTGTACTATCTCCAAATGAGTACAATTTTTGTGTCTGCATATTTAATAAGAGATTTGGACAATGAATGGGAGAGTGATCTCATAGTTTTCTCTCCTACACTTCAAGATCTACAAACCCTAGTGGGTCACCCTTAATGACACTGAACATGAATATCACATAAAGCTACATTATAATGCCTTGAAAATAATAAAATTCATACAAAGGGACAATGGTTTGAATGTTTGCAATAATGAATGACACTGTCATTGTTGTTGGGAAAATGTGTCTCAACCTTGCAATTATATAAAGGTTATTATTGATAGGGTATATATATGAATATATATATTTCCTAGTTACACCAATAGGTGTAATATACAATGGAAACAAAGGGATAGAATGGGATGTGTGTAAACAATTTTTTGTTAACTTTTTTAGGAAACTACTAAAATGACTGATCTACATTAGATAAATGATACATTGTAAATCTAGACCATCAATTATTATGTTTTAGATATAATGATGGATATTTTGTTGGCTTATCTTTCCCTATAATGTAATCCTATTTTAAGAGGGCATTGTATTACAAATGCGGTAGAGAGAGATGTCAATGTATTTTGAAAGTTTGTTAGTAGTCTTGTTGTCTTTTGATCTGTGAGTGGTGACACTCCTTGTGATATAAGAGGGATTCATTACAAACAAGTCTCTTTATTCTCAAGAGATGACCACAGAATGAACTACCCTTATACACCTCAACATAAGAAAGTAAATGAAAATGTAGAAAAGTATACTTCAAGTCATGTTTCAGAGAAAGTTATTTTAGATCCCAAGAGAGTGAAACCCAAATATTTTTTCCTTTGATGAGTGAGTTCTCAGCCAAAAGACAGAAGCGGGATTTCAGGATTCCAGTGTGACACACTATTATCTAAAAGGTTCACTAGCATCCTAAGAAACATAGGGCTTAGGAGCTCAGGCGGAAAAAACCAAGTTCCACTTCTAAGCTCAAATTTGAAATGTACTAAGTGAAATAAATGAATAGGAAGCCAAAATCTTGAAATAAACATAAGGGGATTTGGAGAGAGATTACCTTTTGTCAGACATTCAAATCTTCACTCCAAGCTCCACTTCACACCTATACATACAAGAACAAGGGAGAAAGGTTGGGGCTATATAGGGTCCTACCTCATTCAGACCCATATTTTGGTGTTCCCACCTCCATAGACAACCAAGTTGGAAATGAGTGTAAATGAAATAAGCAAACTGTGTGGTGAATGAAAAAACCACTCAAAAGTAGAACCTGCACCATGAGATAGTAAATGAAGAAGTAAGGAAGGAAAGTGAAAGAGAGAGAGAGAGCATTGCCCACAAGTGTAGATTCTCTCTAGAGCACACAGATGCATCGTTGAGTGCTTGCTTGAGTGTCATTGCTACTAGAGAGACCTCAGTCCGGCATGGCTTTACTTGTGAGAGTGTTGCTATCAAAGATGAAGAGAACTCAAGGTTGGAGCAAATAACAAGAGAGCTTGAATGAATGACTTCCAACCCGAAATGAGAGAAAGTGAGGGGTTTTTAATGCATGCAAGGGCAGAAAACAGACATTACATTCAAAAACTAATTTCTCGAACACATGTCAAAAGAATCAGGATTCTAGATTCCCTGTTTCAAACTTGAAAAACTGTTAGGATGCTAGCACACCACGCAAATGTTTGCACGACATGTAGGTGTCCATAAACTATATTTTTGAGAAACATGTCATCATGCTTCTATTGCTCTACCACAAGTCTGCATGGAGTTAGAATCATGAAATTCTGATTCATGGGATTTTTGTCATTAATGCTATAAGGTGTCATAAATGTTAGGAAAAAATGTAAAAATGTTGAATTGCCCCTAGATGCAATTTTGTGACATTACATTTTTCCCCAACTTTAGTGCGCTTGATTTTTGGAAAAAAAAAAGCCTTAATAAAGTAGAGAAGAGAATTTTCACCTAAATTTTGAATTTTATGGAATTGTGTGCCAAGAAAAAAGGACCACAAAGGCCACCAAAGTCAAGCTAATTGGTGGTGAAGGTGCCCCCAGCATCTGAGCTCAATAAAAAATAAAAAAATGGTTGTGAAAAATTGTTCAAGGCTACAACCTACAAAACTCAATTTTTGGGTCAACCTCGAAAAATCAAAAGAAGCTACTATGGAGAGAAGAATAATCAAGAAAAAATTGCTGATTCAGAAGAAAAATATGATCAAGAGGTAACTATATGCCCCCTCTTGAGTTTTCCCCCAACTTGGTGGGGTAAATTCAGGAGAAACTGGGGAGCCACAAACTCTAGGAAAAATGGGCCCTGGGGGGTCTATATATACCTAGGTGGGACCCTACAAGGGTCATTTTCACTATTTACTATGAGCAAATTGTTGACTTTTGTGAGAGAAAAGTCAGTAAAATGCCTAGTAGTAGGGAGTAAAAGGTGTCGAGGCTAGAGAAGCTATGCGAGGACATCACCGAGGGTCATGAGGTGGACCAAGTAGGCCTCTAAGCCTTGTTCTTTATGAATTTTAGCTTATTTTTAGCACTTTTCTAGGCAGGGAAATGCACATGTGTCTTTTTTCTACGCCCGTGTCCAAAAAATGCATTTTTGTCCATAGTTTGCACCAAGGTCCCAAGTCTGCACTATTGTCTCAGGGATGTGCTAGCGTCCTCAAGGTGGCTATGGTGGTTAGGGACACATGCGTGATGCACATAGGTCTTATGTAATTTTTTGTTTTCATAAGGAGATTTGATGTTCTAAATTAATTTTTTTCACTTTTTGTAGGAGTACCCAGAGATTTAGGAGCACCCACGAGGGTGAGCATACTGACTCATTCATGAGTAGAGGGACTATTTGATAGATGATGAGGTCATGCACCAAGAGCAAGTCGATCTCTAGCATGTATTCACCATGCTAGAGATGAGATAGCATGAGAGTATGCTTACAACCCTAATGAAGCAGTGGGATGCCACTAAAACATCTTTCCAACTGCCTTGTGGGGAGATGACCATCACACTCGAGGACATCTATTGGATCCTCGGGCTACCCATTCGTAGATGGTGGGTGGCCCTAGACAATACCCAATCAGTGTAGGAGTGGAGGAAGGGCGTCCTCTACTGCTGCGAGAGGATAGATGGTGGTGATGGAGTGGGCCACATATATACACAATGGTACAACTAGGCAAGGACCACTACACCGTTGCTACATCAAGTTATGGTCATGACTATGGCATTTCAGATCATGATAGACAGGTGAGGCTCACACCTACACGAGGGCCTCCTCCATACTATTGGAAAAATGAGTAAAGTTATCTATTTTTTTCCATTGATGCCACAATGTTGGTAGTATGTTGGTAGTTGGGTATGGTACTCTTATATCGCTGATTATCCTCTCTGGTGTCTAGTTCAGTATTTTTGGTTGCCTATCTGGTATTCTAGTTTGGACTTCTCCCCAGATGATAATATTTGGTTATGGTTTTGGGAAACTATTGATGGATGTTAAAGGTGTAAATGATTAGGCTATTTCATTCTTTGGTAGTCACACAGTGTAGTAGCAACCAAAAAATTGATTGTTGCCTTGTTGCATTGAAGATTATTACTGGCCAACTTGTTAAGTTAATTTTGATTTGATGTGAAAACTTATGTGTGACCTATTTCTTGGTCTGGCCCAACATGATGAAATGTACTAAAGATTATTTTGCATGTTTGGAAATATTTTGTGAACTATTGGAGCTGACATAATAATGGTTAAAGCATTTTGGAATACTTTGTGGAGCTGGCCTAATTAGTGTTTGTGATGGAGATCAGGTATATATATAAGTATGTGGAAAATAGTTTTGTAGTGAGAACGAGTGAGTAAGTGCAAATGGGTGTGTGTGAATATGTGGAGTGAGTCTATAGGAAAGTGACAGAGGAAATAGTGAAGAGGTAATGAATGTGAGTTTGATCAGAAAGGCAGTAGTTGTGAGCATATCCATAACTGTATTAGCACATGTTAGGTGCATCTTTCCAATTCATTTTTGAGCTATAAAGCCTTACTCTATTTTGTATAATTTTTCTATAGGTAGTGAGCCTCTTGTTGGATAGTGAGTCCTTTTTTGTAGGTAGTGATCCTTTGTACTTGGACAATGAGTCCTTCTTTTGGTAGTGAGCCTCTCTTTTAAAATACTATATAGTGTGAGTTAACCCTCACCGTGGTTTTTCCCTTATTGGGTTTTCCACGTAAAAATTAGTTGTTCATTGTGTTGATTTACTTTATGTTATCTATGTTTCATGCTCATATTGAATAATAGAATAGTGTGGTTAAAGATTTGATAAGTGATAAAGTTTTAATTTTGAAATTGTGTGACAACTGATTCACCCTCGTCTCAATTGTCTTGTGCCTATTTAACAATTGGTATTAAAGTTATTGGTTCCTTCGGTAAAGCCTAATAGCTTGAGGGAGATCCTGAAGATGGCGATAATGAATGACAAAGGAGAACTTCAAACTCCTCTTGAAGATCTTGATAAAGTGGAAAGAGAAAACAAAGATTTGAAAGAGAATCTTGATGAAGCAAATGAATGTGTTTGGAAATTGAAGGAACAGTTGAATAAATTTAAGGAAAGACACATAGAAGTAAGTGAAAAACTAAAACAAGAGATAATTGGACTAAAAGTGATAGTAGAAGAAAAGAAGAGGATTGAAGAATTTCTGAATACAATGGTCCAGAACAAGTCTGAAGAATGTTCTAGACTCAAGCAAGAGATAGTAAACTTGAGATTGGAATTAGAGAAGGCTAAATT
The DNA here is from genome assembly GCA_007258455.2 of Sequoia sempervirens. Lineage (NCBI taxonomy): Eukaryota > Viridiplantae > Streptophyta > Pinopsida > Cupressales > Cupressaceae > Sequoia > Sequoia sempervirens. Next base: position 1,112,708,011 of record VDFB02271358.1, on the reverse strand, counting down.
CTATGAAAATAATTTTAGATCCAACTCTGGTAAACTTGAAGAACTGCTTGCAGGACAAAAACCATGTAAAGACAAAGGTGGCTTAGGAGCTAATACCGGTGAATGTTCTAAAGATGTGAAGAAGAATTAAGGTAAGAGGAAGTAGAGAAGGAATTTTGCAAGACGACCACTTGTGAAACAACCTAATGCACATAGGTACTCCTCTTTTGATGGTGTTTTCTTTTCTTGTAACAAATATGGTCAAAGAGAAACTGATTGCAAAACTAGGATAAACTAGTTTTCTAGCTCTCTTTCTAGAAAATGTTTTGAATATGGGAATTTTGGACATAAGGCTATAGAATGTAGATCTAAGGTAAGTTTGATCAGTTGGGTAATGAGAAATAGGTTTAATGAAGGAAGAAGGAATTAATTCTTTAATGGCTACTACTATACCTACAATAAATTTAGACATAGAGAAAATCAGTGTAGATCGAGGAATAATGGAGGATAGTCTAATCATAATGGTGTGATCTATTACTAGTATCAAAGTAGGTTCCTCTGAAGAAGTCTTAAAGCTTTAGATGATCCGAGATGGCAACATTTAAGAAGGATAGTTCGAGATTTGATAGAACTAACTACTCACTATGGAAAGTTAAGATGCAATGTCACCTAAGGTGTATTGTTGAAGCTTACTGGAAGATTACAAAAGATCCATATGTTATTCTTCAGAATGGTCCCTCCACTACTGATGAGATCAAAGATGTTGAAAACAATATCAGGGCTATTGAAGCTTTGGTGAGTGCTCTAATAGATTCATAGATGGAAAATGTGGTAGGACTGCAAAAAGCTCATGAAATTTGGACAAAGCTAGAAACTTTGTATGAAGGAGATGCACAAGTGAAGATGGCTAGGCTACAGAGTTTAAAAGGAAAGCATGAGAATTTGAAGATGGGTGAAGATGAAAATATCACTTCTTTTATGCAAAGATTAAATGAAATAGTGATGGGTATTACATGTGTCGATGGTTCTTTGGATGAGGATGAAATTGTGGCTAAGATACTCAGATCCTTACCTCCCTCCTACAAAGTGAAGGCTCACACTACTGAAGAGCTTAGATCAATAACAAAGATGTCAAGAGACATGCTGGCTGCTAAGCTTGTTGATTTTGAATTAAGTGAATTTCATGAATCTGTTTTGAAAACTGAATCTACATTTAAGGCTACTATATCCAGAAGTAACAAGCAAAGATATGGTCCAAGAGAATGTTCCAGAAAGATATCAAAGTATGATGAAGAGCTAAAACAACATGAAGATAAAGAAAGAGATGTAGAAGAATTGGAAGCACTAATTGTAAAGAAAGAAGTTAGAGGAAAATGTAAATATGAATGAATGTTACCTATTAAATGTTTTTCATGTAGTAAAATAGGTCATTTTTCATCAAGATGTCCTGAAAGAGTTCCTAGATCTAAGTCTAATAATTCTAGATTCCAAAATAAATGTTACTTTTCTGAAAAATGAGTGATTGATGATGAGTTTGATAAAGATAATGGAAATGAAGATGAATGGGTTTCATTGTTGCCATTGAAAATAGTCCTATGGCTACTGAATCTACTAAAGGTGAGAAAGCTCTTATAGCCTGAGTTGAAGAAAAGGATGAGTGGGTTATTGATAGTGGATGATCACATCATATGACTAGTGATAAAAACTAATTTGTAAGTCTAGAGAAGTATGATGGTGGTGTTGTAAGATTTGGAGACAACAATGCTAGTGTGATTCATGGGAGAGGTTTTATTTGTCTTGATGGTAAGGATAACACTAATGATGTTCTTTATGTTGAAGACCTGAAGCATAATATTTTGAGTGTTGGACATATGGTGGACAAAGGCTATGATCTACAATTCAAAGATGGAAGATGCAAGATACGTGGAAGTTCTGGCAATATGATTTCTACTGGTAGAAGGACAAAAGGTAATATTTTTCACCTGAATACTACTAGTGGGAGTTGTTTTATTGCTCAAGTAGATGAAATATTGTTGTGGCATAGGAGACTATGTCATGTAAATTTTGATAACATTTTCAAGGTAAGTTCCACTCAAGCAATAAGAGATCTACCTAAGTTAGTGAAGCCTGCTAACACAATTTGTAAGGAGTGTAAAATGGGTAAAAAGACTAGAGTCTCCTTCTAGAGAAAACAAATTCATTCAAATAATTTAGTGGAGTTGCTACATATTGACCTCTATGGTCCCTCCAAAGCCAGAATTATTTATGGAGAAAAGGTACTTTATGTTGATTATTAATGATTACTTTAGAATTATATGGGTTTCCTTCTTAAGAGAAAAATGTGAAGCACTGGAAAAGTTCAAAAGTTTCAAAGCTATGATAGAGAATGAGAAAGGTCTGAAAATAAAGTGTCTAAGATCTAACAGAGGTGGTGAGTTCACTTCTAGAGAGTTCAACTCTTTTTGTGAAGAACATGGAATCAGAAGACAATTATTTTCTCCTTGAACCCCTCAACAAAATGGAGTTACAAAATGAAACAATAGAACAATTTTGGATGCTGCTAGAACAATGATGATAGAAGGAAGTGTGTCCTAGATCTATTGGAGTGAAGTTGTAAGCACTATTGTGTATACTTTAAATAGGGTAAATGTTAATGATAATTATAGTAAGACCCCTTTTGAGCTATGGTTTGGTTACAAGCCTATTTTTAAATATTTCAAGATATTTGGAAGAAATGTTATATCAAGAGAGATGATGATATAGGAAAGTTTGATGCAAGAAGTGATGAAGGAATTGTTTTAGGTTACTCTACTAAAAGAAAGCCCTATTGATGCTATAATAGAAGACTAAGAAAGATGGTTGAGAGTACAAATGTTAGAGTCGATGATGATTATGCTAAATCATCTAGATATTGTGGATATGATTCAGATGAAGACAATACAAACAAAGGGGAAAATGTTCAGAAACCAAATCTACTTCAGATTATTCCATATGTTCTAGTAAAGCAACCTCAATTTGTTCCAGTAAATCAACTAAGTCAGGAAGCACAGACAAGTGCAAGTGCAGAAGAAAGAACAGAAGAACCAGGAGATCATGAAAGTCCCAAAACTCCAAGGTATGTAAAGCTAAATCATTATGAAAGTCAAATTATAGGAGACAAGAATAAAGGAGTGCAAGCTAGAAGAAAGATTTTTGAAGAGTACTACCTAATTTCCAAGATTGAACCTAAAAGTGTCATTGAAGCCTGCAAAGATGAACACTGGATGGAAGCTATAAAGGAAGAGCTAACACAAATTGATAAGAATGGCACGTGGATGCTAGTTCCTAGAACCAAAGAAAATAATGTGATCAGTACTAAACTGGTGTTTTAGAACAAGCTAAATGAACAAGGTGAAGTGGTCTAGAATAAAGAAAGACTGGTATGTAAAGGGTATTCTTAGATGGAAGGTGTTGATTTTCAAGAAAAAATTTCCCTTGTTGCTAGAAACAAAGCTATTAGATTATTTCTTACTTATGCTACATACAAAAACTATAAATTCTATCAGATGGATGTGAAGTCGACATTTCTAAATGGAGAACTAGGAGAAATATACATGGAATAGTTAGATGGATTTCAGCTAACTAAAAAGGAAGATATGGTTTGCCACTTGAAGAAAGCTCTATATGGACTTAAGCAAGCCCCCAGAGCCTAGTATGCTAGATTGGACAAATACTTACTGAAGCTTGGATTCACTAAAGGTACTATTGATAGCAACTTATATTTCAAATTGGATCATGATAAAGAGTTAATTATAGGAGTCTTTGTTGATGACATCATTTTTGGAGGAGATGACAATCTATGTATGAAGTTTGTTGATGAGATGAAGGATGAATTTGAGATGAGTATGATTAGAGAGATGAAGTTCTTTCTAGGATTGCAAGTTACCCAGTTAAACAAGGGAATTTTCATATCTCAGTCCAAATATGTGAGAGAGCTACTGAAGAAATTTGGCTGTTGGTACTCCCATGGTGACTAGATGCAAGCTAACAAATAATCATGATTTTCCTAAGGTGAATCAAACTAGATACAATTCAATGATCAATGGATTGCTTTATTTAACCTTGAATAGACTAGATATTAAGAATGTTGTATGTATGGTTGCTATGTTTTAGACTGATCCAAAAGAATCACATGTGATTGCTATTAAGAGAATCTTCATATATCTAAAAAGAACAATTGACTTTGGACTTTGGTATCCAAAGGATGATGATCTCACTTTGAGTGCATATACTGATGCAGATTGGGTTGGAGATGTAGATGATAGGAAAAGTACTAGTGGTGGTGCTTTTTTCCTAGGGAAGAAGCTAGTGTCTTGGTTAAGCAAGAAGAAAAATTCCATTTCTCTATCTACTACTGAAGTAGAATATATTATTGCTACAAATAATTGTACTTAAGTGATATGGATGAAATAGATGATGAAAGATATCAGGGTGGTATATTAAGAACCTATTGCCATATACTGTGACAATTCAAGTGCAATAAATATTTCAAAGAATCTAGTACTATACTCTAAGACAAAACATATATCAATCAAGTTTCACTTCTTGAGAGAGAAAGTGAATGAGCAAGAAGTCAGATTAAAGTATGCTCCTACGAAAGAATAGATTGTAGACATCTTTACTAAGTTGTTGCTTAAGGATACTTTTGAGTATCTCATAGGAATTCTAGGGGTAATTAACCCTCCTAATAAAATCTAAAAAGATGTATTAACTTGCATCAATCTATGAGCTACATTGCTATATTTTTATTTGAATTGATGTTTCTATGGCTTCTACTCAGGGGGAGTAGTCAAATGTGCAGATATCTGGTTTAGAGCATGTATATGTAAAGTTCATGGTTACCTTTTCCATTGATGTCAAAGCAAGAGAAGTGCAATGTGAAAAATCCTTTTAAGGGTCGAAGAGCAATTGAGGAGAAGAGTCAAAACCAAAGGGAAAGCAAATGTGTTGGGTTGATGGTATTTTTCACATCATGTGTTGCCATGAATGCCAAAGAGGGAGATTTTTGGATGTGTTATTGATATGTGGTTTACATTGATGTCAATACTATTAGAATTTGGTGTATCAGAGGCTGTATATGTCGAGGATATTGAGAAAATTGTAAAAACAACTGTTCCAGGTTCCTAGTGGAATTGTGTAGGTCATGAAGGCATCTTGTTCTTTACATTGAATTTCAGTTGTTGTGGACTAAAGGGTTTATTCTTGAGAGTATCTAAATCATCTACCAAAATTTTTAGAGGTCTGTGTATAGATTTGATCATGTTGTGTTTTGATAGTGTTTCTGTGGTTTGTGTCAGTGTTCCTAAGTGAAGTTTGTGTGATTATGGAAATCTCATTTGTTGCAGATGTTTCTTTGTTGTTTCTTGATGTTTTTGGATGTCTCTAAATCATGCGCTATCTTTGTAGTACATCCACATTATTTAGTGTGCTTGTGGTCAAAGATATTTTCTTGTGCGTGCTCATTTTTTCATGTTCCTAGTTGGCATGATGATGGTAGCATGTTGTGGATCTTCGAGCTGAAATTAATTGAATCCCTTTTATGTTGGAGATGTTAATTTGGGTTTCCACTATGTTGTGGCTGACCTTGGTGGACTAGCATTAAAAATTTATTTGTAAATTTGGGCTGACATTGCAAATATGTTTTATTTTCCTGACTCACTAAGTTATTGATGAAATCTCATGTAGTAGATATATAAGAGTGATTGCTTCATCGGTACAAAGTGTGCTTCATGTGTTGGGTGTGCTCCTATGTGTGTATGTGTGAATATCATTCAATTGTAGAGAAGAGTGTGAAGAAGGAGCGAAGTGTGAAGTAGTTTGAGTGAAAAATTGAAGAGTTTTCTGTGCTTAATTGGAACTATAATCAAGGTTGTTGCAAAGCTATTTTCTCAATTCATACCCTCCATATTTTATCCTATTCTATATTGTTGGGCAGTGAGCCCCTTCTATAATTGAGTAGTGAGCTCTAAGAAGTGTGCATGAATGCATGTGCATTCCCCTTTATTGATTTCATTATAATTTTAATAGGGTATAATCTTGTGGACTAACATCCACCATGGTTTTTCCCCAACAAGGATTCCACAAAAAATCTCTTGGTGCTCTACTCTTTGATGTGTTAATCATGAATTGCTTATTCATCGAGATCCGAGATTAAAGTTAAGTTTGAAAAGTTTATTATTTTGTCACAATTGATTCACCTCCCCTCTCAGTTGTTTGTCATTGTTTTTCCAATAGTTACAACTACAATAAACTAGGACATGTATCTAAAGTTTGCAAGAATAAGAAAGGAAAGAAATTTCTCCTAGAAGAGAGAATGAATCGGTAAAGAAGATTGATAAAAAGAAGAGATGAAGCAAGAGATGGAGAAGACTTGGAACAAGAAAGAAGAAGAAGAGAGAAGAAGAAGAAGAAGAAGAAGAAGAAGAAGAAGAAGAAGAAGAAGAGAAATATGAGACTCCTGATGTGTTTGTACCCTCATCCGGTACAAATGACATTTCAAAATTTAGACCTAGAATGGTTTTAGGGGGATCATTATCAAACGATCATAAAATACCCTGGAAGAATGGCATGTGGTCAGAATGTGAAGAATGATTTTTCAGAGGTTCTAGAAGAAGAACTCAAGAAAAATATGTTGGTATGAAGATTTTCAGACCACTTGAAGGTTTCCTATGCTAAGTGAAGTGTGTGTTTAGCAGCTTTTAGTGTTTTCCGCATTTAATGCACTTAGGGAAAACTCAATGGTGGATAAGTAGAAATTTGTGATGCTTTTTGGTTAATTGTGCATCTGAAATCATTGAAAAGTGCTCTAAAGATTTCTTGGGGCATGCTAGAAGTGTTTCTGAAGGGAATTTGAAGATTGATTCAAGTAATATAGAAACCCTCTCTTTGTTTGCATAAGGAAAGAAGAAAATTAAAGTATCATTGAATTTCAAGAAAGCTAAGAAATGGATAGTGGCTCATGTGGTGTTACCTCTCTGAAGCTGAAAAGGGTCGAAGTAGAAGAATACGATCATAGGAAAATGAAGGAAATTGAACTAGGGTTGAGTGAAGTTGAATTACAGAATATAAACCCCCTATGGATGGATTTGCGGAGTGAATTTCCATGGGTTTCAGATAAGGAAGTTATCCTATTCTTATTGAACTATCTTAAGGATGGAAACATTGTTTTAAACAAACCCTACTTGATCTTGAAGGAAGCAATTGAAGTGATCACTGGATTATGCAGTGTTGGAGAACTTCGTGAAAAGAAAACTGTGAAATATAAAGATGTTGTGGAGCTGACTGGCATTGGTTGAGATCAAAGAGCATTGTTGATTGATACACTTACTGACTTGGTCGTTAGGTATGTTGCATGTGGTATCTCATCTAAAATTTATTTCAAGAATCGTGAAAGCTCAACTTTAGCTATTTTCATACACATTTCCCACATGATGGTTAAGGCGAATAGACAATTTGATTTATATAGCTTGTTATTTGAGAATTTCCTTGAAAATATTTGAATGTCATTGGTTGAGAATTATCTATTTCATTTTGAATCCTTGCTGGCATGCCTAGTGTTTTACTTTTTGAATTCTCTACTAGGAAAAGATAATGTGGTGTGGGAATTTGGTATCCCTATTGGAAAAAATTTTTACAGACATCTAGAGTCTTTGGAAGATAATGAAAAAATGTGCAGATTGTATTTCTCATCCTTGCGAGCAAACCCTTACTCTGCTATATCTGTGTTAAGTCGATTTGAAGTAGGCTCTTCATTTGGGAAAAGAGAATTGAAATTTGTTATCAATGATTCCCCTCTAGAATAAAAAAAGATAAAGGAAATGGCTGAAGACATCATTGATATTTCAGATGAGAAGTAGAAAGAATTGCTAACTGGTACTGAATCCTCTGGTCCTAATGATATCCAGTCTATGATAGTTGAAGGAAAAATGAAGAAGATTGGTGAATTATGGGATGTTTCCTTGCCTATTGATAGATTGAAAATTGATGATGTGCTGGTAGATTATCTACTTCAGAAAGGTATTGAAGTATCTATTGTTTATGATTTCTTCCTAGAGAATCGAATTGAGATTGTTGAAGAAAGGATGTTGCTTGAAGGTCCAGAAGGACATAAGATGGGAATCTTGGTTGAAAGATGTAAAAAGGCTATGCAAAGATTGTGTGGATTGATTGTAGAAACTAAGAATTGTGTTAAAGAAATTTAATATGTTTACAAGTATTGTCTTCAGTGGCTTGTTGTTGTAGACAACTTTAGAAGCATAATTGAAGCAATTGAAGCTGAGGTGAATGAGATTGGAAAGAACTTTGACATATTTGAGGATAAAGAAGGGAAACAAAGGATAAGATTTGGTGAACTTCAGACTGAATTGATCATTACACAAAGATAGAGAGATGATGTGACAAAGACCTTCTGGATTCTTAAGGAAATTGCTGAAGTCCAGTTAGAGCATCTTTTCAGAATTCTTGTTGATGTTGAATATATTGAGAAATAATGTTGTAATGTAAATTGGTCACCCTCTTTTACTCTATTGGGATTATTGGAAAGTACATGCACAAAATTGTAGTCTATTGTTTTTAACTAGAAGAAGTTGTATCTAGTTCTCAAAGAAAGGTATAAGAACGTGTTTCAGGTGAAGAGTGTCATCTTCATTTAATTTCTACTTGCTCAAATGATCTGTATTGTTGGAATTTTTTGAAGTTTTTGGAAATATTTTTAAAATTTTAATGTGACCATGTTTGCACTCATTTTTGGCACCCTTTTCCATTGATGTCAAAGGGGGAGAGAATTGGAATGGAGAGTGTTGGAGATAGTGGAGGGAGAATTTTTTTGTTCACATGTTTCCACCAATGACAAAGGGGGAGATTGTTGGAAAAATGAGTAAAGTTATCTATTTGTTGTCATTGATGTCACCATGTTGGTAGTATGCTGTTAGCTGGGTCTGGTACTCTTATACTAGTGCTTATCCTTTGCAATGGTTGGTCTGGTATTTTTGGTTGCCTATCCGGTATTCTATTCTGCACTTCTCCACGGATGATAATCTCTGGTTGTAGTTTTGGGAAAAAACTGATGGATGTTAAAGGTGTACATGATTAGGATATTTCATGCTTTGGTGCCCATACAACATAGTAGCAACCAACAAATTGATTGTTTCCTTGGTGTGTTGAAGATTATTCTTGGATGACTTGCTAAGCTAATTTTGATTTGATGTGAAAACTTATGTGTGACCTATTTTTTGGTTCGAGCTGACATGATGAAATGTGCTAAATATTGTTTTTTGTATTTGGAAATATTTTGTGAACTATTGGAGCCAACATAATAATGGTTAAAGCATTTTGGAAATACTTTGTGGAGTTGACCTAATTAGTGTCTGCGATGGAGATCGGGTATATATATATATAAGTATATGGTGAATAGTTTGGTCATGAGAGTGAGTGAATAAGTGAAAATGGGTGTGTGCGAATATGCATAGTGATTATGTAGGAAAGTGATAGAGGAAATAGTGAAGAGGTAATGAAAGTGAAAGTGTGATCAGAAAGGCAACAACTATGAGCATATCTAGAACTATATCAACACATGTTAGGTGCATTTTCCAGTTCATTTTTGAGCTATAAAGCCTTACTCTATTTTGTATAATTTCTTTGTAGGCACTGAGCCTCTTGTTGGATAGTGAGTTCTTTTTGTAGGAAGTGAGCCTTTGTACTTGGATAGTGAGTCCTTTTGGCAATGAGCCTCCCTTTTAAAATACTATATAGTGTGAGTTAACCCTCACCGTGGTTTTTCCCTTATTGGGTTTTCCACGTAAAAGTATGGTGTTCATTGTGTTGATTTAATTTTTGTTATTTGTGTTTCATGATCATATTTAATAACAGAATAGTGTGGTTGAAGATTTGATAAGTGAAAGTTTTAAGTTTGAACTTGTGTGACAATTGATTCACCTCCCCTCTTAGTTGTCCTCCACTTGTTTAACACATACTATTAGAGAGATGGTTGAGCATCACATGGATTTTTCCTGGGGGCACAACATGTTGGCACAAATTTACCAGGAGTTAGGCCGATACAATATTACAAGCTAGTGGAGATTTAGTGACCTATAGTTTTGGTGGCTACAATTTGACATTGTTGCAGCGAATGAGGTTTGGTGGAGACCCTACCAATTGTTTCGATGGGTAGACAATGGAAGGTATCTGAGGAACCTATAGCAGGACCATTTTTTGATAGGCTATCATGATTATATCATAGTACCTTACTACTAGAGTCTGGTCATATGATAGCATGGTCATCCTTAGACAATTCCACTAGATTTGTACACATATACTAGGGCCTATAAGAGTGCAACGAGGGTTGGGGATCACCCTCACACCACCTTCACTAATGTTGTCCCCTCAAATGATGATGAGCCTTGATCAAGATCTGCTACCCATAGTGGTAGTAGATAATGTAGGTGTAGCTGCTAATTTTGTGCGGTGGTGGGAAAGGCATCATCCTGCTCCTTTGTTTGGTGAGTGTGCCCTAAGAGGGGACCCTGGTAAATTGGAGGATTTTCCTCCCCAGCCTCTGCATGGTAGATATAGAGGGTTCCAGTAGGCCAATGGGGAGGAGGAGAGGGCACAGGAGGAGGAGGTGACACCTTCAAGATCGAGGTAGCAAAGGAGATTGGATCCCCTGTGGCTACCCTTGTCTCTTCAGCACCACTTGATCCTACTAATCCAGTGGTAGCAGCCTTATCATCACTAGGAGCGGCCACCGATGCTAGAAGAATGGGCCCCAACATTGACCCTCACCCTAATCCTACATGGCAGTAAAGGGATCTAGGTATACATAGTATATTGCTTATGTTTCTATGCTTTTCATTTTTCTGTTTATGATATATATACATGCCATTTGATACTGATTTCTCTCTCTTACTCTATGGTTGTAGAGGATGCATAGGGATGGACTGAGCTAATGGATCAGTTTATTTTAGAGGTAGACCCTAATGTGCTGATCCATTGGATGGTTCTTGAGGCTTTCTAGTCGGTATCTGTGGGATGACATACCCCCACTTTTGTGTTGGTAGCACACCTGAGGACCACCTACAAGGATCATGGTGTGGAGATCGTGTAGTTGACTATGGAGTTGAAAACTATTCAGGGATAGTGTGACCAGTTGTCAAGTCAGTTGTGAATGATGCTCAATGAGCGAGACATAATAGTGAGGAGGGTTGATGCCACTGAGCGGGCATGTGATACCCTCTAGAGCCATCTTGATGATCTCAATGGGCATCCCATAGTTGTGACCCTGATAGAGGTTCAACGTCTATAGGATGATCAGAGGTGGGTGAAGATGACTATAGCCTCCTTATAGGGAGAGATTAGGGGGATGCAGGTAGCTTTGTTCATATCACGCTCACCCTGATCCTACTCCATGACCACTGTATAGCCTCTCCCAAGGGCAGCAGAGTAGTTGTTAGAGTTAGAGGGCTTCAGGATCCATGCACCACAGTGATAGGGACTCATCATTTTGTACATATTTTTTGTAGCAAGATATATACACATACATATATACTTGTAGATATTTTGTATAAGCGTATATTTAGCATCCACTCATTTTTTATAGTAATTTCCTGATACATATACTTGACATTTGATACATACATGGATATATACAGATGAACATATTGGTTTTGATATCATGGCTTTGTTTATGTGTATACTTTTTACTTTCATGAACCAATGGATGAACAAATGCTTTTTTTACTCAGACATGTATACTCTTTATTTTCATGTTTATGCTATGGATGTTATATGCTTGTATGGATGTATGCTTGCATTAGATGCTAACATGATTTAATAAACACACCTTGTTGTATGTTAATTAAATACCATGATGATCTAATTTCCTTAAAAGATGCAGTGTGATGCATGGACACATAGTGTAGTGAAACACATGTATGTATGTCATACACACACGTGGTCATATCATAACACAAAATTTTTTAATGAATAATGTCAATATATGTAGTGCTACTAACCTTTCATAAAGAGAACACCACACAGATGACACATGAAACACTATGCATAGTATCTGTGAAGATGAATCACATTAACGAGCTCTTTTAGAGGTGTCTCATCCATAGATGACAATCCATAGGCACCTGAACTATACACAAGGATCATAATGTAAGGGACTAACTAGTTAGGACTAAATTCCCCTCTTTGATCAAGTGGCACATTTACATTTTACTAGTTTTTGTAGAGAACCCGGTCTCCTAGTTTAAAGGTCCTAGGCAGTACACTTAGATTATATTGTCTTGATAACAACCATTGATAAGATTTAAGATGATTGAGGGTCTATAAACAACACTCATCAAGCATCTCCAACTAATGCAAGCGATTAACTCAGTAGGTTTCATTATCAATTAACCCTTTAAGGGAAACCCATAAGGATGGAATTTCAAAATCCAAAGGCATGATAGCTTCAACACCATACACTAGGTTGTAAGGCGTTGTTCCCATCACTGTACAAACACTTGTGTGATATGCCCACAAAATATACATTAATTGAACATTCCAATCCTTACCATGCTTATTAATTGTTTTACGAAGAATGACTTCAAGAGTTTTGTTAGATGCTTATGCTTGACCATTGGACTATGGATAATCTGATGTAGAAAACCTATGTTGGATATGAAATTTCTCCAAGAACTACTTTACTTGTTCTTGAATGGTGTACCGTTATCAAAAACAAGTGTAGTAGGCAATCCAAAATGAGAAATAATGTTGTTCATGAGAAAATTACTGATAGCTTCAACATTTGTGGATTGGAGTGGGATAGCTTCAACCCATTTTGTGAAGTAATCCATAGCAGTGATAATAAAAGTATGTCCCTTGGAAGAAGGAGGTGATATTTTTCCTATGATATCCAACCCCCATTATGCGAATGGGAAAGGAGAGGTTTTATTTTCTAACTCTTGAGTAGGTGCATGAATAAGATGGTTGTGTTGTTGAAATTGAAGGCACTTCTTGACAAAATCAAAGGAATCCAGTTTCATTGTTTGCCAGTAGTACCCCATGTGTATCAATCTTCTCACCAGGGATCTACCACCAAATTGTCCACCCTCAGAGCCTGAATCAACTTCCTTAAGGGCAAGGGGTATTTCTACTTTAGTGAGACACCTAAGAAGTAATTTGTTAAAATATTTTTGATAAAGAACATTGGATAAAATGACATAACATGTTGAAATATTTCATATATGAGTGTGATCATTTTCTATCATATCATTGGGAAAGTTTCCAGTCTTTAAGTAGCCATAAATACTAGAGAACCATTCTCTTGAGTCTACGTGAAAACATATTAGGGACTTAGATTCAGGTTGATCAGAAACTGCAGGGGTTCACAAGACCTAAACTGTGAATTGGTATTCTTTCATATCCTCTTCTAAAGGTACCAAGGAAGTAGTGTCTACCATGGAATTGACATGTCTATTTTCTCTCCTAGGGACACTATCTATTGTGAAAGAGGATAAATACTTCAGCAAAGAAAAAGCAAGGTCTTAGTACTAGGACAACATACTTTTTTTAGCTTGATAGGTTTGTGTAATCTAATTCACAATAAGCTCAAAATTTCCTAGTATATGGAGATATTTTATTCTTAGTGTAATCACGGAATGCAATCCAACAATAAGGGCTTCATAATCAGTGATGTTATTGGTGCAAGGAAAATATAGTCGAAAGGATAGAGGGACCAATTTACCTTCGGGGAATATCAAGACCAAACCCAATCTAGAACTAGTTTGATAGCTCGTTCCATCGAAATACATTTTCCATTCAAGGTCATAGTTAATTGTGAAAATATTTTCATCCAAGAATAAATCCAACCTAGGGAAGGAGAAAGATGAGGGAGCATCTACCAATTGATCGAAAATCACTTGACCCTTTATTGATTTCTGAGTAATGAACTTTATATTGAACTCATAAAGCAACATAACCCACTTTGCTAATCTCCTAACAAGGTCAACACTAGAGAACAAATGCTTCAATAGATCTATTTTTACTATGATGTGTGTTTTAGCATGGAGAAGGTAGTGTCTCAAATTTTGTGTAGTGAATACAAGAGTGAGGCATTGCTTCTCCATGGAGGAATAACAAGTTTTGTAATCAACTAGGCTATGACTAATGTAGTAGACTGCTCTCTATTTCCCTGTGTTATCATATTAATCCAGCAAACAAAGCACATGGTGACGTGGCAAGGTAAAAAAAAGTGGTTTATCTTTCATAGCTAACATCAATACAAGAGGATTGGCTAAATAAGCTTTGATTGACTCAAAAGCTTTTGGACACTCCTCATCCCATATGAAGCAAATGTCCTTTTTCAATAAACAAGTGAAAGGGAGGGTATGATCAGCCAATTGAGATATAAATCTATGAATCACCTGAATCTTCCCTTATAGTCTTTGAAACTAAGTGATATTCCTTGATGGAGGCATGTTAACAATGGCATCAATTTTATTTGTTTCAACTTTGATGCAATGGTGAGAGACTATGAACCCCAGAAGCTTGCCGACATCCATGTCAAAGATGCATTTATGGGGATTAATTCTCATCTTGTAGAGTCAAAGCCTTTCAAAGATAAGACAAAGGTTCTTCACATGATCCTAACAGGTTATCGATTTCGTATTTTTTGCTTAACCAGCTTGGCATTGGGACACAAGATGATATTGTGAACCACTATAGACTCATCAATACTAGCCATATCCTCATATTTCCAAGAAAAGATATTAGGATAATAATGCAAGATATCAGAGTGTTCATCTACTTCCCTAAAAGAGAGATACTTCCCGATCTTGATTACTTTTTCTAAATATTTAGGATCCATAGGAACTTCAATAGTATCTCCTTTAAGGAGAGAACTATGGTCTATGGGATGGGATATCGAGATGTCATCACT
>VDFB02271358.1:1112567138-1112692970 GCA_007258455.2 Sequoia sempervirens | reverse complement strand
CCCTTGCATTGTGTGTTACCCTCATTTCAAAATATCATCCTAGGAGTGTAATTATATGCCTAGTGAAGGCATCATTCACTCTTTTATAATCCTTCTTAAAGTTCCCATATTGCAGTTAAGTGTAACAATCATATACTTTCAATTGTCCATGCTTGGTTCCCAATTCTGTAGTGTGAAACAGTCCTTTATATAGGAACTTAGAAACCAGGAGGTAGACCAAATATGAATTTATATAGAAATGAGAGGTCTTCTTTACCTCCATTAATTAATCATGCATGTTGTCACTAATCATCTTTTCCCAATGGAATTGGCTCTTGCCCTTGAGGATTTCTTCTATGAAGTAGAACATCTAGTTCTCAAAGAATGTGGCTATGGGAAAACCCACTACTTTTCTCAAGAGTGTGACTAGATCATGGTACTCCTGAAAGAAGTCACTTTTTTTTATAGTGATTGAGGGACTTTGGCAACACTTTCCCTCTTATCCTTCAACCAATTCTGGTTGATTTTCTATTTACAACTGATGGGATCTAGTTGCCACACTTGGTTGGAAAATTCTTTCTCAACTTCTTCTATCTTATCAAAGACCAGTATGTTGAAGGTCTTCCTAATTTACTTGGCAGAAAAATACACCAATATTCTACCATCATGATCAATTATATTTCTATTGGAGTGATAGCACTCTTGACAAGCCATTACCAACTCTGGGGCTATAAGTGTAGGATTTTAACCAACTACTTTCACTAGGCCACTCTTCTTAATTTTCAAGGTCCTATCTATTTTTGGGTTTAGCATAACCCTCTCCCTAAATTCATCTATACTGACATGTCTGAATTCAGTATCTAAAATTGTCTCCCAGATAGAGATAATCTTTGACATGTATTCCACCCCATGAAACTCGTACTTATTTTTTTCTTTCTCTTCCTTCCCTTGGGGAGTGCAAGTAGGATTCTTTCCTTTTTCAATTTTCTGCACAAGCTTCTCAGAAGGACCCATAGTAGGTTCCATAAATCCTACATGCAAAGGATATAGTAAGTGCATTTACACATAAATCAAAGCAAGTGTTAATCAAGCCCTAAAAATTGAGTGTTAGATCCATTCATATATCATCATGCATTCATAAAATTCATCATTTCCCTAAATTTAGAGTTTATTTGGACCATTTAGGAAAATGTGGGCTTAGTAGTGTGGGTTTCCCCTAGGCGGAAGTTGTCAAAGAGAAGGCAGTTAAGTAATGTCTATGGGGCCACAAAGATCCACAAGTGGCCACTCATAGTAGAAATTTTGAATATGTGTGTTGGAAATCAAAGCTCTCATGAGGAGATTAGGAATGTTAAGAAATTAGGTTGTAGTGTACTTGGCATCACTGGATATGGTCTTGATACTTTACGGGTTTGGAGTATGTAGGCATAGGGATGTTGAAGGGCATTTGGAGCTCGATTGTTTAGTAGTGACATCTAAGGAATAATGAATTGTAGGAGAAAGTATGCATTTTGGGACTCATGGAGGACTTGGATGCAATGGGTTATACCTTAGAGTGTTAACATTTTGGGCTATGCAGATGGAAGTTATCAAGCTGCTATAAGGAATTTATTGTTAAGGAATGGCCGAGTAGTGACAGTCTACAAATGGAAATCAAATGGGTGGGCCCAGTCAAGCTCACTAACTTGGGTTTTACTCCAACAATCTTCAAAATAAAAGAAAAGGAAAGACCACCCTATAGAGTCCACAATGGAAGAGGATGTAGGCATTTGGATAATAGATAGCAATAATAGATGAATGAAGTTTCAAAAACATTCCTTCATAGTGAAATTCTTGCATGGGCTTTAGACAATGAATTTTTAACAAGGGCCAGGTTTGGGCTCACTCAAAGAAAATGATGGAAGTGGATCTTGCAATGTGGGGAGGCATCAAGACTTGGTACTTGGCATAGCAGTGAGGAGGCAAAAACCCAACAACAAAACCCCACGTGGACAAGTCTGTATCAGCTTACTTGGGAGTTTGTTAAAAGGTCTTAGGTCTGGTGCAAGGCTGGGCATTCAGAAAGGCATTAATAGTTAGCCCTTAAGAGATGGTGAAAGAGAGGGTGCCACCTATAAGTGGAATCTCGTGTAGGTATTCTCACAAAAGGGCAAGGACTTAGTTTTTCTCCAAAATTACCAATATCAATATCGATCAAGGATGGTGGTAGCACTGGTGTGGGCCACAAGATTTTTCCTACTATGTGATGAATGATGATAGCATCACAAGGTTCTACACAAAGGTGGTTTATGATTTTAGGTCGATGCCAAGAATTTCAAGCATAGGATTAAAGATTGTGATGGGTTTGGTGTTTTTTTTACAAGGATTCTCAACCATTTACAAACCTTAGCTATAAAATGAATATTTCAACACTCAACGACTAAAGAATGACAAGGAGCAACTTGTTCACGACTTTCTCTCTCCTTAAAATTTGAAAATGTGAATGAAAATGATAGGTGGGGCTACATATTTATAGGCCAAAGAGCAGTAATGGTGCCCATTAAATTTTGGGTATGGAAGAAGGTTAGGTAGATGAGCTTACGAAAACCTAATTTGGCATAGTCATCAATGAGTACTCAGATGGAAAAGGATGATGCAGGACCCGCTAAGTGGGCAGACACCCTGGGTTAGCTGCTATCTAGCAAAAAAAAGATAATGGCAACCCACAAATGGCTACCCACAAATGTGGGTCCGCAGGGCCTAGAGGACGCTGGGGAAAAAGGCCAAGGGAAACCCATAGGTCTAGACCCACAAAGACATAACACCTAGTAAATTTTTTGGGGGTGATTTTGGTCAAAGTGAAATTGATGACTTTATTTCATGTGACCAACTCAAGCTCATAAATAGGGGCATGCAAAATGAGGCAAAGGAAAAAATGACCCAACGAAGATGAAGCAAAAGAGGGAGTCACTGGTCTGGATGAGGCATGTGTGCTATAGGAACAACATGCCCCTCTTAGTCTATGAGTGTGTTCAATAAGATTAGGCATGAGCAATGATGCACATACAATTTCAAAAGTTGAAACAATGAAAAAATAGTGAATTTACACTAAAAAATTCCCTGAAACAATTTCCACATGAATGTTTTTTTTTCCCAGTTATCAGATGATTTCCTCACAAGTTAAAAGAGTGAAAAACCCACTTTCTATATCCCGCAAGCCTTGTCAAAGTGAAGGCCTTTCACTGTGCAAATTTATGAAATGCACATTGAAGTGGAATTTTTTTTTTTTTAATGTTTCATAATACATGTGAAAATATTTAAGTCCCCTCCATATTATTTAAAACATTATAAATATTTAAATATTTACAAATTTAAAAAACTTAGTGAACTTAAAACTTCTAATTTCTCCATAGGAAAAATAATGGAATTGATGTTACTCACATGACCTCTGGAGCAACAAAAACTTACAGATAGCCATTAATAATAATTTAGATCGTTATGAAATTACCAAAACATGCACAACAAATGGATTTTTAATACCTCCTTTGTAAACTAGGCCTTCTAGTAGGGTGCTTAAATTTATTTTGGTTTAGGCCTTGAAAATCCTTTAACAACCATAAAAATGAAAATATAGGCTTATTAAGGATAAAATGAAAAATAGGTTATTGCCAAAGTTGATCCATTTTAAAAAAATTATAGGGCCCTTCAAACCTGCTCCAAAATGGCAACACATTAAAATTTCCTCAAAGCTCATTCGAGAGCCATGAAATAAAATTTACATAGTCATTATGAATTTTTTTTATACCAACTAGATTTTGATGAAGATCCATGGATTGAAAATTTTTAATTCTAGAATTTTAGGGCTAGTTGGTTGCCATAGGGCTTAAAAATGACCTCTTGTTGCTAATGGAAAGGCCAAAAAACACTTGAAATGAAATAAATTTCTAGGTGCTAATAGTGGCTCTTGTTTGAGGATGTATGCTTTAGTGAAGCATAGTGAGATTCCAAATATCTTCAGAGTGTAGACCATGTGCCAAATCCATTGAATGCTATGTAATTGCTCATTTTTGCTACATTGAAACAATACTTTCAAATTTGATTTGGTGGCCCTAGACCCCAAAAAGTAAAGAGATAATATATACCTCTATTAAACATGTTCTTCTCTATTTAAATCCTTAGGTCTATTCTAAAAATAATATCATAATCTTCTTGAGAGCTATTGCTTCCGCTAACCATATTTACCATATCTCCGAGTTCATCATTGACAATGTTATCTATGCATGTTTCAATATTTCAAGTAGGAATTGACTGAAATGCATCACCATGTAGAACATGCATGTTATGACTATTTATTATGTCATACCCACAATCACCGTGACACTTTACCTCATCCAATTCACTATCATGTTCCATTAAATGCCTACCCAGTTTAACTAAAATTTGGAAACATTCATAATCATTTGATAGTTTGCATTCTAAATCAATGTATTCCTCAACTAAGGAATTGACACTTATATCTCCTCTTCATGAGAGTATTCATAGTCAAAAGGGCTAAAACCAAAATTATAATCACCTAGATCAACATGGTAGAGAAATTCTCCAGCTAGCTACAAACTTGCATTTGCAACAATATCACCCATATCATATCATCATCTATGTAAATTCAGTTTCTACTTGAAACAACTGAGTATAATTTTATTTCCTCATTTGAAGGGCTATTACTAGGTATAATATCATGAGCATCTTTCTCACTAAAAACTATACCTGGACTATTATGATAATAATTACAATCAACATTCAGTTCATCAACAAGCTAATCAAAACCTTCATCCTTACAATTATTGCAAGAGGTATTTTCATTTTCTATCATTTTCTCTTTGAATCCTTATGTTACATGTTATCATTTTTCTCATGCAAGGAAATATAGCTAGAAACATAGCTAGCTTGATTATTTTTAAATATTTTTTTCTATTCTCAAGAGTAGCAATCTAGTCATATATTTGGTTGTTTCTAGAGGGATTCAACCTCTCTAATTTAGTACTTAGACCTTGCTCAAAATATTCACAAAATAAATTAATGCACATTGAATCATTAGGTCTATGATGTAAAGAAAATAAATCCTTCATAAATCGCATAAAATTCATATGGGGGTTCTCCTCCATACCTTCTTGTATCAAAAAATACATCAAAAAGTGATATATCATCAACCCCAGGTTTAGATTCATCAGCAATATATTCTTGAATGTGCAGATGTTTATTATCAATGAGCATTCATTTTTCATTCCTTCAAACTAATCAATGAATAGTATTCTAAGATCTTTCCATGAAAATATGCAATGCATTGACAAACTAGAAAACCAATCTTTATCATAAGTTTCTAAAGACCTTACAAAAAACTTCGTAGTAACATTGTCTTCTATTTCATAGTCCATCATCAAGCTAATAAAATATTGTAGATGTTTAGATGCTGACTATTTATAATATCCTCTATAATTTAGCAAATATCCATTAACTTTAAGAGGGAAGATGTTTAGATACCCTTGAATACCATTAAAATCAAGTGGTTTATATATCTCAATAGAGAAAGGTCTTCTGTCAGGATGTGATTTTTGTTGTGATTATTGCATCATGACACTAAGGAACTTTGTAGGACAAAAACCAGAATAACCATACATGCATTTTTTTTCAATAAAAACTTATTTATCCTACAACTATTTTCTCTCAATTCCCTATTTCTTCTAATAAAATATTAGGCTTTCTCAACTCCTTTTCTCTTAGTGCTAACATTCATTGAATAAGGAAACAAAGTTTTTTCTAGGACTTTCATGTAACTAACCTTCTTACACAATGTTTCTTCTTGAAGAAAGAAAGAGATAAAATACCTAGAGGTGTATTGAAACTATTACAAATCTTCTTTCTCTAACCGAGATCTTTGTAAGCCTAAGCTCTTCTTATACATTCATTAGGTTCATTTACAGAGTTTCCAACTCTAAAAAGAGGATAATATTTTTATGCAACTAGATGCTCCCTCATAATTCAAATTTATTTTTGAGTTCTTTTCACTAGCATAACACCATATCTCTTGAAATTTTCAAATATGTTCCAAAAATTTATTACTCCAAGTGTGAAGGCATTCAATATCATAACCAAACGTTTAGATCAAAAAATTCTTGACTCTTTCGCAAATGAATAACTATGTTGTTCATTCCCCAACAAAGTCACCAATTTGTTGATTTCAAAATTTTCATATTGTTGAATCCTAAAGGTGTGCCACATCTTATTCTTATATTTTGTGGACAAATATTTTGGTTCCCAAGGTTCTCTAACATTTCTAGGTTTCTCACCTAAAAGGAGAGAGATGGGCCAAAATGGGAATTGTCTCCACTCAAAAATAACGTAAATGTGAATGAAGTATGCATAGATGTGATGTCTAAATGTAATAAACTGATAAAAGAAATGACTTATTAATGTAAAACCTATGAAATGCAAATTGTTTGAAAACACACTGTGATGTATAGAAACATAGATTAAATGCAATAAAGAGCAAGATAAAGATGATAAATAGAAATTGTGCACCTTGAAACTGATGAAGGACAAAATAAAGACTGTAAATGTCTTAGAAATTCTAGAAAATATGATTTTCTAGCAAACTAGGACACTTACACCAAGTTAGGCGACTTAGTCTCAGATTTGGTAAACTACTCAGGAGCTCGTTTCTACCAAATGGGTATCCAAATCTGTAAAAAATTCTGACAAGAAAGTGTAGTGGGACTAATGTTCCACTATTGGCGACTTAGTCTACTTTGGATTTTTTGAAAACCTAAAAGTGGAAAAGGAAGCCCTCAGTCTGCACTCTATTTTTTGATGAAAACCTAGATCCAAATCTGTAAAAATACCTAGAAAAAAAATATAATTTGGTTTCTAATGGGGGGATTTCCTTGGTCAAACCCCTAGTTGGTACTTAAATCTTAAAAGAGATAATAAAATTTGCATAAAACTGTAGCCCTAAGTGTCTCTAAGACTAGGAAATTTGAAATAATATGTAACCCTATTCTAACATATAAGAATAAGATGCATAAGTGAAATTAGAAAGATGCAAGAATCATTCTAGAAGACTCTAAATCACATTAGAAATAAATATTAATGACATCCAAACCTTCCTTAGGCTGAAAATGGAGAGAAAATAGAAGATGGAGTCACTTTGAAAAAAAGTCAGGCTTTATTTGATGGCTAGTTGCATCTCCTCAACCTAGATTTCTCCATGGTTTTCCATAGGCATCCATGATCAACCCTTTGTAATGTGAGATCTTGGACAAAAAGTGAGCTTGAAGACCTACAAAATCCCTAACTTTCTTCCCTAAATCTTCAACTTTGTTGTAGATAGACTAATGAATCTTCTTGTGCAATATATTTGACTCTTGAATCTTGAATTTGTTTGTTAAAAATGACCTAAAAAAATATATTTGTAGGCATCAATACCTAATTATTCATTATTTTTAACTTCACAGCCTGACATCCATAAGAAATTTGAATTAAGTCGGTTGTCTTCCCAGTCAAAATTGAAAAATCCCCCAAAAGTGACTAAGTCACCACCTTGGGCAACTTAGTCCCACCAGGGGTTTTTGAGGTGGGTTTTCTAGAATTTGCATGATTTGAATGTTGTTTGTCAGGATTTACATGATTTGTGAGTGGAATGGGCCTCAAATTCCAAAATAATGAGTCTTAGGGGCCTATAAATGTATCTTTTAAGGGGTCATTAATGCAAGGGTTTCTAAAATAGGACCAAATTATACCACATATTGTACTATCTCCAAAGGAGTATAATTTTTGTGTCCACATTTAGCCCCCACTTTAGTTCCCATATGACTCTACGTGCATATGTAAGCCCCCACTTTAGTTCACTTTTACTTCATAAAATTATATTCATTCAAAATATGAGAGAATGAAGCCCCCAATGTAATTATCTACAAAACCACAACATTAGGAACCACATCCTACAACATGAATTCATTAGTTATCCAAAATTCCTTTTATATAGCTCCTAGAAATTAAATTTGAAGGTAGATGTATTCCCCCCTTGATTCTACTTGCTTTATGGAGGTAGAATCAAGGTAGCAAACTAGCCACATCAAATAAGGAAAATCATATCATAGGAAATATCCAAGTACCATGCCACATAAGGATAGAAAAATGATGATTTCGAGTGTAGAATCTTGATTCCAACGTATCAAACAATGTCAAAAACTGAGTTCCCTAGCACTTGTTATGTTGGTTTGAATGAAAGTCACTTTATTAACTTTGAGATAGTAAAAACCCTAATTTCATAAATAAGAGAAAAAATAGTTAAAAGAGTTAAAAGTGAATTAATTTGTCACTTACTATTTTATTTTACCTTCTTGTAGTGTGAGAGTGAAAAGAGAGGATGGAAAGATACTGAGTATATGAGACTACATGCCTATGAGATTGGATGTTGTACAAGACCAGGTGGTACATGAAAAGTGTCATCATGAGGTGAGTTAATTCTCCTATCTGTACTTTGTGATTATGCAATTATTTAATATTTTTTATGTATTTATAGGTTAATTTAGGATCTTGGAAAAAGTTCACAAATTGTCCCCTTTGTTTACAAAGTGCCCCTTTTGTTTGCAAATTGTCTTGTTTCTTTGCGAAGTGTCCCAAAGGGGATCTAAAGTGACTAAGGCCTTTAGGAAAGCACACTAGAACAACTTTAGTACACTTGTATGATGAATAAAGTAAAAATGAAAGTTATTAGATGGTCTTTAGAGCATATTTTTGTGGTTTTTATAGGTACCCACCCATTCATAGCAATGTCTAAGGGGTAGGCAACTAAGCTTTCTGAGAGATTTAGCCCCATCACTTATAGCAAAGGAGATAGAGAACCTATAGGTTGTGGGTATCTATTGGACATACCTCATGCCCCCCATGAGGTACTATGATGCTATGCTCATGGTGCTCTATGAGAGCTGGGATGCAGGCACATTCACTTTCCACTTGTTGATAGGTGAGATGATGATTACATTGGAGGACATACACCACATTTTCCAAGTTCCTATTTAGGGGGAGAAAGTGCACGTCGAGAGAGACTCGACCTTCTACGAGAAGAATGCGGATATGTAGTATTGTCTAGGTGTTCCAATGCATAATGAGAAAGTGAGAGGGTGGATGAACTTGGTGATGTTACTGTATTCACAAGTTCCAATTGAGAGATGGATCATGATCCATACAATGGCACTATTACTCATCCCCAATTGGTGGGTAACACACCTTGAGGGAGGACTAGTTTATTTGATTTGTGGGATAGCTTAGCACTAGATAGTATACACTTGGAGGTGCTATATCCTAGCACATTTATATTATGATCTTGTCTGGTTTTTCTTTCAGGAGGTAGGTAGCATAGTGAGCTGTACACTTTTATAGGTTTGGTGCCTAGAGCATATCACATGTATCGGACTAGTCGACTTCCCATGTGCTACAAAAGTGCAATATCCTCGGGCCTTTGGCTATCCTCTATGGTGGTTATGGTAGTATGGGTATTTACATTTTTGGAGAGTGAGAATTGACCAAATGGAGGAGATTGAGATCTTATGGAGACCTTATTAGCTGATGCTACATTGGCCAGATCACACGAGATAGTTGAGAAGACTATAGCTAGATATTTTTTTGGTGGCTATCATGATCAGGTAGTATGTCCATTCTACTATGATTGAGTCATGCATTAGTTCAGATAGATTCAAAGACCACCCATGGCATGATCCTTTTTTAGGAGGTCAGTGCGGAGTGCTTGAAGACTAAGTGATACAGTGCAACTCACTCTAGAGCATGTTGTTGAGAGTGACTCCAATTTCTCAAATCACGACCATACTCTAGTCTCTGACACAAAAGATATTGGTGCCACATGGTATTATAAGGAGTGGTCGATGATATCACGACCAAATCCTATATATTCGATGGATGAGCCTGTAGGATATGCACGACCACTACTAGATGAGGGTGATGACAAAGAGGATATGGCCAAGCAGACATGATACAAAGCAACAGACATATTTACTAGTGTCATTGATGATGAGTATGATGAGGATGCAAATCCTGACTATGATGGCTAGGAGGGAGAGGAGGAGGATGAGGATGAGGAGGACTAGGAGGAGGATGAAGAGGAGGAGCCACCCATGAGTGAGAGTGATGAGGTAGCAACTATGGATCAACATGAGTGGGGAGAACCTTCTCCCATTCATATGAATAGTAGCTATAACAAGCATTACTACCCACAATTTTGGAGAGGCTAGCACATCTTCCATGCCCCCTAGACAGTGTAAGGAAAATTAGATGTGGAAAAAATTCTCCTAACATCAATACCTCAAAGAAGAATGCATATATACTTTAAAGTTTTCAATTACAGTTCAATTAAGATGCATTATGAAGTAGATAATAGAAATAGAGCATTTGAAAATCACACAAGAACACCAAATATATGTGGGAAAACCCTTAGGGGAGAAAACCCACCACACCAAGAGAAATCACTTTGTATTACAGTAATGGAGATTACATACAAATGTCAGACTTATCTTTCTGGTTTCTGTTTACAGTAGCATTCACCATGAACAATCTTGTACAGGAACCTTCAAGTTACTATCATTCTAGATTAGATTACATTTACTGATCATACAACCAACCAACAATTCATCGGTCCAACCAACCGATCACAATCTGCAATCATCGAGTATATCCCTGTTGTTCGATGTCCGTCAAGCTTCCTCACAAAACTATCACAATGAACAAACTTCCAACTATTCAGATTTGACTTCTTCTATTGGTCCATGAGACTCCACATAGGATGGTCATAAAATAGTCAAAAGAATTTGCACTATGTTGGCATCTCGGTGAGACACTAACAGTGTCTTGCCGATGCCACATAACCTTCATATCAATATCACCAAGAGATATCATTATTTCCAAGATGTTTCAATGAGCTTTCATATGTTACATCGAATCACCAAATAGTCGGTGAGACCTATCACTTTTGCCAGGACATTATAGTGAGATCCAAAAAGTCTCATAGATGTTAGTTTACCATTCAGCAAGAGTATCGTTCTTCACCAGGACCTCACACCGAGTCATCTGGGTTATATTGAAGTCACATGTTATGTTGAGCTCTAATCATTAGTTGGAAAGACTTAACACCTTCACCAAGAGTTCTTATCAAACACATATATGTTACACTAAGGACCACCATTCACCAAGACCTATACCAAAGACTTTACTCTGAAGTCTTTATGTTATACCGGTACCACCACTCATTGCCAGTAGTAACACCAAGAGAAAAATTTAACATCAGCGAGACATTAACACTTCACCCAGACTTCATAACGTAACCTTAGTGCTACATCGATGACTCTCGAGTGTGTCCCTATCAGAATGAATTTCATCTATCGCTAAGACCTCACATCGGGATCTTTATGTTATTGTGAAGACATCATATGTATTCCTATCAGTGAGACATTCACAATTTGCTGGGACTTCTTCCTGAGTGTTGAAGTCACTCTAAAACCCCTAGTCGCTATGAGTCTCCTCGATGCCTGATTGAATGGCCTATCAGCCAGAGGTCTCCACACGGTGAGAGGTTACAATGACTACTTCTTGTCACAGTGATAGAATCCACAGTGAAAACTTTCGGTGAGACAAAAGCTAGGTCATAGCAACCTGTACAAAACATGATGTTCCAAACTGCTAGTTAGCCAGACATAAGAACTATCACACCGACTTGGCTACAATGGAGGTTTCAGCCTATGATGATTGAGGCATACTTTTCCAACAATCTCCCACTTGACGAAGATCACACTGGCACCTCCAGAGTACAACATAACTTACTGAAAATCATGGGCACTAAGGCCCATCGAACTGGCACACCACCTAAACTTGTCTGTGCTCACTGGCTTTGTCAATGAATCTGCAAAATTCTCCAAAGTTTCAACCTTTTCCAAATTTACCTTTCCATCCTCCACCATATCTCGTACAAAGTGGTATTGTACATCTATATGTTTCATCCTAGCATGGAAAGTTGGATTCTTTTCCAGACAAATTGCACTCTGACTGTCACAGAAAATAGTTATTTCCTTTGCATCAAAACCAATGTTAGAACACAAATGTTTCAACCAAAATACTTCTTTACA
Source organism: Sequoia sempervirens (assembly GCA_007258455.2). NCBI lineage: Eukaryota > Viridiplantae > Streptophyta > Pinopsida > Cupressales > Cupressaceae > Sequoia > Sequoia sempervirens. The sequence goes on along the minus strand of VDFB02271358.1, from coordinate 1,112,680,824 downwards.
AGCATGAGTAGCTGCCATGTATTCAGTCTCTGTAGTGGACAAAGTGACTACAGCCTGCCGCTTACTCATCCAACTCACTGCACCACCATTCAACATGAAAATGTATACACTGGTGGACCTCCTGCTATCAATGTCCCTTGCCCAATCAGAATCTACATACCCATGAATGTTGAGAGTCCTCTGTGATTCAACCAAATTCCCATGGTAACACAAAGAAAAATATGAAGTACCCTTCAAATATCTAAACACTCTCTTCACAACATCCCAATGCGTTCTTCGTGGATTAGCCATAAATTGACTAAGAATTCCCACTTCTTGGGAAATGTCTGGCCTTATATAGACCATTGCATACATAAGACTACCTACTACACTAGCACAGGGTACACTGGTCATGTCCTCCATCTTAGTAGGAGATTTTGGATAGTCCTCAACAGATAGCTTTGTTCCCTGCAACACTGGAACCGCTAGCTATTTACAATCATTCATACAAAATCTCTCAAGAACAGTCTTCATATACTTACTCTGACTGAGCCATGGTTTTATATTCTTCCTATCCCTGGTTATCTCCATCCCCAGAATATACCTTGTTGCACCAAGATCCTTCATTTCGAGCTTAGCAGACAACTGAGACTTAAGATCAGAAATCATTAGCTTACTATTGCATATGAACAACATATCATCAACATAGAGAGCAATAACAAGTACTCGATCACTTTCAACTTTATAATATACATAGTGATCATATTTTGATCTCACAAATCCCAAAGACAATACAAAAGTATCAAATTTTTGGTACCACATTCTAGGTGGCTACTTTAACCCATACAGAGACTTCTTTAATTTTCATACCAATTTTTCTTTACCTTTCTCAACAAAGTGCTTAGGCTGGGACATATAGATTTCTTCTTCAAGATCACCATGAAGAAATGTTGTCTTCACATCCATTTGTTTGACCTTTAAGTCATACGATGTTGCAAGTGATGAAAGAAATCTGATAGATGTCAACTTTGCTAGAGGAGAAAATATTTCCCCATAATTGATTCCCTCTACCTGGGAATAACCCTTTGCAACCAGTCTTGCCTTGTACTTTTCTACACTACCATCCAGACCAATCTTCTTCTTAAATACCCATTTGCAGCCAACTACCTTTCTGCCTTTAGGCAAGGGTACCAGACTCTAGGTTTCATTCTTTTCTAAGGATGCCATCTCTTCATTCATGGCTTCCAACCAAGAATCTGAATCAGACATTCTAAATGCCTCTTTCACAGTCCTAGGCTCATCAGTGCTAGAAATTAAAGCATAGGCACAAGTATAATCAATCAAAGAAAACCCATACCTATCTAGTTGTTTTCTTTCATTGGTTGACCTCCTCACTTGATGAGGCTGAGGTTCTTCTTCTTCAGAACTTTTAGAACTTCTTGAGCTCTCCTCAGTTTCAGGTACATTTTGAATTTTGAATTCCTCTTTCTCTAGTGAAGGAAGAATTAATGCTACATCCTTTTTTATTTTGACTTTGTCTTTGACTGCAGATCCAAAGTGGAAGGTTTCAACTCATGAAAGTTTACACTTCTGTTGTATACAACCTTCTATGTATTAGGATTCCAAAGCTTGTATCCTTTTATGACAACACTATAGCCAATAAAAATACATTTGACAGCCTTGTTCTCCAGTTTAGATATTTTCACATCCGGCACATGAGCATATGCCTCACAACCAAAAACACGAACATGTCTAAGAGAGGGCTTCTCACCAGACCACACTTCCAAAGGTGTTTTCTCAACAAGAGCAGAATTAGGAGACCGATTAATCAAGTAACATGCAGTAGACACAGCCTCAACCCAGAACTTCTCCTCCAAGCCAACACTACTAAGCATACTTCGTGCTCTCTCCATCACTATCCTATTGAACCTTTCTTCAACTCCATTCTATTGTGGAGTATAAGGTGTAGTCTTACATCTTTTAATTCCATGGTCTTTACAGTATCTTTCAAATTCATCAGAAAAAAATTCACTGCCATTATAAGTCCTTAAGCATTTTATTTTTCTACCAGTCTAATTTTCAACAAGACTTTTAAATTCTTTAAACCGACTAAATACTTCTAATTTTCTTTTCATAAAATATAAAAATGCTCTTCTTGAGTAATCATCAATAAACGACACATAGTATCTTGACTTAGACAAAGAAGGAACATCCACTGGACCAAACACATCCAAATGAATATAATCTAGCAAACCAGAAGATTTATGAGGACTGGAATAAAAAGAAACACGATGCTACTTTCCATATATACAGTGTTCACAAAATTTAAATTCAAGATTACAATCTTCAATCCCCTCTACCAAGTTTTTGTTCTTCAAGGTTTTTAAACCTTTTTATCCTATGTGGCCTAACCTATGATGCCAGAGCATAGTATTCTCTACTGGAAGTTTTACTTCCATAGAGTTTACATAATTAGGGATATTTCCCTCTTTACCTCCATGAGCAGCTTTTAGTGACTTTCTAGAGACACTGTTACATTGAACAACATGTGGATCCAGCTTGTACAAGGTACCAATTCGAGCACCTCTAGCCAGCACCATTGAACCTCTAGTCATCTTGTAGCCATTTCCAGAGAATGTGACTTGTACTCCAATATCATTCAACATACTTACAGAAAGTAAGTTTTGAGCCAAACCTAGTATATGCATTACATTATTGATTCCCTTCACTCTGCCATCAGGGAATTATATTCTAACTCTTCCACGACCAACAATCTCTAAAGTTGAATCACTTGCCAAGTACACCTTTCCACCATTGTATTCTTCATACTTTGTGAACCATTCTCTATGAGATGTCATGTGGAAAGATGCTCCAGAATCAATCATCTAGAAATCATCTAATGCCTAAGTAGCCAAGGCTGCAATGAAGGCGTCACCATCACTATGAGAAGAACCATTATCGGAAGAGCCCTTCTTCTTCTTTTTCTCTTCTTTACAATCCTTTCGAACATGACCAAGTTTCCCACAGTTCCAACACTTCACCTTGGACTTCTTGCCAGGAGACTTTGATCTCCCCTCTGATTTTGATTTGGAATTCTTGTCCTTCTTCTTGCCTTTCTCTTTTGGTCTTCCTCTGACAACAAGAGCTTCCTTCGTCATCTTAGAAGATTTCCTTCTCATATCTTCTAACAGCAAAGAACCAACAACATCTTCCATCGTGAAACTGGATGTTATACTCCCAATAGCCATCACTAGATGATCCCAAGAGTCTGGCAAAGAACACAGTGAAAGCATACATCGATCCTCTTCATGAATTTTTACACCAACAGATGTCAATTGAGCAATTAGCATATTAAATGCATTCAAATGATCAGCTACAAACCCTCCTTCCTACATTCTCAAAGAATACAACTTCTTCCTCATGAACAATTTATTCACCAGGGACTTCCCTTGATAAATAGGCACCAATCTCTTCCACAAAGAAGAGGCAGTCTTCTCCTCATGCACATTCAGAAGAACTGAGTCTACCAAATAGAGCCTTATCAGCCCCTTAGACTTCCTATCTACAAGGTCCCAATCTTCTTGCTTCATGCCTGTAGCTTTAGTTCTAGATACTACAAGCCACAGATCATGATCAACTAGAAGATCCTCCATCTTGAGTTTCCACAACTCAAATTTACTACCATTGAATTTCTCTATTTCAAACTTTCCAGACATGCTAGCCATCTCAACCTATAAGTAGAAATAAAAAACTCTACAAGACTCCCACTAAACAAAATTGACTCAAAAAACCCAACATACCCACAAGGATAACACAACTACCCAGGCTCTGATACCACTTGCAAGGAAAATGAGATGTGAAAACAATTCTCCTAACATCAATACCTCAGAGAAGAATGCAGATATAATTTAAAGTTTTCAATTACAGTTCTATTAAGATGCACTATGAAGTAGATAACAGAAATAGAGTATTTGAAAATCACACAAGAACACTAGATATACATGGGAAAACCCTTACGGGAGAAAAACCCACCACACCAAGAGAAATCACTTTGTATTATAGTAATGGAGATTACATACAAATGTTAGACTTATCTTTTTGGTGTCTATTTACAGCAGCATTCACCATGAACAATCTTGTACAAGAACCTTCAAGTTACAGTCATTCCAAATTAGATTACATTTACTGATCATAAAACCACCCAACAATCCATCGATCCAACCAACTGATCACAATCTGTAATCAACAAGTATATCCCTGTTGTTCCATGTCCATCGAGCTTCCTCACAGAACTATCACAATGAAAAAACTTCCAACTGTTCAGATTTGGCTTCTCCTATTGGTCCACAAGACTCCACATAGAATGGTTAGAAGAATTTGCACTGTGTTGGCATCTCGATGAGACACTAACAGTGTCTTGCCGATGCCACATAACCTTCATATCGATATCACCAAGAGATATTGTTATCGCCAAGATGTTTCAATGAGCTTTCATGTGTTACATCGAATCACCAAATAGTCGGCGAGACCTATCACTTTCGCCAGGACATCATAACGAGATCCAGAAAGTCTCATAGATGTTAGTTTACCATTCAGCAAGAGTATCATTCTTCACCAGGACCTCACACCGAGTCATTCAGGTTATACCGAAGTCACATGTTATGCTGAGCTCCAATCACCAGTCGACAAGACTTAACACCTTCGCCAAGAGTTCTTATTGAACACATATATGTTACACCGATGACCACCATTCGGCAAGACCTATACTGAAGACTTTACTCTGAGGTCTTTAAGTTATATCAGGACCACCACTCGTCGCTAGGAGTCACACCAAGAGAAAACTTTAACATTGGCGAGACATTAACACTTCCCCCAAACTTCATGATGAAGCCTTAGTGTTACATCGATGACTCCTGAGTGTGTCCCCGTCGGCATGACTTTCATCTATCGCTAAGACCTCACGCTGAGATCTTTATGTTATCGTGAAGACATCATATGTATTCATGTCAGGGAGACATTCACAGTTCGCTGGGACTTCTTCCTAAGTGTTGAAGTCACTATGAAACTCCCATTCGCTATGAGTCTCCCCGATGCCTGATTGAATGGCCTATCGGCCAGAGGTCTCCATGCGGTGAGAGGTTACAACAACTGCTTCTTGTCACAGCGATAGACTCCATAGTGAAAACTTTCAGTGAGACAAAAGCGAGGTCACAGTGACCTATACAAAACATGATGTTCCAAACTGCTAGTTGGCTAGACATAAGAACTGTCACACCAACTTGGCTCCAATGGAGGTTTCAGCCTGTGATGATTGAGGCATACTTTTCCAACACACAAGACAATGTTGATATTTCTCAGCCTACTAGAGATCTATAGGTGATGATATTTGATTTATGCATGTATTTTAGTGTTTATGCTCTATATATATGTATCATGATGTGTATTGATTGTGTATTATTTCTACCTTCCAAGAGTGGCAAGAGATTCATGGGAGCTCTAACATCAAGCAACTGTAGAGATAGTGCCAACATCCATTGACATGGAGGAGATGGAATCAAATTATATACCCCCACCCATCATGGAAGATGATCCAGTCATTCAGTCCATTTGTGAGATTACGTGAAGCATATGAGAATCTGAGGAGACAAATCCACTGAGCTGAGACTATAGCACAATCATCCCAGTCTCCAATAGAGGTTGAGAGACTTAAGAGGTAGAGGTAGCATGAATATAGGAGTACATAGAAAGTGAGCTTCAGGTGGCCCTTGGATGCATACATGGCTTAGAGTTTGCACTTAGATTTGACAGATTGTGGTCATGATCACATAGGACAATCTCCTATTGTCCTACTACTGGGTCATGAGTACCAGATCCTGAGGGGTCGGGTACCTATGAACCTCAATGATATTGTATATTTTTATGACATGTACATAAATTTTTTGATATATATATGAGAATTTGATATTTTATTACTTGTCTCAATGTGTTTGAATGTTAAATAGAAATGTAATTAATTGAATAATCTTTGTAAGATTACTTTAATTAATGTTTGCATGATTTAACATAGCTTATGTGATCTAATTACAACTTATTTTAATTTCTTTTAGATATGGCATGATGATTAAGTATGTTATGCTAGATTAAATGTATGAATGATCTTAATTATCATAACACACAAGATAAATTTGAATAGTATCAAACCTAAAGTTATTATAAAAATGAATTAAATAATCACTTTGGTGCTCAAGACATACACATAATTGTTTGTCAAGAACAACGCAATAAAAAAGCATATAGGATATGACCAAATAGCTTTAACATCACTACTTTATCATTCATACTATTCAAAGGGATTAGAAATAATACCGATGTAGATGTGTGACATTCATAGGTTCCTTAAGAGGTGTGCCATCTAGTTCTATTAACATGTATGCACCAAAATGAATTTTTTTATCAATGATGTATGGTCGTAACCAATTAGAACTAAATTTACCTCTTTCATTTGGGTCGGCATTGATGTTGAGATAATTTGCAGATAGAAATAAGTCACCCTTGTGGAATCATCTAGGAATAACATTGAGATTGTAATGGTGATGTTTCCTTTTGCAATAATCTTGAAGATGTTAAAGAGTGTTAATATGTTGTTCATCAAGCATCTCAAGATGGTGTAATCTTTGATTTCTATAGTGTGTATCATCAACAAGTCCTTGAAGATAAATTATTAGTGTGTGAATCTCTAACTCCAAGGGCATTATTTCTTCAGTACCATAGACTAGATTATAAGGTGTGGTCCCTGTGGAAGGTTGAACACTTGTGTGATAAGCCCAAAGTGCATAGTGTAATTATGTGTGCCAATCCCTATGATTTTTATTAATAGTTTTCTTCAAAATTTGTTCAAGGAATTTGTTAGTTGATTCAGCTTGACCATTATATTATGGGTAATGAGGTGTCAAAAAATGATGTAGGATATTAAAGGTCTCCAATAATTTCTTCACCTCATTATTTTTAAATGGTATGCCATTATCAGAGACTAATGTGGAAGCAAGTCCAAAGTGACCAATAATGTGTTCTAGGATGAAACGACATATTACTTCAGTTGTTGTAGATAGAAGAGGAATGACCTTTACCCATTTAGTGAAATAATCAGTTGCAGTGATGATAAAGGTATGTCAAACAAAAGAAGGTGAAAATTTTCCTCTAATGCCTAATCCCCAAACTGCAAAGGGCTATATCAAAATTTGAGTTTGAATTTCACTAATAGGAGCATGATTCAAATTGTTATGTTCTTGACAATATATGAAATTTTTGAACATAATCAAAGCAATCGCGTTCCATGTTGCACTAATAATATCCAATATAGATAAGTTTTTGAACCAAATTTTTTCCTCCAAAATGTCCACCACAAGCACCTTTGTGGGCTTGGTGAAGTGCTTGAGGTATCTCATATTTATTTAAGCATCTAAGTAAGAGACCATTGAACAACCTTCGATATAGCACAATAGTGAGAATTATATATTTAGATGCAATTTTTCATAAAAGAGCATGGAGGTTTTTAAAGGTTGGATCAAGAAAGGTACCACTTTTCAAATAGTTGAATATGGTATCATACCATTCACTCAAGTTGTCCTCATTTTTCATTAAACCTTCTTCTATTCTTTCATGAATCAAAGGTTTCATGATAGGGTGAATGGTAAATGTGAATTTTTTTGAAGGATCTTGAGGGGATATAAGAGAGGCAAGACTTTCCATTGCATCCACAAGTTGATTATATTTTTGTGGGATGTTATGAATGGTAAATGTCTGAAACTTCTCTAACAAGTGCATGATAAGGTTCTTGTATTTGGATAATTTGTCATACTTGGGTTGATATGTTCCATTTATTTGTTTAATTACTAATTGTGAGTCACCAAAGATCTTAATATCTTTGACACCCAAGACCAAAGTAGCACACAACTCAACAATTAGTGCTTCATATTCAGCTATGCTATTCATACATAGGAAATTCAATCGATACAAGGGAATAGGCTTTCCTTTACGTAGAATTAGCATAAACCTAGCATTAGATCTTGTTCTACACTTGGATCCATCAAAATATAATGCCCATGTAGGAACATCTATTATCAACACACTATCATAGGGAAAAGAGTCATTGCTAGGTAATGCTAGAGGAGAAGGAGCATCAGCTAAGTGGTCAGTCAAGGCTTGGCCTTTAATTACTTTTTTTGAAACAAACTTAAGGTAAAAATCAGTCAACAACATTACCCATTTAGCTAAACATCCTAATAAGACTATTTTATTAAAAAGATGTTTGAGAGTATCAAATTTTTTCATGACTTGTATTTCCACATTTAGTAAATAATGTCACAACTTACTAGTAGTGAATACAAGAGCCAAATGTTGTTTTTTGATTGGGGTCTATCATGCTTCATAATCAATTAAAGTTTAACAGATGTAATATACAAGATGTTCTTTTCCATTATCATCTTGTTGAGCCAACAATGTTGCAAGAGGATGGGCAGATGTAGCTATGTAAAGGATGAACGGTTTGTTTGGTATAGTGGGTTGTAAAATGGTTGGAGTGGAAAGGTATTCCTTCAAAATATGAAAGGCCTCTTTACAATCCTCATTCCAATAAAAATGCACATCCTTTTTGAGATGTGTGAAAGGTAATGTTCAATCAGCTAAGGAGACGAAAAAATGACAGATGGCTTGAATTCTTCCTTGTAACATTCACAATTGAGAAATGTTCCTAGGAGGTGGCATTTTTATGATAGCATCAATTTTCTTTGTGTCAACCTCAATTCCTCTATGAGATATGATAAACCCCAAAAAAATTCCACTATCTACTCCAAAGACACTTTTTCGGATTTAGTCGCATGTTATATTTATGCATGCATTCAAATATTTTTTCAAGGGCATTCACATAGTCTTTTCTTGTTAAGGATTTAGCGAGAATATCATCAACATAATCTTCTAAGATTTTATGTATGTAATCATGAAATATCAATGTAGTTTCTTGTTGATAAGTTGCACCTACATTCCTTAATCCAAAAGGCATCATAACCCAAAAAAATGTTCCCATAATAGTTGTGAATGTTTTCTTATACTGATCTTGTGGGTTAATAAAGATTTGATTATAACCAAAAAATCCATCCATGAATGACAACAAATAATGTGCAAGAGTTGAATCCATGATCATGTCAATATTAGGAAGGAGAAAATTTTCCCTTAAGAAGCTTTATTCAAGTCATGAAAATCTGTACACATCCTAATAAGATTATCAGGTTTAGCAACTGCAACAATTTTTGAGATCCAAGGAGAATAATAAATAGGTCGAATGAAACTTGAATCAAGAGTTTTTCAAGTACTCCTTTAACAAGCAAGGCTATCTTTGGATTCATTTTTCATATCTTTTAACCGAACAAGCTTAGCATTTTCAGTAAGGACAATGTTGCATGTTACTATCTTTGAATTGATTCCTAGCATGTCTGAAAATTTCCAAGAATTTTTTTCAAGAAAATCATGAAGAAAGATTGTAGTATCTTATTTTCTTCAGGGTATGTGCAAGATCATCATGGAAAAAACAAGCCCTTAAGTGGTGAAAAATGCAAAAAAATCTAAGTTAGGCAACTTGACGTAAAAATTTGAATAAGTTATCTATATTATTTAAAAAATATGTAAGAATAGAATCTGTAGCAAATTGAATGTAGTTTCTAAACTACTAGGTTTATTTTAAAAAAAATAATCTATTTAGTGAAAATTTGAAATTTCAATGTAGTAGTACTTAAATTTCAAGGAAAAAATAAGCAGGTGTCTGTTTGACCACCCTAACCACAATAAAATGATAATAATTTCTTATAAGATTTTAGATATAAGTAGAGGACTCATGTCCCAATATGATGCATATTTTTTTGTAATTATTTTCCAAGTAAATAATTAATTGTTTATTTTTTATTACAACTTTTAAAAAATATAAAAACTTACAATTCATGAAATTCATTTTTTTTTAATCCTATAGTATGTGAAGCATAGAATGTGACATGTTTTGAATTCAAAAAATGTGATACCATTTGAAAGCTATAGATGTTTTTCAATCATCCTATTAATCAGGAATTTAGTCATAATTGAAATAGAAAATGAATAATAATTATTTATTAAATTCAAAGTAAAGCATAATTTATATTGGTGGAAAGTTGAGAATCTCCTTTGAAAACCCTTTTCATTTCATCAATTTTGGGTAAAAAAGAAAGAGTCATCAACCACATACCCTACACATACACATCATATCGCCACTTTTTGGCCCATCATGATTTTGCACATACCCTTCATCATCAAGGAACTTCCCAATCTTAATGACCTTTTCTTTATCATCTATATCCATTGATATATCAATTGTTTCTCCTAATGGGAGTGCATTTGACTTAGGAAATTCAAGATCATATGGTTCCATGCTCATGTCTTTCTCATTGCTATCAATATATTTTTGCTTGGTATTGATCATAGCACATGCAACTTTTCTTTTGGAAGAAGATGTCTTATTAGAAGCACATAACATTTGTTTTAGAGCTTCATCATTGTCAAAATATTCCCATGATGGTGGTAAATCCATATCAAGGAATTCAAGATTCTTTAGTGTGAGATTGATTCATGGTTCACATGTGATGGTGTTGATGTTGAGTAATGGCCATTGAGTTCCTTTTGTTGTCTTAGAAAAAGAATGTCCCAAACTAGTATTTGTCTCTTGTGTATTAGGTTCTATAGGAACTCAATGCCTTTTTCATTCTTTCCACATCATTTTCCATTGTATCCCAATTTTTTCATAAGCTCATAGCCTTTCCCATAAAGTCTTTCCATTTCTTGTAGGTTAGGTAGATGTTGATAATCTATCTCATCAAAATTTGTTGTGTAATTTGTATTTTCTTCCAAAGTAGTTGAGATAGAGGTTTGGGAAGATTCTTCCAAATTCTAAGTTGACATAACCGTTAGTTGTTATTTTTTTCATCCTCTTTTCATGTGATTATGTATTAGCCCATAAATGAAGGTGAAAATTCTAATGCACCCCAATCATCACCTAACAAGTTATACATAGGTTCTTCTTGTTTTCTAATCTCAAGGGGTTCTATGTGAGATGTTGGAATCAATGTGTTTAGAGGACTTGGTGTTCCTTTTTCAAGTTGTAAGAAAAATTTAGGCTCAGGTTCTATTTCAACTTGATAAAATTTGTTCTTATAGACATATTTGATTATTCAGTGAAGGGTTGAAGGCATGGAATGCATCTCATGAATCCATGGCATTCCCAAAAGAATATTATATGAAAGATCATAGAGAATGACATCAATAGGAGTTTGCAAAGTAGCCATTCCGAGTGTAATAGGTAAAGTGATTACACCTAGCGGTTGCTTTGTTATATTGTAAAATCCTTTAATAGATAAGGAATCAGGTTTGATTTGTGATTTTTCTGCATGTAATCGATATAAGAGCTTCACACTACACACATTAAGGGAAGAGCCATTATCAATAAGGGTCCTTTTTATGCCTATTCTATTGTATCGAACAATTATCATAAAGGCCTCATTTTTCTTCCTTAACTCTAATGGAGGGAGCTCATGTTGATGGAAGGTAATTTCAACATTAACTGCATTGATTCCTTGTATTATAGCTAGCACATCATTTGAATTTATACTAGGAGGAACCACTATTTGGAGCATATAGTGATAGTTTGGTGAATTCTGAAGAAGGTCCCAAAGGGATATCTTTGCAGGAGTGCTCTTAATTTGCTCAACAAGATCATACTCCCTGAATTGAGGAGCACTAGGAAGTATAGAATTAGGCTTGAAGGTAGGGAAGTTGGGGTTGGTTGTTGTGGTTGTAGATTATTTCTAGTGTAATGTGTGTGAGAAACAACATCATGCTTAGATGGGTAAAGGGTAAACTCAAGTTTAGGTGGAGGTGAAGGTTTATGTGAAGGTGGGTAAAGGACAAGTTGAGGTTGAATTACATTAACATTTTTTGTTTTAGGTTGCTCACAACAAACCTTAGCAGATGAATTTTTTGAGATGAAGTCTGCAAGGGCTTCATCTAACATGTCAAAGGCAATACTACTAAAAGGTTTGGGAGATAAAGTATTGTTGGTTGGTTTGGTTTTATCATCAAAAGTCTTAATGGATGAACTTAGAGAGAGGAAGCCCTATAGAGCTTCATCTAACTTATCCAAGTCATCACTACTAAAAGGTTTGTATGATATATTTTTTCTAAAGTGAAGCATTTATTTTATTGTTTCATTTGATGTTTTGAGGTTTTTGTTTGCATTTTCTAATGAATCTGATCTAAATGAACTAGGAACTAATGTTGAAAATGAACAATGTAATAATATAATACTATCCATAATTACCATTAAAGTAAATGATGCTAATGCTAATGATTTGAATGTAACATAAGATAACTAAATGGAAACATAAAAGTAACTGAAACAAACAATAACTTAAGAGAATGGAAACTAAATTTTGAAAATACTGATGCAAAATGTATACTAGGACTAAGTCACCCGTGGTGGTGAATTAATCCTAGTAAGGGTAATTTTTTAGTTTTTCTAAATTTTTTGATGGATTTTGATGTGTTTTTTACTGTACCATGAAAATCTAAAGTGCAAATGTAGAATTTCACTATTGTGCAAGGAAATGAAATGCAATAATGCAAGCTTAAATGAACTTTTCACTAATGCAAGTTTGAAAACCCTAGAATGCAAAACCCAATGCAATTTTGATGCAAGATGCTCCTAGTATGTAAATTCACTTGAGATTAGAAAGAAAATGTTCTAAAGTTAGGTTCACCAAAATGTGGACAAAGATTTTGGCTCCCAAGGTTCTCTAACACTTCTAGGTTTTTCACCTAAAAGGAGAGAGATGGGACAAAATGGGAAATACCCCCACTCAAAAATAATGTAAATGTGAATGAAGTATTCCTAGATGCAATTTCTAAATGCAATAAACTGATAAAAGAAATGGCTTATTAATGTAAAACCTATGAAATGCAAATTGTTTGAAAACACATTATGATATGCAAAAAGATAGAATAAATGCAATAAAGAGCATGATAAAGATTATAAGAAAAACTTATTCACCTAGAAACTGCTAGACATAATGAAGACTACAAATGTCTCAGAAGTTCTAGAAATTCTAATTTTCTAGCCAACTAGGACACTTATGCCAAGCTTGGGCAACTTAGTCCCATATTAGAGAAACTATTCAAGAGCTTGTTTCTTCCAAATGGGTATCCAAATCTACAAAAAATTCTAACAAACAAGTGTAGTGGGACTAAGTCACCACTGTTAGTGATTTAGTTCACTTTTTATTTTTCTACAAATCCAAAAGTGGAAACAGAACCCCTCAGTCTACAATCTATTTTCTGATGAAAACGCAAATCCAAATCTACAAAAATACCTAAAAAATAGAATATAATTTGGTTTCTAATGGGGGGTTTTCCTTGGTAAAAACCCTAGTTGATATATAAACCTTGAAAGAGAATAAAATTTGCATAAAATCCTAGCCCTAAGTGTGTCTAAGACTACGAAATTTGAAATAATATGCAACCCTATTCTAACACGTAAGAATGAGATACATAAATGGAATTAGAAAGATGCAAGACTCATTCTAAAAGACTTTAAATCACATTATAAATTAATCTTAATGAAATGAAAACCTTCCTTAGGATGAAAATAGAGAGAAAATGGAAGATGTAATCACTTTGAAAAAAAATCCTTAGGCTTGATTTGATGGCTACTTGCATCTCCTCAACCTAGATTTCTCCATGATTCTCCATATGCATCCATGATCAACCCTTTCCAATGTGAGATCTTGGAAAAAAAGTGAGCTTGAAGACCTGAAAAAACCCTAACTTGCTTCCCTAAAGCTTCAACTTTGTTGTAGATAGACTAATGAATCTTCTTGTGAAAGATATTTGACTCTTGATTCTTGAATATGTTTGTTAAAAATGACCTAATCTTGTGAAAAATGACCTGAAAATATATAGTTATTGGCATCAATACATAATTATTCATTGTTTTTAACTTCACATGTTGACATCCATAAGAAATTTGAATTAAGTCGGTTGTTTTCCCGCTCAAAATTGAAAAATCCCCCAAAAGGGACTAAGACACCACCCTAGGTGACTTAGTCCCACCAGGGGTTTTTGAGGTTGGTTTTCTAGAATTTGCATGATTTGAATTTTATTTTCTAGGATTTACATGATTTGTGAGTGGAATAGGCCTTAAAAACCAAAATAATGAGTCTTAGGGGCCTATAGATATAGTTTTTAAGGGGTGATTAATGCAAGGGTGTCTAAAATAGGACCAAATTAGACCACATATTGTATTATCTCCAAAGGAGTACAATTTTCATGTTTGCATATTTAATAAGAGATTTGGACAATGAATGGTAGAGTGATCTCACATTTTTCTTTCCTACACTTCAATATCTACAAACCCTAGTGGGTCACCCTTAATGACATTGAACATGAATATCACATAAATTTGCATTATAATTCCTGGAAAATAATAAAATTCATACAAAGGGACAATGGTTTGAATGTTTGCAATAATGAATGACACTGTCATTGTTGTTGGGAAAATGTGTCTCAACCTTGCAATTATATAAAGGTTATTGTTGATAGGATATATATATATATGAATATATATATTTCCTAGTTACACCAATAGGTGTAATATACAATGGAAGCAAGGGGGTAGAGTGGGATGTGTGTAAAAAAAAAATTGTTAACTTTTTTAGGAAGCTACTAAAATGACCGACATACATTAGATAAATGATACATTGTAAATCTAGACCCTCAATTATTAGGTTTTATATATAATGGTGGATATTATGTTGGCTTATCTTTCCTTAGAATGTAATTATATTTTAAGAGGGTATTGTATTATGGATGCGGTAGAGAGATGGCAATGTATTTTGAGAAATTGTTAGTAGTATTGTTGTCTTTTGATATGTGAGTGGTGATACTCCTTATGATATAAGAGGGATTCACTGCAAATAAGTATCTTTATTCTCAAGAGATCATTAGGGAATGAATTGCCCTTATACACCTCAACATAAGCAAGTCAATGAAAATGTAGAAAAGTATACTTCAAGTCATGTTTCAAAGAAAGTTATTTCAGATCCCAAGAGAGTGAAACCCCAATATTTTTTCCTTAGATGAGTGAGCTATCAACCAAAAAATAGAAGCATGGTTTTAGGATGCTAGTGTGACACACTGTCAACTAAAAGGTACACTGGCATCCTAAGAAACATAGGGCTCAGGAGCTCAGGTGGAAAGAACCAGGTTCCACTTCTAAGCTCAAATTTGAAATGTACTAAGTGAAATAAATGAACACGAAGCCAAAAGCTTGAAATAAACACAAGGGGACTTGGAGAGAGATTACCTTTTGTCAGACGTTCAACTCTTCACTCCAAGCTCCACTTCACACCTATAGTACAGATAGAAGAACAAGGGGGAAAGGTTGGGGCTGTATAGGGGCTTGCCTCATTGAAACCCCTATTTTTGTGTTCCCACCTCCACAAACAACCAAGTTGGAAATGAGTGTAAATGAAGTAAAAAAAGTGTGTGGTGAAAGGAAAACCAACTCAAGAGTAGAACCCACACCACGAGATAGTAAATGAAGAAGGAAGGAAAGTGAAAGAGAGAGAGAGTGTTACCCATAGGTATATATCCTCTCTAGAGCACACAAACACACCATTGAGTGCTTGCTTGAGATTCATTGCTACTAGAGGGACCTTAGTCCAACATGGCTTTACTTGTGAGAGTGTTGCTATCAAAGATGAACAAAACTCAAGGTTGGAGTAAATAACAAGAGAGCTTGAATGAATGACTTCCAACCCCAAATGAGAGAAAGTGAGGATTTTTTAATGAATGCAAGGGTGGAAAAGAGATGTCACATCCAAAAACCAATTGCTTGGACACATGTCAAAAGAGTCAAGATTCCAGAATCCCTGTTTCAAACTTAGAAAGCTACCAAGATGCTAGCGCACCACACATATGTCTGCACAACATGCAAGCATCCATAGCCTAGATTTTTTAGAAACATGTCATTAGGATTTTTTTGCTCTACCACAAGTCCATATGGAGTCAAAATCGTGAAATTTTGACTCATGGTATTTTTTTGTCATTAATGCTATAAGGTGTCATAAATGTTAGGAAAAAATGAAAAAATGTGAAATTTCCCCTAGGTGTAATTCTATGACATTACATTTTTCTGCAACTTTAGTGGGCTTGATTTTTGGAAAAAAAATCAGCCTTACTAAAGTAGAGAAGATAATTTTCACCTAAATTCTTAATTTTATGGAATTGCATGCTAGGAAAAAATGACCACAGAGGCCACCAAAGTTGAACTAACTGGTGGTGAAGGTGCCCCCAACATCTGAGCTCAATAAACAACAACAAAATGGTTGTGAAAAATTGTTCAAGACTTCAACCTACAAAACTCAAATTTTGGGTCAACCTCGAAAAAATGAAAGAACTTACTACAAAGAGAAGAATGATCAATAAAAATTCATCGATTCGGAAGAAAAATATGATCAAGAGGTGACTATATTCCCCCTCTTGATTTTTCCCCCAATTTGGTGGGGTAAATTCAGGAGAAACCAGGGAGCCACAAACTCTAGGAAAAATGGGCCCTGGGGGGGCCTATGTATACCTAGGTGGGCCCCTAGAAGGGTCATTTTCACTATTTACTACAAGCAAATTGTTGACTTTTGTGAGATAAAAGTTAGCAAAATGCCTAGCAGGATTGAGTACAAGGTGTTGAGGCTAGAGAAGCTATGCAAGGACATCGCTGAGGGTCACAAGGTGGACCGGGTAGGACTCTAAGCCTCATTTTTTGTGAATTTTGGCTTATTTTTAGCACTTTTCTAGGCGGCAAGGTACACATGTGTCTTTTTTCTATGCCTATATCCAAAAAATGCATTGTTTTCCATAGTATGCACCAAGGTCCCAAGTCCGCATTGTTGTCTTAGGAATGCACTGGCATCCTTGAGGTGGCTATGGCAGTCAGGGATGCATGCATGATGCACATAGGTCTTATGTAATTTTTTGTTTTCATAATGAGATTCAATGTTCTAACTTAAAAAATTTCACTTTTTGTATGAGTACCCAAAGATTTGGGAGCATCCATGAGGGTGAGCATACTAACTCATTCGTGAGTAGAGGGACTGTTTGATAGATGATGAGGTCATGGACCTCGAGTAGATCGATTTCTAGCATGTATTCACCATGCTAGAGATGAGATAACATGAGAGGATGCTTACAACCTTGATGGAGTAGTGGGATGCCACTACGACATCTTTCCAACTAGCTTGCAGGGAGATGACCATCACACTCGAGGACATCTATTGGATCCTTGGGCTACCCATCCGTAGGCAGTGGATGGCCCTAGACAATACCTAATTAGTGCAAGAGTGGAGGGAGGGTGTCCTCTACTGCTCAGGAGGATATATGGTGGTGATGGCATGGGACACATATATACAAAATGGTACAACTAGGCAAGGACCAATGTACCATTGCTGCATCAAGTTATGGTCATGACTATGGCATTTTAGATCACGATAGATGGGGAAGGCTCACACCTACATGGGGGCCTCCTCCATACTATTGAAAAAATGAGTAAAGTTATCTATTTTTTTCATTGATGTCACCATGTTGGTAGAATTTCAGTATTTGGGTCCGGTAATCTTATGCCAGTGCTTATCCTCTCTGGTGGCTGGTATGGTATTTTTGGTTTCCTATCTAGTATTCTATTCTGCACTTCTCCATAAATGATAATCTTTGGTTGCGGTTTTGGGAAACTACTGATGGATGTTAAAGGTGTACATGACTAGGCTATTTCTTGCTCTGGTGCTCACACACTATAGTAGCAACCAATAGATTGATTGTTTCCTTGTTGCGTTGAAGATTATTTCAGGTTGACTTGTTAAGTTAATTTTGATTTGATGCGAAAAACTTATGTGTAACCTATTTCTTGGTCTGAGCCGACATGATGAAATGTGCTAAAGATTGTTTCGTGTGTTTGGAAATATTTTGTGAACTATTGGAGCTGACATAATAATGGTTAAATCATTTTGGAAATACTTTGTGGAGCTAACCTAATTAGTTTTTGTGATGGAGATTAGGTATATATAAGTATATGGTGAATAGTATGGTAGTTAGAGCAAGTGAGTAAGTGAAAATGGGTGTGTACAAATATATGCAGTGATTCTATAGGAAAGTGATAGAGGAAATAGTGAAGAGGTAATGAATTTGAAAGTGTGATTAGAAAGGCAGCAACTATGAGCATATCCAAAAATGTATTAGCACATGTTAGGTGCATCTTTCCAATTCATTTTTGAGCTATAAAGCCTTACTCTATTTTGTATAATTTTTCTATAGGCAGTGAGCCTCTTGTTGGATAGTGAGTCTTTTTTTGTAGGTAGTGAGCCTTTGTACTTGGACAGTGAGTCCTTCTTTTGGCAGCAAGCCTCTCTTTTAAAATACTATATAGTGTGAGTTAACCCTCACCATGGTTTTTCCCTTATTGGGTTTTCCACATAAAAATAAGTTGTTCATTGTGTTGATTTACTTTATGTTATTTGTGTTTTATGCTCATATTGAATAATAGAATAGTGTGGTTGAATATTTGATAAGTGATAAAGTTTTAATTTTGAACTTGTATGAAAACTGATTCACCCCCCTCTCAGTTGTCCTATTCCTATTTAACAATTGGTATCAGAGCTTTGGGTTCATTCGGTAAATTCTAATAGATTGAGGGAGATCCTAAAAATGGAGATAATGAATGAAAAAGGATAACTTCAAACTAATCTTGAAGATCTTGATAAAGTGGAAAGATAAAACAAAGATTTGAATGAGAATCTTGGTGAAGAAAATGAATGTGTTCAGAAATTGAAGGAACAATTGAAGAAATTTAAGGAAAGACACATAGAAGTAAGTGAACAACTAAAACAAGAGATAATTGGATTGAAAGTGATAGTAGAAGAAAAGAAGAGGATTCAAGAATTTTTGAATACAATGGTGTGAAACAAGTCTAAAGAATGTTCCAAACTTGAGCAAGAGATATTAAATTTGTGAGTGGAATTAAAGAAGGCTAAATTTTGTGAAAATAATTTTAGATCCAGCTCTAGTAAACTTGAAGAACTCCTTGTAGGACAAAAACCATGTAAAGAAAAAGGTGGCTTAGGAGCTAATACTAGTGAATGTTTTAAAGATGTGAAGAAGTATCAAGGTAAGAGGAAGAAGAGAAGGAATTTTGCAAGACAACCACTTGTGAAACAACCTAATGCACATAGGTACCCCTCTTTTGATGGTGTTTCACTTTCTTATAACAAATATGGTCATAGAGCAACTGATTGTAGAAGTAGGATAAACTAGTTCTTTGGCTCTCTTTCTAGAAAATGTTTTGAATGTGAGAAGTTTTGACATAAGGCTATAGAATGTAGATCTAAGGTAAGTTTGATCAATTGGGTAATGAGAAATAGGTTTAATGAAGGAAGAAGGAATCAATTCTTTAATGGCTACTACTATACCTACAGTAAATTTAGACACAAAGCAAATCAATGTAGATCAAGGAATAATGAAGGAAAATATAATCAGAAAGTTGTGATCTATTACTAGTATTCGTAAGGAAAGCTAAGGTACGGAAACAACTCTCCTAACGTAAAAAAATCAGGGAAGAATGTAGAGGTGCTTTTAAATTTTCAATTACAGTCCAATTAAGATAGACTTGAAAGAAATAGCAGAAATAGAGAAATGAACATACACAGATGAAAACAAGATTTATGTGGGAAAACCCTTACGGGAGAAAAAGCCACCACACTAAGAAAAAACCCTTTGTATTATAGTAATGAAATTACATATACGGGCTTCACTCTCTAATGTCAATTTACAATAGCATAATCCTTGATCAACCTTGTACAAAACATTCAAGTTACAATGCTCTCAGAATTGAATTAACACTAAACATACACTGAACTATTCATCTCACTGATCGTCCAAACACACATCATTATTGATCTCAGAGTATATGCATGTCATCCTTGGTCTATTGAACTTCCTCATAGAATGACCACAATAGTCTAACTTCCAATGGTTCCCATTCGGCTTTTCTGATTGATCAAAGACACATGACATAGAATAGTCTTCCAATCAATCAACAACATTCAACCTATGTTTGCATGTAATTGAGACACTAACCGTGTCTCCATGATGCTAGAAGAACCAATTGTAGTTATCACCAAGAGTCCTCACCATCAACAAGACATTATGCCGAGTTCACAAACTGTCGCTCGAACTTCCCCTTATCACCAAGACATCATACCGATATCCATCACATGTGGCGCTATTCGCCAAGACAGTTGCTATTTGGTGAGAGTTCATACTGATGTTGAAAAGGTCACATAAACACTAGCATTTTGATCGATGAGACTATCACTATTCAGTAAGAGATCATATCGAAGCCTTCATGCTACACCGAAATGTCCTACCATCGACGAGACTTACCACTTTCACCAAGAGGTCACACCGATGTTCATACCCATCGGTGAGAGAACCAACTGTCAGCAAGAGTTCTTACTAAGGCTTCCATGTTACCCCAAGACCACCTTTCGCCATGAGTCATACCAACAATAGCCAAAGCATCAACAAGACAAACACCCATTGCCAAGAGCTCTTACCGAGTGTTCAAGTCTCTCCCCGATGACTCTGAGTGTAAAACTATCGGCGAGACATCTCACATTGCTAAGACTTCATACCAAAAGAAAACCTTTTGGCAAAGAGTCTCCCTGATAACATCAGTTGCCATGAGTCTCCTCGACATCCGCTAGGAATCAAACCATCATCCAGACCAACCCACTCGGTAGAGGGTTAAACCAAACACCACAAGTCACAGTGATAGCTTTAGTCAGCATGACAGTAACAAGGTTGCACAACTGCTAGTCAACCAAACAATAAGGGTGTCACACCGACTTGGCTCTTTCAGAGGCTTTAGCCTCTGAGATTGAGGTGCACTATTCCAACAATCTCCCACTTGATGAAGATCACACAGGCAACTCCAGAGCACAACAAAATTACTAAAATTCATGGGCATTGAGGCCCATCGAATTGGCACACCACTTGAACTTGTCTATGCTCACTGGCTTTGTCAATGCATCTACAACATTCTCCAGAGTATCCACTTTTTATAAAGAGACCTTTCCATCCTCCACCATCTCTCGTACAAAATGATATTGTACATCTATATGTTTCATCCTAGCATGGAAAGTAGGATTCTTTGCCAAACAAATAGCACTTTGACTGTCACAGTAAATTGTTATTTTCCCTGCATCAAAGCCAATGTTAGAACACAAATGTTTTAACTAGATTGCTTATTTACAGGCGTGTGTTGCTACCATGTATTCTACCTCTGTAGTGGACAAAGTGACTACAACCTTCCACTTACTCATCCAACTCACTACACCACCATTCAACAAGAAAATATAACCACTGGTGGATCTTCTACTGTTAATATCCCCTGCCCAATTAGAATCCACTTAGCCTTGAATATTGAGAGTCGTCTGTGATTCAACCAAGTTCCCATGGTAACAAAAAGCATATTTTGAAGTGCCCTTCAAATATCTAAACACTCTCTTCACAGTATCCCAATGTGTCCTTCTAGGATTAGCCATAAACAGACTAAGTACTCCCACTACTTGGGAAACATATGGCCTTGTACAGACCATTGCATACATAAGACTACCAACAACACTAGAATAAGGCACACTGGTCATGTCCTCCACCTCAGTAGGAGATTCTAGATAGTCTTCAACAGATAGCTTCATTCCCTGCAAAAATGGAACAACTAGCTACTTGTAGTTAGTCATACAAAATCTCTCTAGAACAGTTTTAATATACTTACTCTGACTGAGCCAAAGTTTTCTACTCTTCCTATCCCTAGTTATTTCCATTCCCAGAATATACCTTGTTGCATCAAGATCTTTCATTTCAAACTTTACAGACAACTGAGACTTAAGATCAGAAATCATTAACTTACTATTGCCTATGAACAACTTATCATCAACATAGAGAGCAATAATAAGAACTTAATCACTTTCAACTTTGTAATAAACACAATGATTAGATTTTGATCTTACAAATTCCAATGAAAAAACAAAAGTGTCAAACTTATGGTACCACATTCTAGGAGACTGCTTTAATCCATACAAAGATTTTTTCAACTTGCAAACCAATCTTTCTTTAACTTTCTCCATAAAGTGCTCCAGCTGGGACATATAAATATCTTCTTCAAGATCACCATGAAGAAATGTTTTTTTCACATCCATCTGTTCAATCTCTAAGTCAGACACTGTTGCAAGTGAAAAAAGAAATCTAATGGACACCAGCTTAGCTACAAGAGAAAAAATTTCCCCATAATCAATTCCCTCTACCTCAGAATAACCCTTCACAACCAACCTTGCCTTATACTTTTCCACATTGCCATCCAGACCTATTTTCTTTTTAAATACCCATTTGCAGCCAACAACTTTTATGCCTTCAGGCAAGGGCACCAAACTCCAAGTATCATTCTTTTCTAATGATTCCATTTCTTCATTCATGGCTTCCAGCCAAGAGTTTGAATCAGAAATTCCAAATGCCTCTTTCACAATCCTAGGCATCAGTGCTAGAAATTAAAGCATAGGAACAAGTAGAATCTATCAAAGAGAACCCATACCTATCAAGCTGCTTTCTTTCATGAGTTGACCTCCTCACTTGTTGAGGCCGAGGTTGTTCTTCTTCATCAGAACTCTCAGAACTACTTGAGCTCTCCTTAGTTTCAGGTACATTTTGAATTTTCAATTCCTTTTTATCTGGTGTCAGAGGAATTTCAACTACATCCTTTTTATTTTTTAATTTTATCTTTGACTGCAAATCCAAGGTAGAAGGTTTCAACTCATGAAGGATAACACTCTTTCTATATAGAACCTTCTCCGTATCAGGATTCCAAAGCTTGTATCCTTTTATGCCAGCACTAGAGCCAATAAAAATACATTTAACAACCTTGTTCTCCAATTTATATCTTTTCTCATTCGGCACATATGCATATGCCTCACAGTCAAAGACTCAAATGTGTCTCAGAGAGGGCTTCTTTCCAGACCATACTTCCAAATATTTTTTCTCAACAAGAGTAGAATTAGGAGAATGGTTTATCAAGTAACATGCTATAGCAACTACCTCAGCCCAAAGCTTCTCCTCCAACCCAGCATTGCTCAACATACTTCATGCTCTTTCCATCACTATCCTGTTGAACCTTTCTACAACTCCATTTTGCTACGGAGTGTAAGGTGTAGTTTTATGTCTTTTAATTCCAAGATCTTTATAGTACCTCTCGAATTCATTAGAACAAAATTCACCACCATTATCAATCCTTAAACATTTAATTTTGCTTCCAGTATAATTTTGTACAAGATTTTTAAATTCCTCAAACCGACTGAACACTTTTGATTTACTTTTCAAAAAATAAACAAATTCTCTTCCCGACTAATCATCAATGAATGATACATAATACCTTGAATTAGACAAAGAAGGAACATTCACTGGACCAAAAACATCATAATGTATATAATCAATCAAACCAAAATATTTTTGAGGACTAGAGTAAAATGAAACACGGTGTTGTTTACCATATATACAATGTTCACAAAACTCGAATTCGAGGTTACAATCTTCAAGCCCCTCAACCAAGTTTTTATTCTTCAAGGTTTTTAAGCCTTTCTCTCTAATGTGGCCTAGCCTATGATGCCAGAGCATAGTATTTTCTATTGGAAGTTTAACTTCCATAGAGTTTACACTATCAAGAACTTTTTCCTCTATTCCCCCATGGGTAGCTTTCTATGACTTTGCAGAGACACTATTGCATTGTACAACATGTACATCTAGCTTATACAAGGTACCAATACGAGCACCTCTTGCTAGCACCATAGAGCCTATAGTCATCTTGTAGCCATTTCTAGAGAATGTGACTTGCACTCTAATATCATTCAACATACTAACAGAAAGTAGATTTCAAGTCAGACCTGGTATATGCATTACATCATTGATTCCCTTCACTCTTCCATCAAGGAATTGAATTCTGACTCTTCCACAACCAACTATCTCCAAAGATGAATCACTTGCCAAATACACCTTTCCACCATTGTATTTTTCATACTTCATGAACCAGTCTCTATGATATCTCATGTGGAAATATGCTCCAGAATCAATCAACTAGACATTGAATTTGATGCCTGCATAGCCAAGGCTACAATGAAAGCGTCTGCATCACTCTGAGAAGAATCATTTTCAGAAGAATACTTCTTCTTCTTCTTTTTCTCCTCTTTACAATCCTTTCAGACATGACCAATTTTCCCACAATTCCAACACTTCACCTTGGAATTCTTGCCAGGAGACTATGATCTCCCTTCTGATTTGGATTTGGACTTCTTGTCCTTCTTGCCTTTTTCTTTTGATCTGCCTCTAACATCAAGAGCCTCCTTCGCCATCTCAAAATATTTTCTTCTCATCTCTTCTGATAACAAAGAAGCAACAACATCTTCCATCTTAAAATTGGATGTTGTACTCCCAATAGCCATCACCAGGTGATCCCAAGAATCTAGCAAAGAACATAATAACAGCATACAACGATCTTGTTCATCAATTTTTACACCCACAGATATTAACTGTGCAATCATCATGTTGAAAGTGTTCAAATGATCAGCAACGGGCCCTACTTCCTGCATTCTCAAAGAGTATAGCTTCTTCCTCAAGAACAATTTATTCACCAAGGACTTGCCTTGATAAATAGCTACTAGTCTTTTCCATAAGGAAGATGTAGTCTTTTCTTCATGAACATTCAAAAGAACAAAGTCTACTAAATAGAGCCTTATCAGCCCCTTTGATTTTATATCTGCAAGGTCCCAATCCTCTTGCTTCATGCCTATAGGCTTCATTCTAGACACATCAATCCAAAGATCACAATCAACCAATAGATCTTCCATTTTAAGTTTCCACAACTCAAAATTGCTGCCATTGAATTTCTCAATTTCAATCTTTCCTAACATGCTTGCCATCTTAACCTGTAATTCAAATTACCAAACTTCTCCAAGACTCCCACTAAATAGAAATTGACACAAAAAACCCAACATACCCACAAGGATAACACAACTGGCTAGGCTCTGATACCACTTGTAAGGAAAGCTAAGGTGCGGAAACAACTCTCCTAACGTCAAAAACTCAGGGAAGAGTGTAGAGGTGATTTTAAATTTTGAATTACAGTCCAATTAAGATACACTTGAAAGAAATAGAAAAAATAGAGAAATGAACATACATAGATGAACACTAGATTTACGTGGGAAAACCCTTATGGGAGAAAAACCCACCACACCAAGAAAAACCCCTTTGTATTACAGTAATGAAATTACATAAAGAGTACAGGCTTCACTCTCTGATGTCAATTTAAAACAGAATAATCCTTGATTAACCTTGTACAGAACATTCAAGTTACAATGCTCTCATAATTGAATTCACATTGAACATACACTGAACTATTCATCTCACTAATCATCCAACAACACATCATCATCAATCTCAGAGTATATCCATTTCGTCCCTGGTCTATTGAACTTCCTCACAGAACAACCACAATAGTCTAACTTCCAACGGTTCCCATTTGGCTTCTCTAATCGGTCAAAGACACACCACGTAGGATAGTCTTCTAGTCGGTCAACAACATTCAACCTGTGTTCACATGTCGGTGAGACACTAACTGTGTCTCCCCGATGCCACAAGACCCGATTGTAGTTATCGCCAAGAGTCCTCAACATTGGCAAGAAATTATACTGAGTTCACAAACTGTCGCTTAGACTTCTCCTTGTCACCAAGACATCATACTGATATCCATCACATGTAGCGCTATTTCCCAAGACAATCACTATTCGATGAGAGGTCATATCAATGTTCGAAAGGTCACATAGACACTAGCATTCCCATCAGTGAGACTATCGCTATTCGCCAAGAGATCATACCAAAGCCTTCATGCTACACTGAAATGTCCTACCATTGGTGAGACTTACCACATTCACCAAGAGGTCACACCAATGTTCATACCCATCGGCGAGAGAACCAACTATCGGCAAGAGTTCTTACCAAGGCTTCCATGTTACCCTGAGACCACCTTTCGCCATGAGTCATACCGACAATAGCCAAAGCATTGGAAAGACAAACACCCATCACCAAGAGCTCTTACCGAGTGTTCAATTCTCTCCCCGATGACTCCGAGTGTAACACTATCGGTGAGACATCTCACATCGCTAAGACTTCATACCAAAAGCAAACCTTTCAGCAAAGAGTCTCCCTGATAACATCAGTCACCATGAGTCTCCCCGACATCTGCTAAGAATCAAACCATCGGCCATACCAACCCACTTAGTAGAGGGTTACACCAAGCACCACAAGTCACAGTGATAGCTTCAGTCAGCATGACAGTAACAAGGTCTCGACAACCTGAACATTCCACAAGGTTGCACAACTACTAGTCGGCCAGACAATAAGGGTGTCACACCAACTTTGCTCTTTCAGAGGTTTCAGCTTGTGAGATTGAGGCACACTATTTCAACAATATCAGAGCAAGTTCCTCTAAAGAACTCTAAAATCTTGATGTGATCCGAGATGGAAACACTCAAGAAGGACAATACGAGATTTGATGGAACTAACTATTCACTGTGGAAAGTCAGGATGCAATGTCAGCTAAGGTGTATTGGTGAAGCCTACTAGAATATTACAAAAGATCCATATGTTATTCCTCAGAATGGTCCCTCCACTGCTAATGAGATCAAAGATTCTAAAAATAATATCAGGGCTATTTAAGCTTTGGTGAGTGCTCTGAGAGATTTGGAGATGGAAAATGTGGTAGGACTATAGATAGCTCATGAAATTTTTACAAAGCTAGAAACTTTGCATGGAGATGCACAGGTGAAGATGGCTAAGCTACAGAGTTTAAAAGGAAAGTATGAGAATTTGAAAATGGGTGAGGATGAAAATATCACTTCTTTTATGCAAAGATTAAATGAAATAGTGATGGGTATTACATGTGCTGATGGTTCTCTGGATGAGGATGAAATTGTGGCTAAGATACTCAGATGCTTTCCTCACTCCTAAA
The DNA here is from genome assembly GCA_007258455.2 of Sequoia sempervirens. Classification (NCBI taxonomy): domain Eukaryota; kingdom Viridiplantae; phylum Streptophyta; class Pinopsida; order Cupressales; family Cupressaceae; genus Sequoia; species Sequoia sempervirens. The sequence goes on along the minus strand of VDFB02271358.1, from coordinate 1,112,653,625 downwards.
AAGTGAAGGCTCACACTATTGAAGAGATTAGATCAGTAACAAAGATGTCAAGAGACATGTTGGTTTGTAAGCTTGCCGCTTTTGAATTAAGTGAATTTGGTGAATCTATTTCAAAAACTAAATCTGCATTTAAGGCTACTATATCTAGAAGTAACAAGAAAAGATATGGTCCAAGAGAATGTTCTAGAAAGATATCCAAGTATGATGAATAACTGAAACAACTTGAAGATAAAGAAAGAGAGGTAGAAGAATTGGAAGAATTGATTATAAAGAAAGAAGGCAGAGGAAAAGGTAAGTATGAAGGAGTGTTACCTATTAAATATTTTTCATGGAGTAAAATAGGTCATTTTGCATCAAGATGTCCTACAAGAGTTCCTAGATCTAAGCCTAATAAGTCTAGATTCCAAAAGAAATGTTACTTTGTTGAAAGAGTGACTGATGATGAGTCTGATAAAGATAATGGAAATGAAGATGAATGGGTTTTCATTGCTACCATTGAAAATAGTCCTATGGCTACTGAATCTACTAAAGATGAGAAAGCTCTTGTAGCCCGAGTTGAAGAAAAGGATGAGTGGGTTGTTGATAGTGGATTCTCACATCATATGACTGGTGATAAAAAAAAATTTGTAAGTTGAGAAGTATGATGGTGGTGTTGTAAGATTTGGAGACAACAATGCTAGTGTGATTCATGGCAAAGGTTCTATTTGTCTTGGTGGTAAGGATAACACTGATGATGTTCTTTACATTGAATAATTGAAGCACATTATTTTGAGTGTTGGATAGATGGTGGAAAAAAGGCTATGATCTACAATTCAAAGATGGAAGATGCATGATACGTGGAAGTTCTAGCAATATGATTGCTATTGGTAGAAAGAAAAAAGGTAATATTTTTCACCTGAATAATAATAGAGGGAGTTGTTTTATTGCTCAAGTAGATGAAATTTGGTTGTGGCATAGGAGGCTTTGTCATGTAAATTTTGATAACATTTTCAAGGTAAGTTCCACTCAAGTAGTAAGAGATCTACCTAAGTTAGTGAATTCTGCTAACACAATTTGTAAGGAGTATCAAATGGGTAAACAAACTAGAGTCTCCTTCCAGAGAAAACTATTTCATTCAAATGATTTGTTGGAGTTTCTACATACTAACCTCTGTGGTCCCTCTAGAGTTAGAATTATTTATGGAGAAAGGTACTTTATGTTGATTATTAATGATTAATGTAGAATTATATGGGTTTCCTTCTTAAGAGAAAAATGTGAAGCACTGGAAAAGTTCAAAAGCTTCAAAGCTCTGATAGAGAATGAGAAAGCTTTAAAAATCAAGTGTCTGAGATCTGACATAGGTGGTGAGTTCACTTCTAGAGAGTTCAACTCTTTTTGTGAAGAACATGGAATCAGAAGACAATTATTTACTCCCTGAACTCCTCAACAAAATGGAGTTGTAGAAAGAAAGAATAGAACAATTTTGGATGCTTCTAGAACAATGATGATAAAAGGAAATGTGCCCCAAATCTATTGGAGTCTATTGGAGTGAAGCTATAAGCACTGTTGTGTATACTTTAAATAGGGTAAATGTTTATGATAATTCTGGTAAGACCCCTTTTGAGCTATGGTTTGGTTACAAGCCTATTGTTAAATATTTCAAGATCTTTGGAAGAAATTTTTATATCAAGAGAGATGATGATATAGGCAAGTTTGATGCAAGAAGTGACGAAGGAATATTTTTAGGCTACTCTACTAAAAGCAAGTCCTACCGATGCTATAATAGAAGACTAAGAAAGATGGTTGAGAGTGCAAATGTTAGATTTGATGAGGATTTTGCTAAATCATCTAGATATTGTGGATATGATTCAAATGAAGACAATACAAACAAAGTGAAAAATGTTCAGAAAGCAAATCTACTTCAGATTATTCCATATGTTCTAGTAAAGCAACCTCAATTTGTTCTGGTAAATCAAGTAAGTCAAGAAGAAAAAACAAGTGCAAGTGTAGAAGATAGAACATAAGAACCAAGAGATCATGAAAGTACCAAAACTATGAGGTATGTAAAGCTAAATCATTCTGAAAGTCAAATTATAGGATACAAGAATAAAGGAGTGCAAACTAGAAGAAATATTGTAGAAGAGGACTATCCGATTTCCAAGGTTGAACCTAAAAATGTCACTGAAGCTTGCCAAGATGAACACTAGATGGAAGCTATGAAGGAAGAGCTAGCAAAAATTGAAAAGAATGACATGTGGATACTAGTTCCCAAACTGAAATAAAAGAATGTGATTGGTACCAAATGGGTGTTTCGTAACAAGTTGAATGAAGAAGGTGAAGTGGTCTAGAATAAAGCAAGACTAGTATTTAAAGGGTATTCTCAGATGGAAGGTGTTAATTGGAAGAAACTTTTTACCTTGTTTCTAGAATCGAAGCTATTAGATTATTTCTTGCTTAGGCTACATACAAAAAATATAAAGTCTATTAGATGGATGTGAAGTCATCATTTCTGAATGGAGAACTAGAAGGAGAAATATACATTGAACAATCAGATGGATTTCAGCTAACTAACAAGGAAGATATGGTTTTCCACTTGAAGAAAGCTCTATATGGACTTAACCAAGCCCCTAAAGCCTAGTATGCTAGATTGGAAAAATACTTATTGAAGCTTTGATTCACTAAGGATATTGTTGATAGCAACTTATATTTCAAATTGGATCATGATAAAGAGTTAATTATAGAAATCTTTGTTGATGACATCATTTTTGGAGGAGATGAAAATCTATGTTTGAAGTTTGATGATGAGATGAAGGATGAATTTGAGATGAGTATGATTGGAGAGATGAAGTTCTTTCTAGGATTGCAAGTTACCCAGTTAAACAAGGGAATTTTCATATCTTAGTACAAATATGTGAGAAAGCTATTGAAGAAATTTGGGATGGAAGAATCAAAGCCTGTTGGTACTCCCATGGTGACTAGATGCAAGCTAACAGAGAATGATGATTCTCCTCTCCTAAGGTGAATCAAACTAGATACAGGTCAATGATCAATGGATTGATTTATTTAACCCAGACTAGACCAGATATTCATAATGTTGTATGTATGTTTGCTAGATTTCGGGTTGATCTAGAAGAATCACATGTGGCTGCTATCAAGAGAATATTCAAATATCTGAAAGGAACACTTGACTTTGGACTTTGGTATCCAAAGGATGATGATATCACTTTGAGTGCATATACTGATGCAGATTGGGCTAGAGATGTAGATGATAGGAAAAGTACTAGTGGTGGTGCTTTCTTCCTAGGGAAGAAGTTGGTGTCTTGGTTAAGCAAGAAGCATAATTCTATTTCTATATCTACTAATGAAGCATAATATATTGTTGTTGCACATAATTGTACTCAAGTGATATGGATGAAATAGATGATGAAAGATATCAAGGTGTTATATGAATAACCTATTGCCATATACTATGACAATTCAAGTGCAATAAATATTTCAAAGAATTTGGTACTACACTCTAAGAAAAAACATATATCAATCAAGTTTCACTTCTTGAGGGAGAAAGTGAATGAGAAAGAAATCAGTTTGGAGTATACGCCTACCAAATAATAGATTGTAGACATCTTTACTAAGTCGTTGTTGAAGGATACTTTTGAGTATCTCATAGGAATTCTAGGGTTAATTACCCCTTCTGATAAAAATAAAAGGATGCATTCACTTGCATCAATCCGTGTGGTACATTTCTATATTCTGATTCAAATTGATGTTTTTGTGGCTACTACTCAGGTGGAGTAGTCAAATGTGTAGATATGTGGTTCAGATCTTGTATATGGAAAGGTCATGGTTACCTTTTCCATTCATATCAAAGGGGGAGAAGTGCAATGTGAAAAATTCTTTTAAGGGTTGAAGAGCAATTGAGGAGAAGAGTCAAAACCAAAGGGAAAGAAAATGTGTTTGGTTGATGGTATTTTTCACATCATGTGTTGCCATCAATTCCAAAGGGGGAGATTGTTGGATGTTGTGGATGTGTTGCTGATATATGGTTGGAATTGATGTCAACACTATTAGCATTTGGTGTATCAGAGGTTGTATATGTTGAGGATATTGAGAAAATTGTAAAAGAAAGTGTTTCAGGTTCCTAGTGGAACTGTGTAGTTCATGAAGGTGTCTTGTTCTTTAAATTGAATTTCAGATGATATGAACTAAAGGGTTTATTCTTGAGATTATCTAGATCATCTACCAGAAGTTTCAGAGGTTTGTGTATAGATTTGATCATGTTTTGTTCTGACAGTGTTTTTGTGGTCTCTGTTAGTATTCTTGAGTGAAGTTTGTGTGATTCTAGAAATCTCAGTTGCTGCAGATTTTTCTCTATTGTTTCTTTATGTTTTGGGATGTCTCTAGATCATGCTCTATCTTTGTAGTGCACCCACATTAATCGGCGTGCTCGTGGTCGAAGATATTTTCTTGCGCATGCTCAGTTTTTCATGTTCCGAGCTCACATGATGATGGTAGCATGTTGTGGATATTCGAGGTGAAATTAATTGAATCCCTTTTGTGTTGGAGATGTTAATTTGGGTCTCCACTATGTTGTGTTCGATCTTGGTGGACTCGCATTAAAAATTTATTTGTAAATTTGGGCCGAGATTGAAAATATGTTTTATTTTCCTCGTTGACTAAGTTGTTTATGAACTCTCATGTAGCAGATATATAAGAGCGATTGCTTTATCGGTGAAAAGTGTGCTTTGTGTGTTGGGTGTGATCCAATGTGTGTATGTGTGAATATCATTGAATTGTAGAGAAAAGTGTGAAGAAGGTCGAGCAAAGTGTGAACCAGTTTGAGTGAAAAAGTGGAGTTTTATGTGCTTAATTGGAACTGTAATAAGGCATGTGCATAAGCTATGTTCTTAGTTCATACACTCTAGATTTTAATCCTATTTTGTATTGTTGGGTAGTGAGCCCCTTCTATAATTGAGCAGTGAGCTCTAGGCGATGTGCCTGAATGCATGTGCATTCCCCTTTATTGATTTCATTATAATTTTAATAGGGTATAATCTTGTGGACTAACATCCACCATGGTTTTTCGCCTAACAGGGTTTCCACGAAAAAGAAATCTTGGTGCTCTCAGTCTCTCTGATGTGTTAATTTTTTATGGTTAATGCTTATTTATTAGATCTCATATTAAGTTAAGTTTGAAAAGTTTATTATTTTGTGACAACTAATTCAGCCCCCCCTCTCAGTTGTCTATCCTAGTTTTTCCAATAGTTACAACTACAATAAACATGGACATGTATCTAAAGTTTGCAAGAATAAGAAAGGAAAGAAATTTTGTCCAGAAGAGAAGAGTGAATCGATAAAGAAGACTGATAAAGAAGAGATGAAGCAAGAGATGGAGAACACTTGGAAGAAGAAAGAAGAAGAAGAAGAAGAAGAAGAAGAAGAAGAGAAATATGAGACTCTTGATGCATCTGTACCCTCATCTAGTATAGATGACATTTCAAAATTTAGACCTAGCATGGTCTTAGGGGGAGCATTATTAAAATATCATAAAAAACCCCTAGAAGAATGGCATGTTAGAGGCTGGCATGTGGTCAGAATGTGAAGAATGCTTTTTCAGAGGTTCTAGAAGAAGAACTGGAGAAAAATATGTTGGTATGAGGATTTGTGGACTACTTGAAGGTTTCCTATGCTAAGTGAAGTGTGTGTTTAGCAAATTTTAGTGTTTGCTGCATTTAATGCACTTAGGGAAAACTTGATGGTGGATAAGTAGAAATTTGTGATGATTTTTGGTTAATTGTGCATTTGAAATCATTAGAAAGTGCTCTAAATATTTCTTGAGGCATGCTAGAAGTGTTTCTAAAGGGAATTTGAAGATTGATTCAAGTAATTTGGAAACCCTCTCTCTGTTTGTATAGGGAAAGAAGAAAATTGAAGAAGTGTCATTGAATTTCAAGAAAGCTAAGAAATGGGCAGTGGCTTGTGTGGTGTTACCTCTCTAACCTTGAAAAGGGTTGAAGTAGAAGAATACGATCATAGGAAAATGAAGTAAATTGAACTAGGGTTGAGCGAAGTCAAATTACAGAATATAAACCCCCTAGGGATGGATTTTTGGAGTGAATTTACATGGTTTTTAGATAAGGAAGTTATCCTATTCTTAGTTAACTGTCTTAATGATGGAAACATTGTTTTGGACAAACCCTACTTGATCTCGAAGGAAGAAAAAGAAGCAATCACTGGATTATGTAGTGTTGGAGAACTTCGTGGAAAGAAAAATGTGAAATATAAAGATGTGGTGGAGCTGACTGGCATTGGTAGAGATAAGAGAGCATTTTTTATTGATACACTTACTGACTCGATCGTTAGGTATGTTGCATATGGTATCTCATATAAAATTTATTTCAAGAATCATGAAAGCTCAACTTCATCTATTGTCATACACATTTCCCACATGATGGTTATGGTGAATAGATAGTTTGATTTATGTACCTTGTTACTTGATAATTTTCTTGAAAATATTCGAATGTCATTAGCTGAGAATTATCTATTTTGTTTTGGATCCTTGCTTGCATGCCTAGTGTTTTAATTTCTAAATTCTCTACCAGGAAAAGATAATGTGGTGTGGAAATATAGTATCCCTATTGGAAAAAAAATTACAGACATCTAGAGTCTTTGGACGATAATGAAAAAATGTGCAAATGATATTTCTCATTCTAGCGAGCAAACCCTTACTCTGGTATATTTGCATTAAGTCGATTTGAAGTAGGCTCTTCATCTGGGAAAAGATAATTGAAAGTTGTTATCAGTAATTCCCCTTCAGAATCAAAAAGATAAAGGAAATGGTTGAAGACATAATTGATATTTCAGATGAGAAGTAGAAAGAATCACTAACTGGTACTGAATCCCCTAATCTTGATGATATCCAGTCTATGATAGTTGAAGGAAAAATGAAGAAGATTCATGAATTATGGGATGTTTCCTTACCTGTTGATAGATTGAAAATTGATGATGCACTGGTAGATTATCTACTTCGGAAAGGTATTGAGGTATCTATTGTTTCTGATTTCTTGCCAAAGAATTTGATTGAGATTGTTGAAGAAAGGATGTTGCTTGAAGGTCTAGAAGGACATAAGATGAGAATCTTGGTTGAAAGAAGATGTAAAAAGGCTATGCAGAGATTGTGTAGATTGACTATAGAAACTAAGAATTGTGTTAAAGAAATTTAAGATGTTTACAAGTATTGTCTTTAGTGGCCTGTTGTTGTAGACAACTTTGGAAGCAAAATTAAAGCAATTGAAGCCAAGGTGAATGAGATTAGAAATAACTTTGACATATTTTAGTATTAAGAAGGGATACAAAGGTTAAGAGTTTGTGAACTGATCATTACACAAAGACAGAGAGATGATGTGACAAAAAAATTTTGGCTTCTTAAAGAAATTGTTGAAGTCCAGTTAGAGAATCTTTTCAAAATTCTTGTTGATGTTGAAGATATTGAGAAACAATGTTCTAATGTAGATTGTTCACCCTCTTTTACTTTGTTGGGATTATTGCAAAGTACATGCACACAATTGGAGTCTGTTGTTTTTAACTAGAATAAGTTGTATCTAGTTCTCAAAGAAAGGTATAAGAAAGTGTTTCAGGCGAAGAGTGTCATCTTCACTTAATTTTTGCTTGCTCAAATGATCTATATTGTTGGAAGTTTTTGGAAATCTTTTTTAAATTTTAATGTCACCATGTTTGCACTCATTTTTGGCACACTTTTCCATTGATGTCAAAGGGGGAAAGAATTGGAATGGTGAGTGTTGAAGATAGTGGAGAGAGAATTTTTTTGTTCACATGTTGCCATCAATGACAAAGGGGGAGATTGTTGGGAAAATGAGTAAATTTATCTATTTGTTGTCATTGTTGTCACCATGTTGGTAGTATGCTGCTAGTTGGGTCTGGTACTCTTATACCAGTGCTTATCCTTTCCAATGGTTGGTTTGGTATTTTTGGTTGCCTATTTGGTATTCTATTCTTCACTTCTCCACAGATGATAATCTCTAGTTGCAGTTTTGGGAAACTACTGATGGATGTTAAAGGTGTACATGATCAAGCTATTTCCTGCTCTAGTGCTCGTACAACATAGTAGCGACCAACAAATTGATTGTTTCCTTGGTACATTGAAGATTATTCTTGGATGATTTGTTAAGGGTATGTGGCTGATGAACTTTTTTTAACCCAAAATTGATGAAATGAAAAGGGTTTTTAAAGGAGATTCTAAGATTTCCACCAATATAAATTATGCTTTACTTTGAATTTAATTAATAATTATTATTCATTTTCTATTTGAATTACAACTAAAGTATTGATTGAGAGGTTGATTGAAAAAAATCTATAGCATTCAAATGGTATCACATTTTGGAATCCAAAACATGCATCACATTCTATGCTTCACATACTATAGGATTAAAAAAAAGAAAAATTGAATTTCATGAATTTTTGACCAAGTTAAGGTGGTCAGATAGACCCCTACTTTTTTTTCCCTAAAATTTAAGTACTACTGCATTGAAATTTCAAATTTTCACCAAATAGATTTAAAAATAAAAATAAACCTAGTAGTTTAGAAACTACATTCAATTTTCTATAGATTCTATTCTCCCATATTTTTGAAATAATATAGATAACTTATTCATTTTTTTACGGCAAGTTACCTAACTCTGATTTTTATAATTTTTTTGCCACTTAAGGGCCTATTTTTTCCATGATGATCCTGCACATACCCTTAAGTTAATTTTGATTTGATGTGAAAACTTATGTGTGACCTAGTTCTTGGTCTAATCTGACATGATGAAATGTGCTAAATATTGTTTTGTGTGTTTGGAAATATTTTGTGAACTATTGGAGCCAACATAACAATGGTTAAAGCATTTTGGAAATACTTTGTGGAGCTGACCTAATTAGTGTCTATGATGGAGATCGGGTATATATATATAAGTGTATGGAAAACAGTTTGGTAGTGAGAGTGTGTGAATATGCACAGTGAGTTTGTAGGAAAGTGATAGAGGAAATAGCGAAGAGGTAATGAATGTGAAAGTGTGATCAGAAAGGCAACAAATGTGAGCATATATGGAACTGTATCAACACATATTAGGTGCATCTTTCTAGTTCATTTTTGAGTTGTAAATCCATAATCTATTTTGTATTTTTTTTTGTAGGAATTGAGCCTCTTGTTGGACAGTGAGTTATTTTTGTAGGTAGTGAGCCTTTGTACTTGGATAGTGAGTCCTTTCGGTAGTGAGCCTCCCTTTTAAAATACTATATAGTGTTAGTTAACCCTCACTGTGGTTTTTCCCTTATTGGATTTTCCATGTAAAAATATGGTGTTCATTGTGTTGATTTACTTTTTTTTATCTATGTTTCATGCTCATATTTAATAACAGAATAGTGTGGTTGAAGATTTGATAAGTGATAAAGTTTTAAGTTTGAACTTGTGTGACAATTGATTCACCTCCCCTATAAGTTGTCTTGCACCTATTTAACACATACTATCAGAGAGATGGTTGAGCATCACATGGATTTTTCCTGAGGGCATTGCATGTTGGTGCGCATTTACTAGGAGTTATTCCAGTACAATATGATAGGCCAATGGATATTTAGTGATCTATAGTTTTGGTAGCTGCAATTTGACATTGTTGCAGTGGATGAGGTTCGGTGGAGACCCTACCAACTTTTTTGATGGGTAGACGATGGAAGGTATCTAAGGAACCTGCAATAAGATCATTTTTTGATAGGCTATCATGATTATATCATAGTACCTTACTATTAGAGTTGTGTCATACGATAGCATGGTCATCCTTAGATGATTCCACTAGATGTGCGCACATATACTAGGGCCTATAGGAGTACAACGAGGGTTGGGGATCACCCTCGCCCTACCATTACTGATGTTGTCCCCTCAGATGATGATGAGCCTGGTCAAAATCTACTACCCATAGTGGTAGCAAATAATGTAGGGGTAGCTACTAATTTTACATGGTGGTGGGAGAGGCATCGTCCTGCTCATGTGTTTGGTGAGTGTGCCTAGAGAGGGGACCCTGGTCCATTGAAGGATTTTCCTCCCCATCCTCCCTAGGATAGACAAAGAGGCTTCTAGTAGGCTGGTGGGAAGGAGGAGAGGGCATAGGAGGAGGAGGTGGCACCTTCAAGATCAAGGTAGCAAATTAGATTAGATCCCCCTATGGCTACCCTTGTCTCTTCGGCACCACTTGATCCTATTGTTCTAGTGATAGTAGCCTTAGCGTCACCGGGAGTAGCCACCAATGCTGGTAGCATGGGCACCAACATCGACCCTCACCCTAATCTTAGATGGTAGCTAGGGGATCTAGGTATACATAGTATATTGCTTATGTTTCTATGCTTTTGATTTTTCTGTTTATGATATATATACATTCCATGTGATACAAATTTATCTATCTTACTTTGTAGTTGTAGAGGACGCACAAGGATGGACTGGGTTGATGGCTCATTGTATTTTAGACATATCCCCTAATGTGTTGATCCATTGGACGATTCTCAAGGCTTTCTGACTGATATCTATGGGATGACATACCCCCACTTTTGAGTTGGTAGCACACTTGAGGACCACCTACGAGGAGCATGGTGTGGAGATCTTGCAACTGACTATGGAGTTAAAAACTATTCAGGGACAACATGACTAGCTGCAAAGTTAGCTGTGAATAGTGCTCAATGATCAAGACACAATAGTGAGGAGGGTTGAGGCCACTAAGCAGGAATGTGACACCCTCTAAAGCCATCTCGATGATCTTAGTGGGTAGCCAATAGTTGTGACCCTGGTAGAGGTTCAATGTCTATAGGATTAGCTAAGGTGGGTGAAGACGACTATAGGCTCCTTATAGGGAGAGATCAAGGGTATGTGAGTAGCTCTGTTCATATCATGCTCACCCCAATCCTACTCCATGACCACTGTATAGCCTCTCCTAAGGTCACCAGAGCAATTTTCAGAGTCGGAGGGCTTCGGGAGCCATGCACTAGAGTGATAGGGACTCATCATTTTGTACATCATTTTTGTAGCAAGATATATACACATACATATATACTTGTTGATATTTTGTATAAGCATATATTTAGCATCCACTCACTTTTTATAGTAGTTTCCCAATACATATATATGACATTTGATACATACATGGATATATACATATGAACATACCAGTTTCGATATCATGGCTTTCTTTATGTGTATGCATTTTACTTTCATGAACCAATGGATGAACAAACACTTTGTTTACTCAAACGTGTATACTCTTTATTTTCATGTTTTTGCTATGGATGTTATATTCTTGTATGGATGTATGCTTACATTAGATGCTAACATGATTTAATAAACAGACGTTGTATGTTAATTAAAAACCATGATGATCTAATTTCCTTAAGAGATGTAGTGTGATGCGTGGACACATAGTGTAGTGAAAAACATGCATGTATGTCACACACACACACACATGGTCATATCATAACACAAAGGTTTTTAATGAATAATTTCAATATATGTAGTGCTACTACCATTTCATAAAGAGAACACCACACATATGACACATGAAACACTACGCATAGTATCGGTGAAGATGCATCACATTAATGAGCTCTTTTAGAGGCGTCTCATCCATAGATGATAATCCATAGGCACTTGAACTATACACAAAGATCACAATGTAAGGGCCTAACCAGTTAGGACTAAATTTCCCTCTTTGATCAAGTGGCGCATTTATATTTTTGTTGGTTTTTGTAGAGAACTAGGTCTCTTAGTTTAAAGGTCCTAGGCAGTACACTTTTATTATATTGTCTTGATAACAACCATTGATAAGCTTTAAGATGATTGAGGGCCTATAAATGACGCTTGTCGAGAATCTTGAGCTAATGCAAGCAATTAACTCGGTAGGTTTCATTACCAATCAACCCTTTAAGGAAAACACATAAGGATGGAATTTCCAAATCCAAAGGCATGATAGCTTTGACACCATACACTAGGTTGTAAGGCATTGTTCCCATCATCATATGAACACTCATGTGATATTCCCACAAAGCATACATTAATTGAACATGCCAATCCTTACCATGCTTATTAACTATTTTAGGAAGAATGAGTTCAAGAGTTTTGTTAGATGCTTATGCTTGACCATTGCATTGTGGATAATATAGTGTAGAAAACCTATGTTGGATATGAAATTTCTCCAAGAATTGCTTTACTTGTTCTTGAATGGTGTACCATTCTCAAAAACAAGTGTAGTAGGAAATCCAAAATGAGAAATAATATTGTTCATGAGAAAAATACTGATAGCTTCAACATTTGTGGATCAGAGTGGGATAGCTTCAACCCATTTTGTGAAGTAATCTGTAGCAGTGATAATAAAATTATGTCCCTTGGAAGAAAGAGGTATGATATCCAACCCCCATTATGTGAATGGCCAAGGAGAGGTTTGATTTTGTAACTCTTGTGCAGGTGCATTAATAAGATGGTTGTGTTGTTGAAATTGAAGGCACTTCTTAACAAAATTGGAGGAATCTAGTTCCATTTTTTTCTAATAGTACCCCATGTGTATCAATCTTCTCACCAAGGATCTACCACCAAATTATCCACCCTTAGAGCCTAAATGGGCTTCCTTAAGGGAAAGGGGTATTTCTTCTTTAGTGAGACACCTAAGAAGTAATTTGTTATAAGATTTTCGATAAAGAACATTGGATAAAATGACATAACATGTTGAAAGCTTTCGTATACGAGTGCGATCATTTTCTATCATATCATTGGGAAAGTTTCAAGTCTATAAGTAGCCATAGATACTAGCGAACCATTCTCTTGAGTCTGTGTGAAAATATATAAGGGACTTAGATTTAGGTTAATTAGAAACTGCAGGGGTTCACAAGACCTAAAGTATGAACTGGTATTCTTTTCTATCCTCTTCTAACCATACCAAGGAAGTAGTGCTTGCCATGGCATCAACATGTCTATTTTCTTTCCTAGGGACACTGTCTATTGTGAAAGAAGATAAATACTTCAACAAAGACAAAGAAAGGTCTCGGTATTGGGACAACTTTGTTTAGCTTGATAGGTTCCCATAATCTGATTCATAATAAGCTTAAAATCGCCTAGTATATGGAGATATTTGATTCTTAGTGTAATCACAGAATGCAAGCAAACATGGGCTTCGTAATCAATGACGTTATTGGTGGAAGGAAAATATAGTCGAAAGGACAGAGGGACCAATTTACCTTTGATGGATATCAAGACCACACCTGGTCCAAAACTAGTCTAACACCTCGATCTATCGAAATACATTTTCCATTCAAGGTCGTAGTTAATTGTGAAAATATTTTCATATGGGAATAAATCCAACCTAGGGAAGGAGCGAGATGAGGGAGAGTCTACCAATTGATCGATGACCACTTCACCTTTATTGATTTATGAGTAATGAACTTTATATCAAACTCATAAAGCAACATAACCCAATTCGCTAATCTCCCAGCAAGGTCAACACTAGAGAACAAATGCTTCAAAAGATCTATTTTTACTATGATGTGTGTTTTGGCATGGAGAAGGTAGTGTCTCAACTTCTATGTAGTGAATACATGAGTGAGCCATTACTTCTCCATCGAGGAATAACGTGTTTCATAATCGACTAAGATGTGACTGATGTAGTAGACTACTCCTTCTTTCCATGCATTATCATACTGAGCTAGCAAAGATTCCAAAGCATATGGTGACATAGCAAGGTAAAGAAAAAAGGGTTTATCTTGCATAGTTGGCATCAATACAAAAGGATTGGCCAAATAAGCTTTGATTGACTCAAAACCTTCTGACGCTCCCCATCCCATATGAAGAAAATGTCCTTTTTCAATAAATTGAAAGGGAGGGTACAATCAACCAATTGAGATATAAATCTATGAATCACCTGAATCTTCCCTTGTAGACTTTGCAACTAAGTGATATTCCTCGATGGAGGCATGTTAACGATGGCATCAATTTTATTTGTTTCAACTTCGATGCAACAGTGAGGGACTATGAAACCCAAAAGTTTTCCAACATCCATGTCGAAGATGCATTTATGGGGATTAAGTCTCATCTTGTAGAGTCAAAGCTTTTCAAAGATAAGACGAAGGTTCTTCACATGATCCTAATGGGTTATCGATTTCATATTTTTTTCTTAACCGGCTTGCGTTGGGACACAGGACAATATTGTGAACCACTATAGAATCATCAATACCAGGCATATCCTCATACATCCAAGCAAAGATATTAGGATAATAATGCAAGAGATCAGAGTGTTCATCTACTTCCTTGAAAGAGAGATACTTCCCAATCTTGATTACCTTTTCTAAATATTTAGGATCCATAGGAACTTCAACAGTATCTCCATTAAGGAGAGAACTGTGGTCTAAGGGATGGGATATCGAGGCGTCATCACTGAAATTAGATAGAGGGTCTTCCTTGTCAATACTCAAAATGGATTCTCCAAAGTATGCTTGTTTATGCAAGCGATATGAGAATCATTGTTTTGTGGTGATAAGGTGATAATGAGGAATAGGCACCTAGAAATTCCCCGAGTGATTCATTCAAATAGAAGACAGGGTATGTGTAGGATCATGATGGGCCAAAAAGTGGCAATATCATGAGTATGTGTAGGGTATGTGGCTGACAATTTGTTTTTTACCAAAAAATTATGAAATGAAAAGGGTTTTTAAAGGAGATTCTCATCTTTCCACCAATATAAATTATGCTTTTCTTTGAATTTAATAAGTAATTATTATTCATTTTCTATTTGAATTATGACTAAAGTTATGATTGATAGGTTGATTGAAAAAAATCTATAGCTTTCAAAAGTATCACATTTTTGAATCTGAAACATGCATCACATTCTATGCTTCACATGCTATAGGATTAAAAAAAGAAAAAAAAAATTCATGAAGTTTTGACCAAGTTAAGGTGGTCAAACACAAGTTTTTATATTTTTTAAAAGCTGTAATAAAAAAATAATAATTAATTATCTACATGGAAAAAAATTACAAAAAAATATGCATCACATTGTGACATGAGTCCTCTACTTATATCTAGAATATTATAAAAAAATATTATCATTTTATTGTGGTTAGGGTGGTTAGACAAACACCTAATTCTTATTTTTTCCCTGAAATTTAAGTACTACTCCATTGAAATCTCAAATTTTCACCAAATATATTTCTTTTAAAAAAAATAAACCTACTAGTTTAGAAACTACATTCAATTTGCTATATATTCTATTCTTAAATATTTTTGAAATAATATACATAACTTATTCAATTTTTCACGTCAAGTTGACTAACTCTTATTTTTCTAATTTTTTTGCCACTTAAGGGCCTATTTTTTCCATGATGATCCTACATAGACCTAACATTTAAAGGGACTTTCTCAGCCTATCCCCTTTCTTCTTTCAACTCAAGGTGCACCAATCTCAATGGCTCAACTGAAATCATGTTAACACTCCACCAAGGTTTTTGCTTAGACTATTCAACAGAGCATCCTAAACCCAAATAGCATTGTCACAACTTAAACTGGATAAGGAATTTAATTCCTTGCTTGATATGCCCTAGGCCCTTCTACCCATAGTCATATCGAGAGGCGAGTTTATATCCAAACCCATATAATGAGTTTGTATAACTTCAGGAGGTGGTGGCTCTACAAAGAGTGTTTCATTCCACCAATGAATGTTGAATGTCTCTATGGTAGTGTTCCCACGTTGTTTATCAAGTTCACAAAAATTAACCTCCTTTACAAGAGTGAGATTACTCTCTTGGACAAAGGAAGGAGTGGTTTCTTGAATAGGATCACACTTATCTTCTTGAGTGGGAGTGTCATCCACCTTTGTGTCATCAGTACCTGAAAATTCTATACCAAATGGGCTTGCCTTCTATTCCATGATGAAGAACTCAAAGAAATCCAAGGAGCCCCAATCATCACCAAGGAAAGAATTTGATTGAGAAGATGAAGGGGAAGATAGAGGAGACTTAGGATATTTTTCTTTAGGTGGTTCATTTTTTTCAACACTCACTCCTAAAACAACTTCCACAGAGGGTATCAATGAAGAACTAATAGCCACTAGCTCAAAAAGTTGAATAGCCTCCAGATCTACTTTAATTGTAACCACCTGATTAGTTGTGACAAACTTCAAAGAATAGTGTAAAGTAGAAGTCACAACACCTATAGCATGAATCCAGGGTCTCCCCAAGAGAATATTGTGTGGAAACAGGCTAATAATCACATAAACCAATGTAGGCAAGGTAACGTGGCCTAGTTACAAAGGTAGTATTATCATACCTAGAGCTTGACGGTTAGTCTTTTCAAACCCAAAAATATACAAGGAAGAGGTTGCTAAAGAAGATGAATCAACTTTAATTTTAGGTAATAGGTCCATACCACAAACGTTGAGAGCTGAACTAGTGTCAACAAGAGTACGCCTAATACTAATATTATTAACATTAATTATAATCATCAAAGGTTTTGTTTGCTTCTACACATCTGAAGGTGGGAGTTCTTGCAGGTGGAACATAATATTTGGTGAATCTGCTCAAATATGAGCCAACAATGCATTAACATCTGTAGGCCTAGAGGAGGTAGGAAAGAGAATCTTTTGCAAGGATTCATGTAGCATCTTTTGGTAAATAGGAGTGGTCTGAAGCAAGTCCCAAAGTGAGATCTTAGCCAGAGTAACATGAAGTTGCTAGACAAGATTATAATCACCTGGTGCTTTGATCGTAGGATTAGGTGTTGAAGGAAGGCTTGGCTAGGAACATGGTAAAGAAGTAGAATTGGAGTTGGTTTTGATGTAGGAATGGAATGTTGTTGATCCAAGTTATGCTTATTTCTCCTTGCATTGTATGTATGCCCAACAACATTATAGGAAGTAGAGTCTATAGCTTTCACGAACCTTGAATATAAGTCTCATGAATCACTATGACATGAAATCACATAGACAGAATAGTTCTCCCTAGGGGATGGTTCAGTCGGGGTCACGTAAATGATGGGTTTCTTAGGGATCGAAGGAACCATAGAGACCAAAACCACATTTACTGACTCCTTAGCTTGCGAGGGGAGAATTTGTTTAGAAAATTTATAGATAGGGGAAAGCGCTTCTAAGAAATCATCTAGAGAATCTTCCAACATATCAAAATCTTCTTCAGAAAATGAAGTATCATAAGCATGTGACATCGCAAAAATAGATCTTATGCATTCATGCTAGGTTCACCAAAATGTGATATAAGAGGGATTCGCTACACACGAGTCTCTTTATTCTCAAGAGATCACCAGGGAATGAACTTCCCTTATACACCTCAACATAAGAAAGTCAATGAAAATGTAGAAAAGTATACTTCAATTTCTATTTCAGAGAAAGTTATTTCAAATCCCAAGAGAGTGAAACCCTAAGATTTCTACCTCAAATGAGCAAGCTCTTACCTAAAAGATAGAAGAATAGTTTCAAGACACTAACATGGTGCATTTTAATCTAAAAGGAATACTAGCATCCTAAGGAACATAGGGCTTAGGATCTCAAGCAAACAAAACTAGGTTCCACTTCTAAGCTCAGATTTTAAATGTACCTAGTGAAATAAATGAATAGGAAGCCAATAGCTTGAAATAAACACAAGGGGACTTGAAGAGAGCTTACCTTTTGTTATATGTTCAAATATTCACTCCATGTTCCACTTCACAACTACACACAAAAGAACAAGGGGGAAAGGTTGGGGATATATAGGGGCCTTCCTTAGTTAGACCCTTATTTTGGTGTTCCCACCTCCACAAACAACCAAGTTGGGAAGGAGTGTAAATGAAGTAAACAAAGTGTGTGGTGAAAGCCAAACCCACTCAAGAGTAGAACCCACACCACAAGATAGTAAATGAAGAAGTAAGGAAGGAAAGTGAAAGAGAGAGAGAGAGAGCATTACCCACAGTTCTAGATCCTCTTTGAAGCACATAAATGCACCGTTGAGTGTTTTATTGAGAGCTATTGCTACTGGAGGGACCTCAGTCTCGCATGGCTTCACTTGTGAGAGTGTTGCTATCAAAGATGAAGAGAACTCAAGAATAGAGAAAATAACAAGAGAGACTCAATGAATGACTTCAAACCCTAAATGAGAGAAAGAAAGGGGTTTTTAATGCATGCAAGGGTGGCAAAGAGCCATTACATTTGAAATCTAATTGCTCGCACTCATTTCAAAAGAGTTAGGATTCCATAATTCCCTATTTCAAACTCAGAAAACTGCCAGGCGCTAGTGCACTGTGTAGACGTCGATGTGTTGCGTAGACGTCTATGCATCATGTAGATGTTTGTGTTCCACATAGGTGTCTAGAGCCTATATCTTTAGGAAACGTGCCATCAATCTTATGTTTCTTTTCCACAAGTCCACATGGAGTTAGAATCAAAAAATTATGACTCATGTGATTTTTGTCATTAATGCTCTAAGGTGTCATAAATGCTAGAAAAAATTCAAAAATGTGGAATTGCCCCTAGGTACAATTCTATGACATTACACTCCTATGAGAAGCTTTCTTTACAAGTATACTATAATCCATGTTAAAAGGAGAAAAATTGTTTGGCTATATGGTTTAGGACCTAGAATAACAATATTCAACTCTCTCTCATTCAAGGATAAACTTAGAGATCTCAATGCAAAGGAGAAAGAGATATTGCAATAGGGTTTTCCTAGGGACTAATTGTAATGTAATGAGGGGTTCACCACCAAGTTAAGACTTGGAAAGAAAAATACAATACAAGATGAAATGCTTAACCCTAATATGATGGTATGCTTCACTAAATGACCTAGAAAAGTATGTAGAACAAAATAGAAAAATACAGGATGGAATGTGTGCACCTTGAAATATGAAGATGACTGGATGAAGCTTTGAAATGCTAAAAACACTAAGTTTA
Organism: Sequoia sempervirens; assembly: GCA_007258455.2. Lineage (NCBI taxonomy): Eukaryota > Viridiplantae > Streptophyta > Pinopsida > Cupressales > Cupressaceae > Sequoia > Sequoia sempervirens. The sequence goes on along the minus strand of VDFB02271358.1, from coordinate 1,112,634,696 downwards.
ATGTTGACTGGGACTCATACAACAGGCTAGGAAAATCAATCGTAGATCTAGGTTTCTATGAAAAATTAGGAATCTGGAAAATCGATATCTAAATCTATAAAAACCTAAATTTTGACCTAAATTGGGACTCACACACTAGAATTGGAAAATTAGTCTAGTTAGGGTTTACTAGAACTTCAAAGTTTAAATTTGGTTTTCAAGTTCTTTGTGCTTCCCGATTGATTTCCAGATCTGAAACCCTAATTTGTAGCCTATAGAAGTCTTCCAAGTATCTCCAATGCAATGTGCAAACTTTGAAAACTTTCTCCAAACTTACTCTTCAATGTATCTTGAACCTAAACCTACAAATCACACACTAAAGGAAGGGAAAAATGATGTTTTTTTAGTAGAAAGGGGTTTACCTTGGTCAAACCCCATTTTGGTAATCAAACCTTGAAATGAAATGAAATAAGAATGGAGAATGATGAATGAACAAAATACGATGTTGCAACTCACCAAACCCTAGCAATAAGATGTTGCAAACATGTAAGAGATGGCTCTAATGGATGTAGATCTTGAATCTTTCTTGGATAGGATAGATCTTGAATGAAATTCTAGCTTGAATAATGCTCTAAAATGGTTGATAATCTACTCTTGAAGACTCTTGAATGCTCTTGTAGACACTTGAATTCTCTTGTGAACTCAAAATTTCTATAAGGATGATAATTCAACTTTCTAGGATGATCTCTTGAATGCTTAGGTGAAAATGAGTGAAATATCCTCGTATTTATACTTGTTTATGCCAAATTTTCCCAAAATTACAACACTAAAAGCCAACATCAGATCTAGGAGGATAAAATCCCACCAAGAATTTGAATTAATTTTGATTTTGGGTCACATAGGACTCATACACCCAAGGTGGCGAATAAGTCCCATTAGGCATAATTTATGGGACCAAATTAAAAAATGCTTAGAAAGGTGTAAAACCAAGATCGAGACCCAAAACCCTAGGTGAGACTCATACACCCAAGGTGGAAAATGAGTTATAGACCACCAAATATGGGCCACACAACTTGAAAAAACCTAAATTATGATTCAATATTATTTTTGTCAATATCTTCCTTGAAAGGATGCACTAATTAAGGCTTGTGGATGCAAAATAAGGCCAATTAAAGCATAAAGAATCCCAATTATTTAATAAAACTCTAGAAAAGTGTGAAAATGTGTTACAAAAGTTTACAATATCTTAAATAAGGTTGGATTAGGTTTATTTAATTCACAAGGGCCCAAGCCCTATTGTGAATGTGCTAAATACATTACAACGCTAAGTCAAGGCATCATTCAGCTCAATTTTACAAGGAGGGCCCAAATAAGTGTGAAAATGTCACTGATGACATTTTTCAACACTACATTTAGCCCCCACTTTAGTAAGATGATGAACTTGCTTCAAACTCACACTAAAGTAGAAAAAAACACTTCAAGAGGGGTCCAAGTGTACTAATGCCAGTAAGATAGGATGAAAACAATCAAGAGGGGTAATCAAGACCTCAGGATCAAGATCCCATGGAAAACCAACATAGACATAAAAGAACACACATGAAAATGATATAAGAGCTACAACAAAGCACACACATGCACTGCCAAAAAAATTAAGAAAATGAATCAAAAAAAGAATGAAAGGGGCAGATCAATCTTCAAATTTTTTTCCATCACAATGGGGTGATCCCACAATAGTGGTTTACAATTTTTGGCCAAACTAGACATTGAAATTATTATTTTTAACTAAATCTTCACATTGGGGAACCTATAATGGATAAACCGTGAGGAATTTGAAGATGATGCAAACTAGAGTCTCTCCACATTTTGTCTGTAGATTCTAAAAACAAAAATTTCAAAATTTTTGGAATTAGATTGCACTTCTTTGTCCATCTCCCACTAAAATTGGTTTTTTTTTAGAAAACAACATTTTTAAAAAGTGATGCACACCATATAAAGCATAATTTTTTTTCTATGAAGGATAAAATTCTAATTCTTTTTAATTTAGATTTTTAAGTCCGATATCTAGTGCTTCGACTTGGTTAGATAGTTTTTTATTGAATATCTTTTCTTTAATCAAGTTTCAAAGTCAAACCAATTATAATTCAGACATAGTGCGACTGTATAACACATAACTTTTATTGTGTGTATCGATTTTCTATTTTTTTGTTAGATGAAGGATTCCAATCTCTGGTGCACTCATATTTTTCAATTTTATTTTATTTTGATAATTTTCTATTTTTCCAGATGTGCAGAATAGAGAACTTCATTTTCGGTGAGAAACCTATATTTAATAAAACTTAAAAATCAAATAGATAATAAAACCAAAAAAAATTAAAATTATATTAATTGGATAGCTCGTTCTGAGGGCTACTTGATACTAGTTGGGTTTGTGAAATATCCTCCATTGTAATTTTCAAATCGAGCTTCGAAGTGCAAAATTATGGACAATTTTGGTGCCTTGAAGGGTGAAGGTGAAAAAAGGGTGGTTATGGCGAACCAGTGTTTGGTCGAACCAATAAAATATGTTCGGTCAATCATAGGTTTGGTGGAACATATGTTCAATTTAACCACTTTAAAATACAATAAAAAAATGTATACTAGAGGGGTTTAGTCGAACCTAGAAAGCTGGTTCGGTCGAACCCCTTGACATGGATCTTTGTTTTCCCCTTTTTTTTTTCCAATTTGTTTTTTGTTTTTATTTTCTAGTTTTTAAATAGTTGTATTTTATTCTTTTTATATTATAATATATAATATACTTATTATTACAATATATTATAATAATAATATATAATTATTATTAATTATATATTATTATTATAATATATAATTGTTATTATTATAATATTAAAAGTATATAATTAAAAAGTAGAGGGGAGAGAGGGAGATGGGTTAGGAGGGAGAGAATTGAGAGAGAGGGGAGAGTAAAGGGAGAGAGATAAAGGGTAGGGGGTACAAGGGTTTAGGGTTTAAGGGTTAAGGGTAGAGGGGAGAGAGGAGCTTGAGGATAGAATTAGTGAGTGAGTGAGAGATAGAGAGAGAGAGGTTTTCAGGGTTTTTAAGGCTATAGGGGAGCTCAAGACAGAAGGAGCGAGTGAGTGAGTGAGTGAGAGAGAGAGGGTTTAAGGGTTAAGGGTAGAGGGTAGAGGGGAGAGAGGAGAGGGGGTAGGAGGGAGAGATTTGAGAGAGAGAGGGGGGAATGGGAGATAGATAAAGGGTAGGGGATACAAGGGTTTAGGGTTTAAGGGTTAAGGGTAGAGGGGAGGGCGGGAGAGGGGGTAGGAGGGAGAGACTTGAGAGAGAGGGAGAGGGGGAGTGGAAGAGAGATAAAGGGTAGAGGGTAGAAGGATTTAGGGTTTAAGTGTCAAGGGTTAAGGGTAGAGGGGAGCTCGAGATAGAATTAGTGAGTGAGTGAGAGAGAGAGAGAAAGAGGGTTTAAGGCTTAAAGGCTTAAAGGTAGAGGGTAGAGGGGATCTAGAGATAGGAGTGAGAGAGAGAGAGAGATGAAGAGTGGGTCTAGGAGGGAGAGACTTGAGAGAGATAGGGGGAGTAGGAGAGAGATAAAGGGTAGGGGGTATAAGGGTTAAGGGCAGAGGGGAGAGAGGGAGCTCGAGATAGAATTAGTGAGTGAGTTAGAGAGAGAGAGAGAGGGTTTAAGGGTTTAAGGCTTAAAGGTAGATGATAGAGGGGATCTAGAGATAGAAGAGGTGAGTGAGTGTGTGTGTGTGTGTGTGTGTGTGTGTGTGTGTGAGAGAGAGAGAGAGAGAGAGAGAGAGAGAGAGAGAGAGAGAGAGAGAGATGAAGAGTGGGTCTAGGAGGGAGAGAATAGAGAGAGAGGGGGGAGTGGGAGAGAGATAAATGGTAGAGGGTACAAGGGTTTATGGTTTAACCTAGTTAAGGGTAGAGGGGAGAGAGGGAGAGGGGGTAGGAGGGATAGACTTAAGAGAGAGGGGTGAGTGGAAGAGAGATAAAGTCTAGGGGGTACATGGGTATAGGGTTTAAGGGTTAAGGGTAGAGGTGACAGAGGGATAGGGGGTAGGAGGGAGAGACTTGAGAGAGAGAGGGGGGAGTGGGAGAGAGATAAAGGGTAGGGGGTACAAGGGTTTAAGGGTTTAAGGGTTAAGGGTAGAGGGGAGAGAAGGAGCTCAAGGGTACATTGATTTATGTTTTAAATATGTGTGCAATAATTTTATAATTAGATAATACTTAATTTTAAAATTTACATAATTGCCCATGGAACAATTTGATGGAACAATATAAGTTGTATATATAATTGTATATAAGATTCTTGAACTTAATAATTCCATGAAACAAATATAAGTTCTATATAATTGTATATAAGATTCTTGGACTTAAGAATTCCATGAAAAAAATATAAGTTGTATATAATTAAATGTGAGAGATGATGCTATCAAAGATTCTTGATCTTAATAATTCCATGGAGCAAATATGTACATATAATTCTAATTTACACAAAATGATTTACAACTATGTACAAGTTACTATAAGTTCTCACTTGAACATGTATAGGGTTACAAGTGAACTTGAAAATCATGCATACAATCTAAGTCAAAGATTCTAGTTCAACCCATTCTTCAATAACATGTAGAATTTTTTGATGATCTTCACTATCTAGTCCCCATTTTCTTCAGCCACGTGCATGTGGAACTGCGTGAAGATGTAGGGCGGTAGCAATTATCAAGTGACTATATTGATATACCTTGTTATCAGGTTGATAGTCAACAAAATGAATCTCGTGTTGAACAACTTTGACTTGTTTTAGATGTCCCTTGCACTACAACAAAACCTACATGGAAAAGATGAACCTTCTTAGTAAGACATATGAACATGTACACCATTTTCGTGCTCAAGGTTTGTACAATATATATTTAATGTTTATAATAGTCATGCACGCACATGTGAACACAATGTATATATAATTTTAAATTCAAACTCACCTATGGGAAATGACATTCCATCACTTGTTTCAGGTTGTGTTAGCATATTCCTCTCTTTTGTACAATGCAATAAATAATAGCTAACACCTTCGATATTTCCAGGATCTGCTATGACTGCAAAAACATCTCCTGTACACCAAATTTACACACAAAATTTCTAAAAAATTAGAAATGTCTCTAGACTTTAAAGATCATTAACTAGATATATATAATATATAAAAATTATTGAAAACTTACACATGTACCTTACCTAACCAATTTTGATATATGGTCATAATCAATTGAAATCAACGGAATGTCTTCAAATCTTTCTTCCTCATTTTCACCATATCTTTCTGAAACAACTAGTGGCATTGTATCCCATTTACCAACATATCCAAGTTCTTGGTTGTTGCATGCATGATGAGAGTTTCTTACAATGCACTCAGTGCAAAAACAAGAGTAATCCCTTGTGTGTAATGTCCATCCATGGCAACTATATGAACTCCCAACACAATGCAAACATCTTGTTTTTTCTACCCTCTTGCATCCATGCATTGATCTTCTGTCCACACCTAGATACATGTACAACAACAAACTTATGTGAACAAACATGTATATATATATAAAATTTAAATTTAAATAAATTTAAATTTTTGAAAATGTAATTTATACATACCTGATATCTCCCAAAAAAGTCTATGTGGAATGTGTCAATTAGTTCTCGAAGATGTGTTAACCACATTTGATGCAAAGTGTTTCTTGCACCATTCAACAACATCATGTGCATCGTCTATATGATCTTCTGGATAACTCATTTGATGTTTTCTTAAAGCTCGTTTGATGCAAGGTCTTGCTCCATCATGCTCACCCTTTCCATGCCCACTCTCAAAATAACTCCAAACATGTGTATTTTGTAGATTTTATGATGTCTACAAAGTGCATAGAATGGCTATGAAGATTTGAATTGTGCCACACATCCATCTGACCATACAAAACGCTTTTCAAATTTTACACCCCTGCTTCTCAAATTCTCAAAAAAAAATTGTAAAGCAATGTTGGACAAAAAGAATGTCATGCTCTTTATCATCACTAATGTAAAAGTGATATTCTTTCTTTATGGCTCATTCTTCATTTGTACTCTCAACACCATCCAATTCTAATTGTGCATGCTGATAACACACATGAACCATAATAGTGATCTTCTTTGAAAAGTAATAGTCTGATTGAATCTCCTTTTGATGTACGAGGGAGTAATGTTTTGCAAAGTCGACTACTAATAAAACTGTTCCAAATGGGAAAGTATCTCTCAATGTTTGGAATTTTTGTGCTTGCCACTTAGCAAAAAAGGAATGTTGTATGTATGGTTGTATCAATTTTCGAAAAATCTTCCATAAATTTTCCAATAGGAATCTCCTCTTCTACATAGTTCAACCTTGTGGATTCTTTCCCAAAATTTGTTTGCAACTTTACATACTTGTACATGTGTGAGTAAAATATGTGAATAAACATAATAAACCACACAATGAATGAAACATTACATTAGAGAATTCAAATAATAATCTAATCAAATCGAAACAAATAAACTCTCTAAATATAGTACTTACCTCTTGCAATTTACTCTTTTTTAGGTCATTATCCTCATTTCTTGAAGGAAATTTAGCCAAATTTTCACATGTCTCACAAATTCCTTTTATGTAGTTTATTTGAGGTCCATTTTCATGATCACATAAAATAGCCTTTATGAACAAACTTGTCTGTTTAGGAGGTGCATTTTGAAACCTGCAAATTTCTTCTCTCATCTTTCGAAACACCTAATTGTAGAGATCAAATTCAATATGATAACTTAAACAAGTTTCAAAAAACTTGTTTATCTGAACATAATATGGCTTTAATCTTTGAAATATTGTTTGCCTAATCTTTATATGAGGATATGTAAATTACAAAAGTTCATATACATCTCAAATTGTGTTATGTCTAGCCAATGTTTGATATGATTTTCATAAATAGCAGGCCCAATCTTGTGTCTCATAACATCTCTAGTATTTGATGATGGATGAGTCTGATCATGCCAAAAACTTGAGATCAAGTTCCCAATAACATCTTAATTCCTATTAGAATGGGGAGCTCTACACATAATTTCCCAATTTCCTTTTGAACTCTTGTCCAAAAACTTTATTTTTTTCTCATATTTTATTAATGTGGTTCTACTATAACCAATTTCAGCCGAAACTATAGACAATTTTCTTTTTATTGCTATATATTGATGTACAATAGATGCCAACATCACCCTTCTTGTAGTGGCTTTATCCACTGATTGAAATCCTTTCCTAATGGAATCTAAACCCTTTTTAACATTTTAACCAATATCCTTTTGTAATCCCATGTGTTTCTTCTTATTTGATGTTGAATGTACATCCAACAATTGTAATGACTCTTTCAGCTCATTACGAAGAAGTAAACACGATAACAATTGGGTTTTTTCAAGTGTATCAAGATGATTGAAATGATGATTGATTATTCCATTTATATATTTAGTCATTGACCTCTTTCTCTTATTATAAGGCTAGTTGGTATAACATTTCAGCTTCTCCATATCCATTTCAAGTAAATGATCTAAATTTCTATAAGAAATTTGTTTCATCACCTTTTTAGCTAGTTTTATATGCTTATGTATAGCAATAGAAGGAAGTGATCCTGACCCCTCTCCAACATGCATTGCTTGAACTTGGGCCTCCTCCCTATCTTCAAGGTTCATGTGTTTTTCATCAGATTCATTTGATCCAATATCTAGATTTGGCTCGACTTCAACATGAGAACTTCCTGCTTGTTGAGCCCTTTCTACATGTCACATTTTGCAAAGAAAAGTGAGAGATGATTCTATATAAGTAAATTATATGTATTCAAGCAAACAAAGTGATAAGACATGATGCTATAAGTGACAAAAATTTCGAACAACTAGTTTTATATGCTCATACATACCAATAGAAGGAAGTGATCCTGACCCCTCTCCAACAAGCATTGTTTGAACTTGGGTCTCCTCCCTAACTTCAAGGTCCATTTTTTCTTCACAGGATTTGTTTGATCCAATATCTAGATTTGGCTCGACTTCCGCTTGAGAATTTCCTACTTGTTTGAATTTACATGCAAGAAAAAAAAGTGAGAGACTATGAGTTATTTACTTGTGGAGTTGAAACAAATAAAATCAAATATTCCTAAACTTAATAATTCCATGGAACAAAAGAAATTGGAAATAGATGATAAGAAATTTAGGTCATGTCTATGCAAGATGACTATTTTTTAGTATTAAAGTTTCCTAGTTAAATCTAACATGGTTTTCATAAAAGGCATGCATATTTATAAGCAAAAAAAATTGAGGTGTTAATAAAAGTCCTAAACACACACTTGAGAGAGAGAGAGAGAAGAAACAAGCATGTGTACCTTGTTTCTTTCTATGATAATTTTCCAAGTTTTTTTCACGCCTCTTTTTTTCTTCTTCTTTTGACAATTTTCGTTGAGCCGCATTTTTTCTTTTTTTTTGTTGTCCCATTATCTTCTTCAAGTTAAAGATGTCTCCAAAATTCACGAGCTCCAACTGATATAAATGAAAATTAATCTTGCAATTTGATATGGAATAATGAAAAAAAACCTTGTATATATATGCATATGGGGAAAAAATTATTCTAGTGTATGGAATAACTACATCCTAGATCATTAAATGAATCAAGTGGTAATAAAAAAAGTTATTTCATTGTAGAGTTTGTTGTTTTTAAATGTATAGATATGCAACATATATCTTAGAGTAATTTTAGAATTTTGTTACTTGTCAAAAAGACAATAGAGGTATAATTTGAATTGAATTTTCTTAATGTTTCAAAGAATAATTTTTTTGTATAATTTAATAATGGTGTAGATTAAGAGATTATTTATGAAATAATTTAACATGAAAAATTTATAACTTAGAGGGAAAGTGTTTGAAGGATGGTATATAATTATAAAAGGAATGTTCCTACCTCTTCTTTATAGTTATATTTTATAACTCGTTTATAAAATATCATTAGTCTACTTGAGCTTGAGAGTCATTTATTTTATAATTTTTGACTTCTTACTATAAAATTCAATGGGTGTGTGTGCAAATTATTTATTGTGGTCAACACATGAATGAACTTAATTATAAAGTGGCATGTTCATTTCCTAAAATTCTACTAGAGATCAAATGTATATCATATAAGGAAATGTAAGTTCTAGGAGATCATCAAATAAGAAAATGTATGTATATTGAATATAAGAAAATGTATACATATATCATATAAACATGTAAACATAAGCAAACACATACATACATGTAAATAGATTCAATGTATAAACATGTAACATGTTATAAGCAAAGAGCCAAATGTATGTATATAAGAAAATATCCAAATGTCTATATATAAGCAAATATCATCAAATGTCGAATACTAAAAATCATCATATAAGCAAATAGCCAAATGTATGTATATAAGCAAAGATCATCAAATTTCAAATACTAAAGATCATCATATAAGGAAATACATGTAGTAAAGATCATAGATCTAGTGCAGGGCCTAATATGAATGTCGACTCCTAGTCGAACGAACATCTAAATGAGAATGGTCCTACTCTGATGGATGTGTTGAGCCCTAAAAATAAAAATCTATACAAAATGTGTTAAATACATAATTTATATTAAATAAATTTTATGAAAGTTGTTTTTAAGAATGTACTTGTATATTTTTAAATATCTATCTAGATCTATGTGCATACATATGAATGTACATATACACATGTATATATAAAAATTTGAAACTCACATGTCCACTGGTAGAAGATTCATCCATAGAGTCACGTTGATGTACACGATCTGGAGGAACAAGGCTAGGAGTGACATGAGGTATGTCCACCTACAATATATATACATATATCAATACATGAATATCTCTAAGTTAAAAATAATATTTAAAAATAATTAAGAAGGAATTGAAACATGCACATGCACACATATATGCACATCATCTGATATCGGATGACCTAAGTCCTCTGAAATGGAAACCTCCACCATATCAACTATACGGTCAAGGGAAAAATCAACATTTGCATCCCTCTGATCTATCCCATGTCATGCCATAAATGATGAGTGAAGAGGACTATGCAGGTGAGATGGCATCGGTGATGACAAACCAAAATCAGTCAACATGTTAGTAAAACCCATAGTCTGTACAGTTGTCGTGTGATCTATAGGTGGAACCCGACGTGCACTAGTGGTGGGCTGAGAGTGATGGGATCCTGGAACTGAATGACCTCTGCATCTCAAATGATCTCTAACATGCTCTATACTGATCCCATTGTTTGATGAAATGTGGGCATATGCCTCCAACAGGTCCTCAGCCAAACAATGCAGAGTCCTGCATGCCATATCTCCTATAAGTGCATCAAGCTGTGTAGGAGTAGGGATGTCGACCATTGTAAAAGGATCCATGGTGGTGCACTGTACTGAAAATAACATGGATCAGGAATGTCCAGACATCAAATACTGACCTACACGATCATCAAATATCCTAGTGATGGCAACCGTAATGTCACTTATAGTGTCAATTGCTTCCTTTTGGGAAGCAACGCCAACCTCATCTACTATGGGGGCTAGAGTTGGGGTGAGAGCAGGAGATGTCTCACCAACCAATACCCTAAACACTGGGGGTGGTCTATCTGCTCGATGATAGGTGGGCCTATTAGCAATCTTTCCATGCCCTTGACCAACATATGGTGGAATGTCCGGGTACTTGACTTTGAGGCCCAAATGGACCTCAGCATACAACTACTGAACAAAATACAATGGGATCTAGTCATTGTTTGGGTATAGACCATGTGCTGGGAGAAATCATGGGTAGATCAATGAGGCCATAACATGATCGACACATCTAGTGACCTGGTATCCCCTAACCTTATACACATTTTGATAAAATGGAAAACAAGTAGATTTTATCATTTCTTTGGTCACACTATCTTGTATTTGTTTAAGGGGAACGTTACCATGTACTTCTTCCCGTATGTGGGAAAGAATAGTAGCTACTCTATATGCGGAATATGCACTAGTCCTCTCAAGTTCATCTTTTCTTTTTTCTAGACTATGCAATATTAGAATGCATGGTTCAGTATATATCCCCGGGTTTGCACCTTGTGCTAATGAATCTCTCAATTTTTTAATCTCATTAGTGGTATTTCCAAAGAAATTTTCTATAGGTGGAAAATCTTCATTTTCCATGTTATATATGTATGTACACCTAAAGGAGCAATGAGACCTTGGTAAATAATATATCTAGATATAGAGAATATATTTATCTAAAAAAGTTCTAATAATTCATCTACTCATCAATAATATTTTCATACCATTAACAAAAAAACATTCAACATCTATCTAGCTTTTAATAATCAAAACATTCAAATTACTAGATTGCACACAAAACATAATCTAAAATAGTTCTAAATTTTAAATTTACAAGTGTGCACTCTAGTACAAAATGTGCCATTAAATACTTTAAAAATATTGATAAAGGTTGCATCTAAGATTTATTTCCTATAACTAGTAATAAAGGGAAAGCATCATTACTTAACATTAGTGGTCATTTAAAATCAATTTAGTCATTATTGAAGGTACAAATAAGAGAAGAAAATGAGAGAGATGATATAAACATGTAAATATGATTTCTAAATTATTGAAGCAATATTTTGATAAGGAGGAAACCAAAAAATTAGAAATAAACTTCCTCATATCCATTATAAACAAAATATGATAGGAGGAAGGGACACATGCACATAATATTTATCATGAAAGTTACCATACAATGTACAAGAACATGATACTAAGGAACAAAGGTTTCTTATAAGTACACAAAAAACCTAGATGAAGGTTTAACCCTAGTACGAAAAGAAAGAAATAACGAAAGAATAGGAGAAAATGACTTGATTTAATCTTTGTACATATTTTTTCTATTACCTCAAATCTTATAGATAATATAAAATCCACCATGTGAATATATGGTTATATTTACTCATTTAAAGATAATATTTAATAGTTATTTTATTACTCTTATTTTTATAAATTTCTTGGATATTATAGTAAAATAAATCAACTCTTACATTTTTTAAAATTTAAAAGTTGGCTATACAAATTCCACAACTAGATATAATGGACTAGAGCTTTCTATAATGATGCACAATGATCAATCCTTGATGTTCCAAATCTTTGTGTGGATATTTTACTTCATCCCACCATCTTCTTTAGTTTCCATGATCTAGGTAGGTATTACTAACAAACCTAGGAATTATCCCTTGTTGACCCATCTTATTTCAACCTTTATTTTGTTGATGATTATACTTGAAACTCTTATTTTTAAATTTTATGCAGTAATGAATACTTATAACACTTGGTGAAACTAACAAACCAACACTAAGATTGTTCCTCTTCCTTTATCTAATCCTAGTATTTCATGTTGACTTTTTGTATTCCTTTATAAAATAATTTTAGTATATAATATTTCTCTTTCGGATATTATTTAAACTTCACCTTAATATCATGAGTTTCTTCATAATTCTATACAAAAGATCCATTTTCCCTCTTCTACTAAGCCTATTGAAATAGTTTCCCGAATTGGGTGTATTATATACTAACATTAAATGGAGATTACATTTCTTCCATCTAAACTTAACTTCAATGTGGTTTAATAGAAGATTATTTATCTTCTAATCATTTTTAGTACTAAACCTATATGAGCATTAAGTATACATTGATTGAAAATGGTTTTTTAATCTTAATATTTGTAGTCATTAATTCCTAAAATGTATTTTGTTTATACTTCTAATCTTACTCTTCCTGAATTTTGTATTAAAGGTTTTGTTATTATTCGATGAGATCCTTTGGGAAATATTATTTTCTTATCTAGAATCAATCCCTATTTCACTTCACTTGTTATTCCATGTTGTGATAGGGAAAAAATTTCTTATTATAAACTCCTTCACGGAAAACCTTTGATTCATGCAATAGGGATTGTTCCATCTAATTGGACACCGATATTGTAAATTTTTTATATGGAATTAAAACTTCCATGATTACATTAGATAATGATCTATTGTATTATTGTAAAATTAGTGATGAACTACTTTTATTTTAATATTCCCCTCTAGTTACCTTAAAAACAACTACATATATTTCTTTTATACAATTATTTAAGGGGGCATATACTCTCACAACCATTGTAATTTTGACATTTTTCCTTTTATACATGTATAATGTTTATGTTGGATTATATATGATTTGTTGGCATACTTTGTATTATTGGTTGTATTATTCTAACATATATATATATTGTATATTTTTGTTTTTTTTGACATGCTTGTTTTGCATATCTTAGTTTGAAATGGAATCAACTCCTTGATCATTTAACACACTGTATATCATTCTATGTATCCAAAATGTTTGATTATTTTCATGTTTTTCTTTTAGCATTTATTTTTTATACTTTAATTATGTTTTAGCATAAAGTGACATTAACTTGTTAAAGTGAAAGAAAATATGATGTCAAGAATTTCATACACTACAATATTAATTTATATTTCATGCTCACGTTTTAGCATCTATATCCATAGCATAATTTTAGGGCCCATTTATCCCTCTTTCCTAACCTTCTCCTAGATCTAAGTGACAATCTCATATTTTCTTACTTAATTATGTTAAATTTCATAGTTTTTATGTATTTGTTGTCTTCTAACATTTTATTATTTATGTATTGTTTCAAACATTAAATACACAATTATATAAACATCTTCATGACTCTAAAAATATCCTAACAATTTATTTTTTTAAATCATTCTTCTTACTTGAATAAAAAATTCTAACTAACTAAGACATTTTAAATTATTTTTAATTAAATTTATCTTTAATTAATTAAATATTTTATCAAAACTCAAATTAAATTATCCTCTTATCATTTTATTTATTTATTTAAACTACTTTTAAATACAAATTATTGTATTTTCAAAATGCATGTTCTCTCACTACCATTTTAAAATGATAAATCTTCCTATTTTATAAAATACTTGCAATAGTACATTATTGACATCTTTATAAGGAGCAAAATAAAGAATCTTCATTCTAATCATAAAACTATATTTTTTAAAATGCATGTTCCTCTTGCTACTATTTTATTAAATAATTACAATAGTTCATTCTTGATACCAAATTACAAGAAACAAAAGAAATAATTTTCATTCTAATCATACAATGCCTTATAATAGCTTTCTCTATTTTCATAATATGTTGGATTTTATTCTTAACATCTCAAAAAATGTCCTTTTTTATAACTAATTTTGAAAGGATTGAAAAAAAACCTACAAAATTCTTTTTTTTTCTCATTATTTGTCCAATTTTTTGAACACATTTTTTCCAAAACTTTATCTCATCCCATTACATTCTATTCTTCCCTATTTTAACACCAATTTCTATTTTTTATTCAAATTTGAAAGGAATTATGTACTTTTATATGCAAAAGTGTAATATATCCCTCATACGCTCCATTTAATCCTTAAAATTCTACAAATATAGTATAATAGTATTTTTTTGACACTTATATTCTATATATTATTTACATTGGAGCATTCTTCATTCTACTCTTGCATGAAACAAAATTACTATTTATTTTTATTTTCCTACACTACAACACTTAGTTTCTCTTTGTTGCATGTTACATTTATTCTACATTATTATTCTTGGACACTAATACATTATATGCTCTAGTTATATCTAACATTCTATTTCTAACTTATGTTATAATATTTCATTATATATACTAAAACAATTCTTCATACAATTTTTATATAATTTCTATTGACTACAATAAAAATTTCCTATTTGAAAAAATTCTTCTGATTTACTTTGTTCTTAACTTATATTCATTCTTCAAGCACATTATAATTTCTTTACTTGAATATTATTTATCATAATATAACTTTGCAATGTTTTTCTACATATTATTTGTTTTCTTCTTTAATGTTGTAAGTTATGTTACTTTTATTGATCTTTTCTCTTTGAAAAGAATACAAACCTTTTCTTTTTTTTCATTTCTTCCTCTTACAAATATTATTCACTCATTGAATAATATTTGCTCAATTTAGTAGAATTTTTTACTATGCCTAGTTTTACTTAAATGTATGCAAAATAGGCATGCATATAAACACCACACAAATTATTTGGAAAAATGCCACAAAAAATGTGATATAATTTATATAAAACTATGGTAAATGTTGCACTCCATTACAACAATTCATCCAATTAAGAGGTGATGTAATTTATTGATTCACTAAACAAAAATAGATTTTTATTCTTAAAATTATTCTCTAGAACTAGACTCATGGAGTGACCAATTTGAAAATCAATTTGAACATTTCAATCACTTAGATAAAAAATTATCCAAATAATAATTAAGATAGTGTTATGCAACCAATAATATAGAAGCAATAAATCTAGCCTATTAATTTTTCTAAGGTTCCATTCAAGTATAATTTTGAATTCAAGTTTACAAGAAAAATAATTCTATAATAATATTCACAAATAATATCTCCATGTTGATAATTTAAGAAATTCCTTCAACACAATCTATTAATGGATATAGAGAGAACTAAAATATGGGTATACTTGTAGGTTGGAAATATCCTCAAGATGGAACAAAATTAAATTTTGATTATACATTTTGGGGAAATCTTCGGGCTATAGATGTTGACTATTTTCTTCATAATTCTAATAGTTTTAAATTTTAATTAGAGGTTTGAGTAAACTTGGTTTAAAGATGAACACAAATATTAGTAGGAAGATCTCATTGTTAGGTTATAGTTTTTTTGGAAAGTGAAGAGAGTGCTAGTGTGTGATGTATCTCTTTGTGAAGAATAATACATACTTATCATTTATGTTAAGGGGATTTAAATAAAAAATGATTTCTCCACATAAATCTCATGTTAGTGTGTGATGTATCTCTCCATTGAAGATTAATACCTACTTTAATCCTTTTTGTTATGGGGATTTAAAAAAATAAATCTCCATGTAAATCTTGTGTTGATATGATTTGTTAATTTATTTGTCTTGTTGAATTGTGTAATCACATATTTCAATCTTATGATAATCCTTGTTTAAGAAATGAATTCCAAACTTTCATACACTTGTAGTAGTTATTCTTACAATTCTTTCTCCTTATTAATGTACCAAATGTGCTCAATACATGTTCCATATAGAGAACATTAGTAATAGAAAGTCCCACAAATGAACGACTTTAAATTGTAGGATGGATTAAAAAGTTAGTTTATTATTCTATTCTAACATTAACCTAATTTTGATTAGGTTATTTATGCTAGTATATAAGAAATGATATAATGAATTAGTAATAGAAGGTAGTGTCTTTACAAAGGTTGAGGCCCCAATTGGGGTATGTGTTCTTATGAAAAAAAAGCATTGAAGTGGTCCCAAATTTTTTATAATATCATGCATATATGCATTTCTATTGGGGAAAATATTAGAAAATTTCAAGCAAATGCAATTAGCAGCTGTAAAGCCAAATGAATATTAAAAACTTTTAAGAAAATGCAATTTGCAGTTGTAAAGCCCAATTTTACAAAATGAGTTTGTTTAGAAGGCTTTAGAAACTTTCAAACAAATGCAATTGGTAGTTTTAGATCCAAATTTGGTTGAAAAATGGGTTTGTTTAAAAGGCTTTAGAAACTTTCAAGAAAATGCAATTGGTAGTTGTAAATCCAAATTTTAAATAATGGGTATTGTTTTTAAAAGGTTTTAGAAACTTTCAAGCAAATGCAATTCACAACCATGAGCCAAAATGAGAGCTTCAAACATGGTATATTCATTATAAACAATAAGTTTTGTTCTCATAATGTTCCTTCAAGTTTTAGATGAAAATTTTGTTTGGAATTTTCTTTTCATTCAATTTTTTTTTTATTTCACTAGAAAAAATTGATCTCATGGAATCCATTGGAGTTTACAAATTCACAAACAAATGTAATTTTAAATCACTGTGAAAGAATTCCAACTTGATAATGGATGTCCAAGTCAATATTTCAAGTTGAATAAGTTGATATTTCAAGTTGACATGGTGGTCTTGTTGCAAGTTTTCACCATTCCATGTCAATCACGTTCATTGTTCGCCGCTCACAAGCTCTAGGTCAGATAGTTCACTGGCTTGTTTTATTTGACAGTGATAGGGTTTGATTTATAAATGTGCCCTAATTCAACAGGGTTCAGTTGAACATGGGTTCGACCGAACCCATTTAAAATACTATTTCTCTGTTGACTTTTAACTTGTTCGACCGAACCCATAGAGTGGTTCGGCCGAACCATCCTTCCTATTGAAATTTTTAAAAAGTTGATTTTCCTTCCTCTTCTCAACTGTAAACCACTATTGTGGTTTGACCCAATGTGGATTAGATCTAGGTTGTTTGTTTGAAAAATGCACTCTCACTCTAAGGCAACAAAACTTTAGGCTATCTGTTGGGTGAGAAATCCAAGAAGGTGAGACACATACACACACAACCGATATGTAATCGCATACATTCAAGTGGCTAAGTGAAAGTCATGTCCTCATTTGGATTCCAATCAAACCATACCAAAGTTATACCTCTTGATAGCTTTAATAAGGTGCCACAAAAAAAAAATGATTTTTGAGCTTCATGAGAAAAGAAAAACTTTGTATGCTTGGAGCTCATGAACAAACAAGATGGATCTATAGGAATGCAACGTGTGTTATGAAAGGTGGCCATATAACTGAAAATGCAAATACAAAATGTAAAAAACATTCAAAGGAGTCTTTCTTAGTTCATGTAAGGTCTTTAACTTAGGTAACATTTTTCCTAATGTCTCCAAGAGTGGACAAATCAAAGAATAGAAGATTCACAAATTATGGGATGCAGTGTGTTGCATCAAGCCACTAAGAGGAATGTAATATGCCAAGAGAGATCATGATTTTAAAGTAAATCACACCCAATTTCAACCACAAAGTGAAAAATGCATTGTGTGAAATAAGAAGACTGCACCATGAACCATAGAATGCAAAAGAATAATGTCAATGTATGCCCTTACTTTAAAAAAATTGATAAAGACCATATTGTGAGAAATTACTTTAAAGTAGAAAATGATAAATTCTAACAATAAATAAGACATGGAAGCTTAGTTGGAAAGCCCTATTCACAGTCATGTGTTTCCAAATAAAGCTATGTCAGGGTATGTGCAGGATCATCATGGAAAAAACAGGCCCTTAAGTGGCAATAAAATTCAAAAATATCAAAGTTAGGAAACTTGATGTAAAAATTTGAATAAGTTATCTATATTATTTCAAAAATATGTAAGAATAGAATCTGTAGAAAATTGAATGTAGTTTCTAAACCACTAGTTTTTATTTTAAAAAAGAAAAATCTATTTGGTGAAAATTTGAAATTTCAATGCAGTAGTACTTAAATTTTAGGGAAAAAATAAGTAGGTGTCTGTCTAACCACCCTAACCACAATAAAATGATAATATTTTTTTATAGGATTTTAAATATAAGTAGAGGACTCATGTCCCGATGTGATTCATATTTTTTTGAAATTTTTTTCTAAGTAAATAATTAATTATGAATTTTTTATTACAACTTTTTAAAAATATTAAAACTCATATATCTGACCACCTTAACTTGGTCAAAACTTCATGAAATTATTATTATTATTATTTAATCCTATAGTATGAAAACTATAGAATGTGATGCATGTTTCAGATTCAAAAAATGTGACACCATTTGAAAGCTATAGATATTTTTCAATCAACCTATCAATCAAGAATTTAATCATAATTCAAATAGACAATTAATAATAATTATTTATTAAATTCAAAGTAAAGAATAATTTATATTGGTGGAAAGATGGGAATCTCCTTTAAAAACCCTTTTCGTTTCATCAATTTTGGGTTAAAAAAAAGTTGTCAGCCACATGGGCCATCATATCACTTACATATTAGCACTTTTTGGCCCATCATGATCCTGCACATACCCATCATGCAAAAATAAAGGATAAGCGAGAGGTTTCCGCCAAAATTAAAATCCAAACACATGAGGAATCTATGGATTTGGGGTCAGTATGTTCTTGCTACAATGTTTTTAGGGGAGCTCAAAACTGTCATCATTCCCCAAATACACATAGAACTAGAAGAATGACACAAAAAGAGCAAAAATAAAGAAAAACCTTTTGGGTCAAGATGGAAGGGACATGAATGTCTCAATGCCTTGTGTCATCCCCAAAAGGAAAACACAAGAAAAATGAAAAGATAAAGGAAAAGATTTTGGGTCAACATGGAAGACATGAATGTCTCAACACCTTGCATCATCCCCAAAAGGAAAACAAAAGACAAATGAAAAGATAAAAAATAAAAAAGAAAAAATATTTACGACATAGAGAAGAATGAAAGGTAAAAATAGAGGAATGTCACAAAGAGAGATAATCAACCAAAATAGTACATGGGATCACAATATGCACATGCAATTACACAAAAGAAAATGAAATAATGTAAAGCAACTAGTAAGGAACATGCAAGTCAACCTATGAGTAGGTCATCCTCATCCCAATCGTGTTCATCATATATAGAAGGTCTAAAACTAACCAAATGGACAATAGAAAGTGTTGAAATAGGGTCATTACCAAGTTCAACACTCTTCCTAGGAGAATTATCATTTAAGCTCATGGAAGAGGAAAATAATGTATTCAACTCATTATGCACCTCCTTTTCAATTTTAGCAACCTCATCATCATCATCTAAATTAATCACAATGGGAGGTCGAATGATAATGTCTAAAGAAGGGTTCAAATCTTGTTGTGGTTGCATCATAGTATCATTTTGTTTTGGGGAGGGGATAGAATCATCATGCATTGCTTCAATCAAGTTTGGATCTTGAATTTATTTGTTGTTTTCTTCATTTAACATTCGAGCAAGGGCACAAATTCTACACCTACACTCTCTAACACCTCTATTTATTTTAGTTCTATTTTAAAGTTGAAATTTGTGTAGGAGAAAGTTGAACAACCGTAGTTTTCTTTTCTTCCCCAAGGGGAGGAATAGAATGAACCATAGTAGGTTGTTTAGCCACTTTCTCTTTGACTTTGTAAACTTGTTTTATTCTAGGTGGTGTGATGGGACTATTTTCATTGTCTCATGGTCTTTTGTAGGAAGTAGGTGCAGGTTTTGTCTTAAGTTGGTCTTGGTTATTTGAAATTTCTTTAGGATCAATCATGGTTTCATCAAGGATGGTAGGCTCGGTCATGGGTTGAGGCATGTTTGGGAGGGATAATTTTGTTATTTTCTTTGCCTTGAACTTTTGATAAGATTTGAAAAATAAGTCTTCTCATGGTTTGATAGGTTCTATAGGCTCAGGCCAAAATAAATCTAAGGAAAGGTTTCCACGAGAAGAAAAAGGGTTGAAGCAACTATGATGGATAGTGAAAATTTCATCGTCAAAGGGAAAATTTAAGCATTTATGCATGACTAAAGGGATTACATTCATGGAGAGAAGCTATGGGTAGCCTAGATTCAAATGAAATTGGTTCTACTGTGGGATGATGGAGAATGAGATATCTAATGTTTTTGGTCCTATTTGTAAAAGTAAGGTGATCAATCCCATCATAGTGTAGGAAAAATTGTTATACATCTGGATCCATGCTTTTGGTTTATCATATATATCTTGCTAAAGTTCATGAAAAAGTAAGAATTCCTTGGTGATCAAATTCTCTCCACAAATGGAATCTATTAATATCCCATTAGTGGTCTTATCATAGATTTTGCTAGCTATGTAAAGAGGACCATCAGGTGCATGTGTAAGTATATATTGTGAAGTGTAATACCCCTCCTCTTACTGGTAGGATTTAGTATTTTTTTCAATGCGGTTGTTTGTTACTTGTGACGATGATGATATTGTTTGATTTGGTTAGTTAGACGTTAGATGATGCTATTGTTTCATTATGGACATGATTATTTCGTATGACAGTATGATTGGTTATATTGGTTGATTTTCAAAATTATGATAGGATGCAGTGATTTAATAAGATATGTTATGAGATGATTGTTAGTTAGAAATGCTGATTTATTGGTTATATTATAATTGTTAGAATAGGTGTGATGAAGGACAATATGGCATCACTCGTTCACGAGTGCCCTGCTATGTTGCGATTCCTTCTCACAATGCAGTACTTCGATTTAATGCTTTGATGATTATATATATATATGTATGCACATGTACACAACTTCGTTGTATGCATGATTTGCAGGTATAAGTCTCGATTCCACCTGCTTCGGTAGGACAGGGCGAGCGCCAATAACCCAACGGTTAAATGTTGATACAGAGGTGATGATGAAGTCCTCCCGTCCCATGATGTCAGGTTGTCTTGTTGTTTGGTATTGTTTACTTTGTGTAATTGTTGTCATTTGTGTTTTGCGTTATGTGTTATGTCGTATTTTGTCAAGGTAGCATTGTATAAGTTATGATTCATTTTAATGATGAAATAATTATTTATTTCAATGTTAGATTAAATTCTTTTATATATTTAGATGATTTAATTATTTTGGAAATCATATATTGCAATTAAATAATAATTAAATATTAAATATGGCTTAATTATTTTAATCAATTATTTGGTGGTGGATAATTATGAGAATAATTTATTTAAATTAAATATGTAATGTGAGGAGCAAGAAAAGTTGCAAAAACATAAATTAAAGGAATAAAACAAATAAAAGAATAAAAAGACTGTGTGAGCCAATAGGAATAGAGATCTGGGAAAAAGCTAGCTTTTAAAGAATTGATTTTATTTTAATGTTGATTTTTGAGAGTTTTTGAGGAAATAGGAATATATTTTTATATTATTATGAATTTTAGAGGTTCAGACACACACACAGAAGATCAGAAAGTTGAAGTTGCTCAAGTCATTGTTGAGGTATTTTGAATCTGAAGAGATTAGTTTTGAATCTTTTGCTATTATCTGAGGAGAGCTTTAGGATGGAAATTTGTCTTCAATCTGTTGCTAGTGTTGTCTCGGGGAGTTCGTTCTGGGCTAAGAATTGGAATCGAGTTCGAGGGCATCAGAGTCAAGCAGGCATCTTCAGATTTGCAGTGGACTCTAGGTTCCTCTCGTAGTCTTCTTCTCGTACCCTTTCTTTTATCTATTTGCTTCAGAAAAGAAAAATAAACCTTATTAAAAAAAAATAATGGTTTTTTGTGAATATAGAAAACTTCTGTTGAACTGAAAACTAGGGCAAGTTATTAGACTGGAAACAAAGAAAAAAAATCATAGTTACTATACGATACAAATTCTTGTCAAATCTAAAACCTTTACCTTTTGAAATATTCAGTTTATCAATATGAGGATTTTGAAAAGATAAGTTTTGTAGAGAATAATAAATTTGAAGTTTTATTAATATATTTATATATATTTGGATCTATGTTATTTCTCTGTATTTTCCTCTGTTTTCTTAACAGTTATGAAAATCTGTTTCTCTGTATTTCTGTCTCTGTTTTAAATATATATGAGAATAATATATATATATATCTATATTAATATATACTATTTATATAAACATATTATTTTATTTTTTATTTTATACCTATGTTAAAATCAAAATTTTGTTCAGGCCAAATCAATGGCCGTACCCTTGCACGACACAGAATTGAAGTTATAAATTAAAAATAAAAATAAAAATAAAATAATGAATTAAATGAAAATCACGAAATGGCAATTTCGCATTTTGATGTTATTAAAAATAAAATAATAAATAAATAAAAGTAAATTCTTATAAAAGTTTTATTTATTTTATATAATATGGGGGACGGCACTGGGCCGTACCCCAGTACCTGTGCAGTCCTTTGGACTGCGCACAACAGTCGATATGACTGCTACGCGTAGCAGTCATATTGACTGTTGTGCACAGTACCTGGTACTGCGCAGGCCGACAGGCTAGCATGTGCCATTTATTTTATTTGCTTTGTTTTTTTATTATTATTATTTAAAATTCGGCCCTTATATTTAAACATGTATATATTTATTAATGTATGTTTTTTTAATGTGTTTGTTTTTATATAAAGTTAATAATATATTTTTATATATTAATTTTATATTTAGTGTATACTCATGATTTGGGTATAAGTATATTCAATTTTGGTTATATATAAAAGTTTGACAATTATTAGAAAGAAAATGTTAATAGAATTATATTTTATCGATATATATATATATATATAGTATATATATTTGGAATACATTGTATTTATTAATTTGGATAAATTGTAAGTTTAAATAAATTGTAATTATTAATTTAGATAGTTTGTAAGGGTAGAATTTATTGAGTGGGTTGTATTTGAGAAAATTATAAAGTCGGGTTTTTGGATTATTAAGTGAAACAAATTATATATACTAGTGAATTTGTTATTGTATGTTTTTACTTCAATGGCTTCTTGAGTTTCTTTAGTCGAAGGTTTTAATGTACTTTTAGATAATTGTCGGATGTCTTTTGTTAAGAATTAAATATTTTGACGTAGGGTTATTAACTTCTTGTGCTTTCTATATATTGTTTTAAGGTTGGAGTGTTTTGTATTATTGAGTTAATCGTTACTTTAAGTTATGAATTTACGTGATCTGGTTATCGTTTTCAATTTAATTGTTGTAACTTTACTCTTCAATGAGGGAACCTATTGTTGATTTGGTAATCCTTGTTCTAGAGGCTTGTTATGTTATGATGTTTTCTCGGCTTGGTTATGATATTGGAGTTAGTAGTTTTATGTTAGGAAGGGTTGAACGGTTTGTTAAGATTTTTGGTTTTGAGATATCGCGAGAGGGTTAATGCCTCGCATGAACTTGTTGTGAGTATTATGTTTTATATGTTTTAGTTCAACCCTTGCCTAGTTTTGATTTATGTTAGGGGTCGTAGGGAGAGTGGCTCTTCATGGGCGCCGGCGCCTCAGAAGGAGGAAGTGCCAGGGGAACCCACGTAAGAGTAGTTAAACAAGTGATAACCTAAAAAATAGAATTTAGGGGGATGGGTAGTAAAACATACAAGATAATTAAAACTGGATTCCTCGTCTATGCATTAGGGCTACCGTAGACTAGTGATAGACTGAGTAGGCCGTGGTTGGCAAAGTCGTAGTCTCGTCTTCATGAGAGACTATCGGCTCCGCATTAGCTACCCTATGGTGCCGGTGCCTCAATTAGGAGGAAGGGCCAGGGGATCCATAGATGGGTGTCGGCGCCTCAGTTGGAGGAAGTGCCAGGGGATCCCATGAGAGCCATGCGATGACACTCTCCACTAGACGTCCTTGTTCTTGTTTCTTGTCACCTTTGGATATGGTTATATTTATGTTATTTTTGAGGGTTAGGTAATCCATAGATGGGTGTCAGCACCTCAGTCGGAGGAAGTGCTAGGGGATCCCATGAAGCTATGTGATGGCCCTCTCCACGTGACACCCTTGTGCTTTGCTTGTAGTTGCTTCTGGATATTGTAATCTCTTTGTGTGTTCTGATTTTGGGGCTAGGGGATCCATAGTTGGGTGCCGGCGCCTTGGTTGGAGGAAGTTCCAGGGGATCCCATGAGAGCTATGCAATGATCCTCCCCACTTGACATTCATTTGACTTGTTTCTTGTTGCCTATGGAATTGTGTATTGAATGGTTGTTTTAGATTTATTATGGAATCATGTTCTTTATTCGTTTCAGATTTGTTTGGAAGTGTATTTTTGGATGTTGTCTCGGTTCTTATGGATATTGTATCTTTTGATGCTTTTGATTCTTGTGAATTTGTCTCATGATTGCTAATTGGTGATACTTCATGTATTGTGATGAGTTTCTTAAGTTTCAACTTGTTATGTGAATTGTAAACATTGATGGTTGTTCATTGTATGCTTTGAGTTATACTTGTTTTGTATCATGTTGTTGTGGAGTTGGTTTGACATTCATGGTCAGGTTCACTTCCTCACCACCTCTGAGCATGAGGGGTGAGTTACTTGTAATTCACATGGTTGGGTGGAACGTGCTCTGCACCCATTGGGTTCCCCATCAACGTCCTGTCCTCTCAGCTTTCCGCAGTGGAGTTGTACCAGTGATCACTTGTATTTCATATTTCATTGTTCTTGTAACAATCCCACATGTTGGGAAATTCAATGTAATTCATTTGTCCAAAGATTGTAATGTAATATTAAGACAATGATGTAATAGTTAGGATCATTTGTAACTCTATTAAGAGATTTATCATGGATATAATTATGCGATGTTTATTATTCTCGCACTATGGTTATTGGATGTATCCTTATCCTTGGTTATCATTATAAATGGTACTGTTGTAATCTTAATGTTATGTAATATGCTATGTGGTTATGGTTTAATGTTATTGCATGTTTAATTTAAATGTTTAAAAAAAAAAATTATTCGCATTGTGTGTGTTCTCTGGGGTTTGCACGGCGGGCATTACATGAAGAGATGTAATGCCTTGTCTTATAACCTAAACAATGATGAATTGACTACGATAGTGTAATAAATTTTTTTTTAAAAGTGTAAACATCAATTTTATTAATGCAAACATTCCCTAAGATACGCGACGACACACTACTTGAAAATCCCATAGACATTGACAAAAGTAATTAACATAGCATGTGTTTAATTCTCATAAACTTAAGAGCATACATTGAATAACAATTAAATTACATCATTAAATATATGGGTATGTGCAGGATCATCATGGAAAAAACAAGCCCTTAAGTGGAAAATTTTTTAGAAAAATCAGAGTTAGGCAACTTGACGTAAAAATTTGAATAAGTTATCTATATTATTTCAAAAATATGTAAGAATAGAATATGTGGAAAATTGAATTTAGTTTCTAAACTACTAGGTTTATTTAAAAAAAAAATCTATTTGGTGAAAATTTCAAATTTCAATGCAATAGTACTTAAATTTCGGGAAAAAATAAGAAGTAGGTGTCCTGCACCACCCTAACCACAATAAAATGAAAATATTTTCTTACAATATTTTAGATATAAATAGAGGACTCATGTCCGGATGTGATGCATATTTTTGTAATTTTTTCCCAAGTAAATAACTAATTATGATTTTTATTACTTAATTTTAAAAATATAAAAAACTCAGATGTCTAACCACCTTAACTTGGTCAAAAATTCATGAAATTCATTTTTCTTTTAATCCTATAGTATGCAAAGCATAGAATGTGATGCATGTTTTGGATTTAAAAATGTGATACCATTTGAAAAACATAGATGTTTTTCAATCAGCCCATCAATTAGGACTTTAGTCAGTAATTCAAATAGAAAATGAATAATAATTATTTATTAAATTCAAAGTATAGCATAATTTATATTGGTGGAAAGCTAAGAATCTCCTTTAAAAAACCTTTTCATTTCATCAATTCTAGGTAAAAAAAAAAGTTGTCAGCCACATACCCCACAAATACCCATCATATCGCCACTTTTTGGCCCATCATGATCCTACACATACCCATATATAGAACAAATAAGATCCTTTCTTACATTGCATTTGAAATAACATTTACAATACTCATTTTCCAAATGAGGTAGGTCATATAAAATTACAATTACATATTACAAAAGTTCACCTCGTTAACAATAGAGGAGTAATACATATATAAAATTTCTACTGAAACAAATAAGAAAGTACATTTTTCGCTCACGAGCTCTCCATCCAAGAAGTACTCATTGCCATGAACAAGAATTGGGGACTCAACGGAGTAAGGTGCACGTTCCATCAAACCATGTGGTACCCGTAGGTCCACCCCCATGCTAGGAGATAGTAAAAAGGTTCCCTAGACATAGCCTACAAACCCTAGACACATATCAAAATCAAAGACAAAACTATATAGTACAAACATAACTTAATGGTTACATTGCTTCCAGAATTGAAAGATCAAATATACTAGATTCAAAAGAATACTATTATTATACGTGGAGTGTCATCACAATGTTTCATAGGTTACCCAGGTGTTTCTTCCTAGGTTCCGACCCCCATCTTGGGTTACCCTAATAACCTTTTAAGAAACCCAGCCCCACATGCAATCTATTGCAGAATTGATTATCTTTTAAAATAACAAGATATCGACTTTGCCATTCTAGGCCTTCTCGACTCATTCTCAAGTTTGTACTAGCCCTTGAGTCCATGAGTGAGGCTTATTAATCTAGTTAAAGGTTTTAAACTACCTAATGTGTTGTTTTAATTTTCACTGAGGATGATCCCATAATAGTGGTTTACAATTTTTGGCCAAACTGGACACTAAAATTATTATTTTTAACTAAATCTTCACATTCGGTCACCTATAGCAGCTAAACTGTGAGGAATTTGAAGATGGTGCAAACTAGAGTCTCATAAAATTTTGTTTGTAGATTCTAAAAATATTTTTTTCAAAATTTTCAGAATCAAATTGTACTTCTTTTTCCATCTCCCATGAAAATAGATTTTGTTCAGAAAACAACATTTTTAAAAAGTGACGCACATCATATAACGCATAACTTTTTTTCCACGAAGGATAAAATTCTAATTCTTTCAAATTTAGATTTTTAACTTTGATATCTGGTGCTTCCACTTGGTTAGATAGTTTTTTATTGAATATTTTTTCCTTAATCAAGTTTTAAAGTCAAACGAATTACAATTCAGACATAGCACGACTGTATAACACGTAACTTTTTTTGTATATGTCAAAATTTTATTTTATTTTTTTGTTGGATCAAGGACTTCAATAGCTGGTGCACTCATATTTTTCAAATTTTTTTTGATAATCTTCTATTTTTCCACATGTGAAGAACAAAGAAATTCATTTTCGATGAAAAACCTATGTTTAATAAAACTTAAAAAATAAATACATAACAAAACCAAAACATATTAAAATTATATTCATTGGATAGCTTGTTCTGAGGAATACCATAATCATTTGAAATAAATTTTAAATGAGTTCATTTGATCCCCTAAAATCTAAATCTAAAGTGATTTTTTATCAGCATTTTGATAGGTGTAAAGGAGATGCATTTATAGGTATGGTTTAAAACTAGCGAGGTTCTATCCAAGGGGGTTTGAACTAAGGTGATTTGATCAAACCCTCTTCAATTGGAATCCTTAAAATGGAACTTTTTAAGTCTTAAGTCATTATATTTTCTAAAAATATGTGATTTCAGCTAAAATTCGTTCCTCTCAGGAATTGTAAACCAGTATTATGATAGCACCGCTGATTAACTAACTCTACATGAGTTATCCAAGCACCACTTTGAGTGTTGGCCCTCATAAAGAGCCACTCCCCTAAAAATAACACAAGGAAACTAAGTCCACCATCTAAGGGTAGACAAGATGCACATAAACTAGCATCAAATACCAATCATATAACAATGTACATCACAGCCTGTTCATAGAACCAAGTGTCTAAACACCAAAACAGAATCATGTGCACTACCCTATTTTATTCAAAATATGAAACCATCATAAAAATATTTCAAGAAATTACATCTAGAAGACTTGAAATCTCATATAACCCCAATTTTCCCAACAAGAATATAAAACAACTTAAAGAAAATTTAGACACAATAAAAATCTAATATTAGGATTTACTAAATCCAATCAAATCCATTTCTTTTAGCATGAAAATCAAACAAAGTGATTTTAGTTCTTTTCTCAAACAATAAAAGAAATTGAATTATTTAATCTAATTCTGATTTTCTCTTTCAATCTTATTGTTTTAAAAATAGTTAAACTCATACTTTACATGCATCTAATTTTTAAAAAGAGATCTTATTTTAATACTAAAATTATTTTCTCAATAATACAATATATATATATATAATTTAATTTTAGAAATTTGAAATTCACTTATATCAAAGTAAATCAAAAGTTATAAGTGAAACATGTGAAATTCAAACAAATCACATATAATACAAATATCTTGAAAGAGGCGA
Source organism: Sequoia sempervirens (assembly GCA_007258455.2). Classification (NCBI taxonomy): domain Eukaryota; kingdom Viridiplantae; phylum Streptophyta; class Pinopsida; order Cupressales; family Cupressaceae; genus Sequoia; species Sequoia sempervirens. Next base: position 1,112,605,714 of record VDFB02271358.1, on the reverse strand, counting down.
GAAAATTTTAGGGCATTCCATAGATATACACAGTCACCGATTGTGTATGGCTGTCACACACAGCCTACCCCATATGGGGTAGCGGCTGTGTTGGCAGTCGTTGCTACCTATGAGGGTAGCGCCAACTACCTCCACAACCGTTTCCCTACATGGGGGTGGCTATGGGGTAGCCCGTGTGGCCCCCCAATATAAAACCAACATTTTTTTATTTTAACATTATTTCTCTAAAATTTGAAACCCTGTGATTTAAATCACATACGAATTTTCAATATAAAGAATATAAAATTTCATAGAGCATTTTCACAATGAAATTACATATATATATATTTGTATAAGTATATGTATATATATTATTTATATACATACATATATATATATATATATAGAAATATATATAGATTTAATCAACAAATAAGAATATAATAATCAGACAAATATTCTGATAGAGTTTTCTACAGGAAATTGGGAAAACCATTAATTAAATACAAATTTTGTCAAAGATCTTCAATTTCAACAACAGAGGATTTTCAATTCAATAACAGAGGGTTTCCAATTCAAATCTTCTAAATCTTTTTTATAGTCATCACAAATATTTCTTTTCCCCAAATTTAACACCAAATTTAATAAAGAATTTTATTTATAAATAAACGGAGATTTCTTCTGTCTCCTTTCAAGAATCTTCTATTGTTTAATAAAGCCTTTTGTGTTGTTCTCTGATTTTTCTATTAAAATTTGTTTCAAAATTAACACAAAGAAATAACAAATTTCTATAGAATATTTTAACAAAATCCACTAAGAGGAACAAAAGCTTCAAACACAATAATTTCCTCTACAGACAATCTTTTATTAAACAAATTTTAACAAAACTTCTACAAAATTAATTATTTATACAAGAAAACTTTTCAAAAGACAATAAACTAAATAAATAGGAAAGAACCTGTATTCCTGTAGCTTGAAAAATTGATTGTTGAGGAAAAGCTTTGCCTGCTGTGTGCAAGTTCCAAAGCCCTTTCAAATCTCCTCTTTCCAAAAGATTGCAAATTACTGAACAAATATGTATCCGAGAACTTCTTCCAGAGATTTTAAATCAAAACCCAAAAGAAATCACAAAATTTTACAATTTCTTTAGCAAAACTTTGTTTTCTTTCTTTTCTCATGAAGTGTTTTCTTGTTTTTCCTAGATTTGGCAATATTCTTTCCTGAGAAAATCCTTAAGAATATTTTTGCATTTAATTCAACTAACACACATGGCAAAGAAGAAAAATATCTTCTAACAAACTCACAGATACTTTCTTCTCTCAATTATTAAGAATTCAATTTATTTTAAAGAATTAAAGAATTCAAAAATCAATTTCCTTTTCATTTTAATTCATATTTAAAATTTCATTTCACAAAAAAACATTTAAAGGATATTTAATCTATTATCTCAAATAAAACTAAGTTTAATTAATTAATTTAATAAAATAACTTTAATCACGATGATTAAATTATTTAACCAAATAAACTAATTTAATTAATTAAATAAAATATAAAGCTTTTATCTACAATATTTAAAATTAATTTAAATAAGCATTAAATTAAAAGAAACATTAATCTAACATGAAATTCACAAAATAAATCCCTCCATAAAAAATAATCAAGACAGACACAGACAAAACAACTAAAAATTACCAGACCTAAACTGACGACATACTATGACTGGGTTTGAGACTAGACTAGAAAAAACCTCGTTACTATCTCCCAATCAACATTACCATTGATTATGGAAACACTCAGACCTATGAAACTAGGTGGAGTCAGTGTCATGTACCTGCAATACTGTAATAAGACAAATAACATATATATAGATATATAATCCATGATTCAAACACACCGTGAGGAGAATATCGCGGAAATCATAGGGTAGTCGCATGCGAGTGATGCAACTCCGTTCTCCTCACCAATATAATATCACAAAAAACTAACAAAATAAACATCAATTAATATACCATAAGCATATAAATAGTAGTAACATTTGAAGTAAACATCATTGCTAACATAAAGCATGCAAAAAATAATTACCACCATACAATGTATCTTCATATCACAAAATAAATCCACCATCACTCTAATGTCAATGATCAATACATCAAAACAAAGTACCAAGGTCTATCAAAGTTAAAACATACTAACATAAAACATAAGCAAAATGGAGGGGTACTACAAGAGAAAGCAATCTCAAGAGGCCTTTTAGTTCAACCCTTATGATGTTGAGTTTTTATCAATGCAACCAAACCATCGATAGGATTTTGTTCTTGTTGTTCAGTATCCATAGGACTTTGTTGAATTGTATCTATATTTTCATCATCCATGTCAACATTTATTACATCAGTCTTTGTAGTTTCACTAGCTTTAACAAATGAAATGTTGTGTTTCAGAATGTGGTTGCTAAATATTTATAATTTTTGGTTAGGAGGGCCAACAAACTTATTTCCTTGATCATTAACACCTCCAATAGAAAGATGATCGGAATAAATGAGGTTTTACACAAGATGTATAAGATGCTTATATTATTCTGTATCATGTTCATTTTGTTGGTGATAATTTCAATAAGCATTTGATCTAAAGTTTAGAGGTAGAGACTTATTAGGATTGGGTTTTTTGATGGATGAAAGGTAATCATTTTTTTTCTGAAAGTTGGGACATTGTGTTATGAAGGGTATCAGGTAGGGGAGTGAATTTTCTTTTCAAGTCCTCACAACTACAGGGTATCATGTTCTTAACAATAGATACTTCATTATTGACATTGTGAGTTGTTTGTTGAGGGGTATTGATTTGAAGGAAAAGCTTTGTTATATTTTATAAAAGGTTGGGAATTGTTTTAGTTTGTAGATTCAGACTTCTCAGTATGGCTAGAGGTGGATTTTGTATCTCGACTACTAACTGAGTTTTGATAATCATGGAGGGTAGTACACAAGTCCATGAAGGAGGGGAATATCATCATGGTAAGTTTATCTTGTATCTTGCTTTGCAAATTTTCTATGAACTTATTTTGAAGGTGAGGATCAAGAACCTTGACATCGATTTGCGAATAAAGCATTTGATATCATGAGATAAAGTTAGTTATCTTCTTCTTTTTTCTTACATCTCATCAAATTGTCCAAGGTCATTTTAGGGGTCATATGCACTTGGAAGTGGTTGAAAAATGCCTCAACAAGCTCATTGAATGAATGAATTGAGTTGTTTTGTAAAGAAGAAAACCACTCCAAGGTAGTATCCTTCAAAGACCTAGGAAAAATTTTAGCCAAGATTTTAACATCAAGGACAAAGTAACTACATCAGGTGGTATAAGCATTAACATGGTAAGAAGGATCTCCCTTTCCTCCATATTTCTCAAATATAGGCACCTCTACACCTTGTGGAATTGATGTTCACAATATCTCCATGGATAATGGATTGCTTTTGACATGATATGCAGGTGGGCCATTTTGATTTTGGTTGATGGTGGAATTTTTTTTTAAAGGGATGAAATGGTTTGGAAGAGTTGATTTATGAGAGGGTCATTGCTTGTGCTATGAGATGGAGGTGAAAAAGGTGGAGGGGTGTATGTGTTTGAGGGACAAGTGAATGAAATGCTTATAGGTGGTAAAGTCATAAGAGATATGATGTTTGATGCCACAAAGGTACTAGGGATGTTAGTAGAAATACCCAAGGAAGGAACACATTACTAGTCAGTTGCATTGTTGTTGTGACTTGAGGGTTGGTATAGGTAGGAATAGAGGAAATTGTTATGGGGGGAGGAATTTGAATTCCTCCTTGACTTGTGACATTGCTTGTAGGTAAAGGACAACTAGTGGTTGATGTGGGGTGTTTTCCAAAGATTTGAACTATGTTTTTCACAAGGTCAATTCCATCTTCATTTTCAAGCATGCGGTGAATGTTATCTATAGTAGGTATGTCAATAGTTGAAATGTTGTCATTTTGCAATTGATGTTGTAGGTTTGCTAAATATTCATGAATTTTAATTATTTTTGCTTGTGGAACACTATCAAACCTTGTTTCAGCATACATCACACTACTTGAAGGCAAGGAGTTGTTAAGGCTACGGTCCATACCTAGTGTACTAGTGTCAATACTAAAAGTGAAAGAGCTAGACAACCAAAGATCCAGGATGATTGTGCTATCATGAGATGAAATGAGTCTCAAACTTCATCTCAATATAGTATTAGCAATAGGATAACAAATATTCATGTAATGGATACTAAATACAAGATGAATGCAAATTTAATATAAGCTAAGAATAATGAAATAATTATAATTTTGTACACTATGATAGAAAGCTATAAACAACAAACAAGAGCACAAAAATAGAGCTTTGGATTTTGAAAAATGTAGTGCACAATCTACACTAGGAATAATTCTCCTAGAGGGGTGTATGAGTCCTGGGCAATGAGGGTTTTTTCTAGAATTTTCAAAAAAATTCAATTGGTTTTTATGCGTTTTATGTTGTATTATCTATATCCTAAGTGAAAATACAAACTTTTTATGAATTTCAATGATTTGAGATGCAAAAATGCAACCTATATGCACTCTCACTAATGCAAAATTAGAAACCCTATATTTCCAATTAACTAATGCAAACCCTAATGCAACCTTAATGCAAGATAGACCTAGGATAATGATGCACTCCAAATCAAAATTATTGTAAGGAAAGCTAAGTACAGAAGCAACTCTCCTAACGTCAAAACCTTAGGGAAGAATGCAGAGATACCTTTAAATTTTACAATTACAATCCAATTAAGATGCACTTGAAAGAGATAAAAAAAGTAGAGAATTAAACATACACATATGAACACCAGACTTACGTGGGAAAACCCTTACAGGAGAAAAACCCACCACACCGAGAGAAGTCACTTTGTATTACAGTAATGGAGATTACATATAGAGATCAGAATTATCTTTCTCATGTCAAATTACAATAGTTTTCACAATGACCAACCTTGTATAGAAGAATCCAGTTAAAATTTAATCATAATACAATTCAAATTGATCACCTTTCGAACTATTCACCCAACCATCAAACTGATCCTTCTCACCAGACTACTTCTGCAATCTTTGAGTATATCCATGACACCCCTTTCTATTGAACTTCCTCTCAGTAATGGCCACAACAGTCCAACTACTAGCGGTTCCCATTCAGCTTTTCTAATTGGCCAAATACAAGCCACGTAGGATAGTCTTCACTCAGTCAAAGCGTTCAACCTATGTTGGCATGTCGGTGAGACACTAACCGTGTCTCCCCGATGCCACAAACCCGACATTAGATATTTCCAAGATTCCTTACTATCGGCAAGAGGTTACACTGAGTCCAGAAAGCTATCGCTAAGACTTCGCCTTGTTTCCAAGACCTCATACCGATGATCATCACTTGTATCACTATCGCCATGACTTATCGCTATCGGTGAGACATCATACCGAAGCTCCAAAGTCACATAGACAATAGAATTCCCATCAACAAGACTATCATCCTTCGTTGAGAGATCATACCAAGCCTTTATGTTATATCGAAACATCCAATAGTCGAAAAGACTTACCGCTATCGATGAGACATTACTCCGAAGTTTTCAAGTCACACTGTAATGTTCCACCATCAGAAAGACTTCATACCGAAGCCTCCAAGTTACCTCGATGACTCCAAATGAATACCTATCAGCAAGACATCTCCATATCGACAAGACTTCATACTGAAGCATATGAGTTACTCTGATGACCACATGTGTAACACCCTGTTGGTGAGACATACCATCTCGATAAGACTTCATACCGAGATAAGCCTTTCAGCCAAGTGTCTCCTCGACACTACTTCTCACTCAGAGTCTCCCTGATATATGATAAGAGTGGCATGTCGGCCAGAGATCTCTACTCGACAGAGGGTTATAGTGATTGCCACAAGTCACAGTGACAAGTCCACTCGGCAATACTGAAACAAGGTCTCAATGACTAGAACTGTTCAACAAGGTTTCAACTACTAGTTGGCTAGACACAAAGCATGTCACATCGACTTGGCTCTCTTAGAGGTTTCATCCTGTGGGATTGAGGCACATATTTCCAACAATCTCCCACTTGACAAAGATCACATAGGCACCTCTAGAGCACAACAAAACTACTGAAATTCATGGGCACTGAGGCCCATTGAATTGGCACACTAGCTGAACTTGTCTGTGCTCACTGGCTTCATCAATGCATCAGCAACATTCTCTAGAGTATCAACTTTTTCCGAAATGACCTTTCCATCCTCCAGCATATCTCGTACAAAGTGGTATTGTACATCTATATGTTTTGTCTTGGCATGGAAAGTAGGATTCTTTGCCAAATAGATAACACTCTGACTGTCACATAAAATAGTTATTTTCCCTGCATCAAAACCAATGTTAGAACACAAACATTTTAACCAAACTACTTCTTTACAAGCATGTGTAGCTGCCATGTATTCAACCTCTGTAGTGGAAAAAGTGACTATAACCTACTACTTACTCATCCAACTCACTGTACCACCATTCAACATGAAAGTATATCCACTAGTGGATCTTCTGCTGTCAATGTCCCCTGCCTAATCAGAATCCACATAGCCTCAAATGTTGAGAGTCCTCTATGATTCAACCAAGTTCCCATGGTAACACAAAGCATATTCTGAAGTTCCCTTCAAATATCTGAATACTCTTTTCACCACATCCCAATGTGTCCTTCCAGGATTAGCCATAAACCGACTAAGTACTCCCACTCCTTGGGAAATGTCTTGCCTCATACAGACCATTGCATACATAAGACTTCCAACCACACTAGCATAGGGTACACTGGTCATGTCCTCCATCTCAATAGGATATTTTGGATAGTCTTCAACATATAGCTTCGTTCCATGCAAAACTGGAACAACTAGCTGCTTGCAATCATTCATGCAAAATCTCTCTAGAACAGTCTTGATATACCTACTCTAACTGAGCCAAAGTTTTCTACTATTCCTATCCTTGGTTATCTCCATCCCCAGAATATACCTTGCTGCACCAAGATCTTTCATTTCAAACTTAGTAGACAATTGAGACTTAAGATAATAAGTCATCAACTTACTATTGCCAATGAACAACATATCATCAACATAGCGAGCAATAATAAGAACTTGACCACTTTCAGCTTTGTAATACATAGAATGATCAGATTTTGATCTTACAAATCCCAAAGATAATACAAAAGTATCAAATTTTTGGTACCACATTCTAGGTGACTACTTTAAGCCATACAAAGACATTTTTAACTTGCATACCATTTTCTCTTTACCTTTCTCCACAAAGTGCTCAGGCTAGGACATATAAATCTCTTCTTCAAGATCACCATGAAGAAATGTTGTCTTCACATCCATCTGTTCGACCTCTAAGTCATACGCTACTACAAGTGATGAAAGAAATCTGATAAATGTCAGCTTAGCTACAGGAGAAAAAATTTCCCCATAATCAATTCCCTCTACCTAGGAATAACCTTTTGCAACCAACCTCGCCTTGTATTTTTCCACACTACCATCCAGGCCTATTTTCTTTTAAATACCCATTTGTATCCCACAACTTTTCTACCTTTAGGCAAGGGCATCAAACTCCAAGTATCATTCTTTTCTAATCATGCCATTTCTTCATTCATGGCTTCCAACCAAGAGTTTGAATCAGACATTCTAAATGCCTCTTTCACAGTCCTAGGTTCATCAGTGCTAGAAATTAAAGCATAGGCACAAGTAGAAGATATCAAATAAAACCCATACCTATCAGGTTTCTTTCTTTCATGAGTTGATCTCCTCACTTGCTGAGGCTGAGGTTCTTCTTCTTCTTCAGAACTTTTAGAGCTACTTGAGCTCTCCTTAGTTTCAGGTACATTTTGAAATTTCAATTCCTCTTTTTCTGGTGTTGGAGGAACTTCAACTACATCCCTTTTGTTTTTTGATTTTGTCTCTGATTGCAGATCCAAGGTAGAAGGCTTCATCTCATGAAAGATAACACTTCTTCTGTACAAAACCTTCTTTGTATCAGGATTCCAAAGCTTGTATCCTTTTATGCCAGCACTATAACCAATAAAAATACATTTTACAGCCTTGTTCTCCAATTTAGATCTTTTCTCATATGTCACATATTCATATGCCTCACAGCTAAAAACATGAATATGTCTTAAAGAGGGCTTCTTACCAGACCACGCTTCCAAAGGTGTTTTCTCAACAAGAGTAGAATTTGGAAAATGTTTTATCAAGTAACATGTTGTAGCAACTACCTCAGCCCAAAACTTCTCCTCCAAGCCAACACTACTCAGCATACTTTGTTCTCTCTCCATCAATGTCCTATTGAACCTTTTTGCAACTCCATTTTATTGTGGAGTATAAGGTGTAGTCTTATGTCTTTTAATCCCATGGTCTTTACAATACCTTTCGAAATCATCAGAACAAAATTCACCTCCATTATCAGTCCTTAAACATTTTATTTTTCTTCTAGTATGATTTTCTACAAGGTTGTTAAATTCCTTAAACCGACTGAACACTTATGATTTACTTTTCAAAAAATAAACAAATGTTTGTCTCGAATAATCATCAATGAACGATACATAGTACCTTGAATTAGACAAAGAAGGAACATTCACTAGACTAAAAACATCAGAATGAATGTAATCAAGCAAACCCAAAGATTTGTGAGGACTGGAATAAAATGAAACATGAATCACTTGCCAAATACAACTTTCTACCATCATGTTTTGCATCACTTTGAGAAGAATCATTGTTGGAAGAATTCTTCTTCTTCTTTTTCTCCTCTCTGCAATCCTTTCAGACATGACTAGGTTTCCCACAGTTCTAGCACTTCACCTTGGACTTCTTGCCAGGAGACTTTGATCTCCCCTCTGATTTCGATTTGAACTTCTTGTCCTTCTTCTTGCCTTTCTCTTTCAACCTTCCTCTAATAGCAAGGGCCTCCTTCGCCATCTCAAAAGATTTCCTTCTCATGTCTTCTAATAACAAGGATGCAACAACATCTTCCATCTTGAAATTGGATGTTATACTCCCAATAGCCATCACCAAGTGATCCCAAGAGTCTGGCAAAGAACACAATAAAAGCATACAACAATCCTCTTCATCAATCTTCACACCAACAAATGTTAACTGTGCAATCAACATGTTGAATGTGTTCAAATTATCAACTACAGACCCTCCTTCCTGCATTCTCAAAGTGTACAGCTTCTTCCTCAGGAACAGTTTATTCACCAAGGACTTCCCTTGATAAACAAATGACAATCTCTTCCACAAGGAAGATGCAGTCTTCTCTTCATGCACAATCAAAAGAATGAAATATTTGAAACAGAGCCTTATCAGCCACTTAGACTTTCTATCTGTAAGGTACCAATCTTATTGCTTCATGTTTGTAGGCTTCGTTCCAGACACATCAATCCAAAGATCACTATCCACTAACATGTCTTCCATTTTGAGTTTCCACAACTCAAAATTGCTGCCATTGAATTTCTCTATTTCAATCTTTCCTGACATGCTTTTCATCTCAATCTGTAATCCAAATTACCAAACTTCTACAAGACTCCCACTGAACAGAAATGATATAAAAAACCCAACATACCCATAAGGATAACACAACTGGCTAGGCTCTGATACCACTTGTAAGGAAAGCTAAGTGCGGAAGGAACTCTCCTAACGTAAAAACTTCAAGGAAGAATGCAGAGATACCTCTAAATTTTACAATTACAGTCTAATTAAGATGCACTTGAAAGAGAACAAAAGTAGAGAATTAAACATACACATATGAACACTAGACTTATGTGGGAAAACCATTATGGGAGAAAAACCCACCACACCAAGAGAAGTCACTTTGTATTACAGTAATGGAGATTACATACATAGATCAGACTTATCTTTCTGATGTCAAATTACAACATTTTTCACAATGACCAACCTTGTATAGAAGATTCTAGTTACAATATAATCATAATAGAATTCACACTGATCACCTTTCAAACTATTCACCCAACCATCGAATTGATCCTTCTCACTAGACTACTTCTGCAATCTCTGAGTATATCCATGATGCCCCTGTCTATCAAACTTCTTCTCAGTAATGGCCACAATAGTCCAACTACGAGCAGTTCCCATTTGGATTTTCTGATTGGTCGAATACAAGCAACGTAGGATAGTCTTCACTCGGTCAAAGCGTTCAACCTATGTTGGCATGTTGGTGAGACACTAACCGTGTCTCCTTGATTCCACAAACCTAGCATTAGATATCACCAAGAGTCCTTACTATCGGCAAGAGGTTACACTGAGTCCAAAAAGCTATCCCTAAGAATTCACCTTGTCACCAAGACCTCATACCGATGATCATCACTTGTATCGCTATTGGTGAGACATCATACTGAAGCTCCAAATTCACACAGACAATAGAATTCCCATCGGCAAGACTATTGTCCTTCGCTGAGAGATCATACCAAGCCTTTATGTTATTTCGAAACATCCAACAATCAACAAGACTTACTGCTATCACTGAGACGTTACTCCAAAGTCTTTAAGTCACACCACAAGGTTCCACCATCAGTGAGACTTCGTTCGTCAGTAAGACTTCATACCAAAGCCTCTAGGTTACCCCGATGAGTCCAAATGAATACCTATTGGTGAGACATCTCCATATCGACAAGACTTCATACCAAAGCATATGAGTTACTCGGATGACCACATGTGTAACACCCTATCCCCGACATCGATTGTGGCCCAAAGTCTCCTTAATATATAATAAGAGTGGCCTATCGGCCAGAGATATCCACTCAGCAGAGGGTTACAATGATTGCCACAAGTCACAGCGACAGGTCCACTCGGCAAGACTAAAACAAGGTCTCAGCGACCAGAACTATTCAACAAGGTTTCAACTGCTAGTCGGCCAGACACAAAGCATGTCACACTGACTTGGCTCTCTTAGAGGTTTCAGCCTATGGTATTGAGGCACATATTTCCAACAATTATGATGTTGTAAATGTAGGTTCACCAAAATGAAAGCAAGAAAATTGTTTGGTTCTAGGGTTTAGGACCTAGAATAACAATCTTCACACTCTCTCTCATTCAAGGATAACCTTAGAGATCATAATGCAAAGGAGAAAGAGATCTTGCAATAAGGATATCCTAGGGGATTATTGTAAACTAATGAGGGGTTCACCACCAACTTAAGACTTAGAAGGACAAATGCAATACAAGATGAAATTCTAAACCCTAATATGATGCAATGCTTCACTAAATGACCTAGAAAAGTATGTAGAACAAAACAAAAAGTTGCATGATGGAATGTGTGCACTTGGAAATCTGAAGATGACTAGATGAAGCTCTAAAATGTTAAAAAAAGTGACTTTAATGTTGAATGGGACTCATACACAAGGCTGGGCGAATCAATCTCAGGTCTGGGTTTCTATGTAGAAACAAGAATCTGGAAAATGGGTATCTAAATCTGTAAAAACTTGAATTTTTACCTAAACTAGGACTCATATGCTAGAACTAGTGAATCATTCCAATTAGGGTTTTCTAGAAATTCATAGTTTAAATCTGGTCTTCAAGGTTTTCTCTATGCTTCCCAATTGATTTTTGGATTTAAAACCCTAGTTTGTAACCTGTAGAATTCTTCCAAGCATCTCCAATGCAATGTGACAACTTTATCGAAACTTGCTCTTCAATGTATCTTCAACCTAAACCTGCAAAGCACAAACTAAAGAGAGGGAAAAATGTTGTTTTTTTTAGTGGAAAGGGGTTTTCCTTGGTCAAAACCCATTTTGGTAATAAACAATTGAAACAAAATGAAATAGGAATGGAGAATGATGAATGAAAAAATATGATGTTGCAACTCACCAAGCCCTAGCAATAAGATGTTACAAATATGTTCGATATGGCTCTAATGGATGGTGATATTGACTCTTGCTTGGATAGGATAGATCTTGAATGAAATGCTAGCTTGAATCATGAAACCCTACATCATAATTGTTAGCTCAAAAACAAACATGATGCATGAAGACTTTGACATGATGCTTGATTCTTGAATAATGCCTTAAAATGCTTGATAATCTACTCTTGAAGACTGTTAAATGCACTTGTGAACTCAAACTTGTTATAAGGATTCTCATTCAAATTTCTAGGATGATCTCTTGAATTCTTAGGTGAAAATGAGTGAAAGAACCTTGTATTTATACTTGTTTATGCCAAATTTCCCAAAATTACAACACTACAAGCCGACATAAGATCTAGGAGCATAAAATCTTGCCAAGAATTTTAATTAATTTTAATTTTGAGTCACATGGGACTCATACGCACAAGGTGGTGAATGAGTCCCATTAGGCATAATTTATGGGGCCAAATTCAAAAATTTGTAGAAAGGTGTAAAAACAAGATCAAGACCCGAAAACTAAGTGGGGCTCATATGCCTAAGGTGGCAAATGAGTTCTAGACCACCAAATTTGGGCCACACAACTTGAAAACACCTAAATTATGATTGGATATTGATTTTTTTTAGGGTTTTACTCAAAAATATGCACTAATTAAGGCTTGTGGATGAAAATAAGGCCAATTAAAGCATAAAGAAACCCAATTATTTAATAAAACCCTAGAAAAGTGTGAAAATGTGTTACAACACTTAACAATACCTTAAATAAGTTTGGATTGGATTTATTTAATTTAAAAGGGCCCAAGACCTAATGTGAGTGTTCTAAACACATTACAACACTAATTCAAGGCATCATTAAGCTCAATTTTACAAGGAGGGCCCAAACAAGTGTGAAAATGTCACCGATGGAATTTTTTGACACTACACTTGCGATTTACTAGATAATATATTTGGAAGATTTTGGAGTGTGGGGTTTTTCTCCCTAAAAGTATTTCCCCACATAAATCGTTGTGTCGTGATATACATGATATTTTTGTTTATTTCTATTTAAGTTTTTGTAACTATTAAAGATCTATAAAATTTTTGCATTATTCTCCTCTCAAGATTAGTGTAGGAAGTTGTTCCACTACCTTATCTTGATTACAAGTGGTATCAAAGCTTATCACCTTTGGTTTCATTTGTGGGTTGTTCATTTTTTTTAAACTAATCTAGATTTGAGTGGCAGCTTGTGCAGAAGACACTTTGTGATCTTGTTACAAGAATTTTTAGATGGAAAGTTCATCAGGGAGAATAGAGGTTGATAATGTTTTTGGAAATAATTTTGAAATGTAGAAGTTGAAGATGGAGGATCTATTGATAGATCAAGATCTATGGGATACTATTGATGGGAATTTTTCAAGGCCTATAGATCCTACTCAGGCTGCTGAATATGATGTTATGGACTGTAAATCCAAGGTCTAATTAGATTATGCTTGATAGAATCTATTTTAATTAATGTCCATGAGGAGACCTCTAGATAAAAACTATGGAAGAAGCTTGGTGAGATGTATCTAGCCAAATATTAAGTGAACAATATTTTCTTGAGGAATAATTTGTATTCCTTGAGAATCTGAGAGGGTGGATGAATCAAAAATCACCTAGAAGAATTCAATATGTTGGTGGCTTAGTTGGCATTAGTTGGTGTCAAAATGGATGAGGAGGAAAAAATTTAGAACTTACTTTTTTCTTTTCCTGATTCATAGGATTCTCTTGTTATGGCTATTGGGAGTACTTCTATAATTTTGAAGACTGAAGATGTGGTGGGTTCTTTGCTTTTTGAAGAGATGAGGAGGAAGGTATTTGTCATTTCCATGGAGGCTCTAAATGTTCATTGAAGACCTAAGGAAAAGGGAAATAAGAATGAGAATCATGAAAATTCTAAGTATAGAGGGAGATATAAATCTCTTGGAAAGTCTAAAGTTATTTCCTAGAATTGTGGTAAGCCTGAACATGTTTCTAAGGAATGAAAAGAATAAAAGGAGAAGAAAAAGAAGAAATTTTATTCTGATTCTAAGTTCGAGAAGGAAGATGAAAACACATTGATTGCAACTTTAGAAAATCATGTAGGTAATGATGCATGGTTAATTTACTTAGGTGCATCTTTCCATGTGACCTTTAATAGAGATTGGTTTTCTAAATATGAAGAATTTTATGGAGGTAAGGTGTACTTGGATGATGATTTTCATTTAAACATTTTTGGTTGTGGTAAAGTTAGAATCAAGTTTCCTGATAGTAGAATAAAAAAGGATTAATGGTGTGTTTCATTTCCCTAGATTAGCACAAAATCTGTTACATGTAAGAAAACTAATAGATGAAGGTGTGTAGGTAGTAATTTATGATGTTGGATGCAAGCTGGTTAGAGGTGGTATGCCGATTACTAGAGGTATTAGATATGACACATTGTATAAGCTTGATGCTTGCATTGTTGAGTGGAATAGTACTTTTGTAAAAAGAAATTCTATGGAAGAAGTGAGGGTTTCATCTTCAACAAATGGTCATGAATTTTGGGTACCCAAGGGTGCTCTTTCTTCTGAGACAAAGTTACCTATAGAGAAAACTATGTTATGGCACTAAAGACTTGGCCACATTGGAGAAAAGGGTCTAAGGACCTTAAAAAATAATAACATTGTTGAAGGTTTGTCTTATTGCAATATTGATTTTGATTTCTATGAGCATTACATTTATGGAAAAACAATCATGTTCAGTTTTACTCGAGTTCTCATAAATCTTGTGGTGTGTTGGATCTTATTCATTCTAATGTGTTGGTTCATGTAGATGTTCCTTCGATTGTAAATCCACATATTATGTTTCATTTAATGATGATTATAGTAGAAGGACATGGATATATTTTATAAAGAGTAAATATGAAGTTTTCAATTGATTTAAGTATTTAAAGCAATGGTTAAGTTGTAGATTGGAAAGAAAATAAAATATTTGAGGATTGATAATGGCAGTGAATTTTTCTCTAACGATTTTGATAGATTATGTAAAGATTGTGGTATTCATAGACATAAGACAACAATGTATTCTCCACAACAAAAGGGAGTTGTAAAAATAATGAACAAGACAATGATGGAGAAGGCTAGGGGTATGCTGAGTGGTGCTGACCTAGAACAAAGTTTTTGGGTTGAAGTTTTTTCCACTGCCTGTTACCTGATTAATAGGTCTCCTACATTAGCTCTTGTTGATAAGATGCATATATAGGAATGGTTAGGTCACAATCCTTCATTAATACATCTTATATTTTTTGGTTGCGAGGCATATGCACATGCGCCAAAGGAGAAGTGAACAAAGTTGAAGAACAAGGCTATGAAATGTATCTTCATTGGATATAGTTATGGTGTGAAAGGATACAAGATTTGGGATCTTGTTGCACAAAAGGTAATATATAGTAGAAGTGTTATTTTTAGAGAAACTAAGCCTTCTTATGTTACATTGCAGCCAAAACAAAGTAAACAGAAAGATGTGATTCAATTTCCTTCTACACCTAAGAAAGTTGAATCAAGGCCCAAGGATAGACAAGAATTTGATGACAACTCATTTATCTATGGATCTTCAGAAGACGAGGGAGAACCTCCAACTCAACATGTTCATAGGTCTACAAGGAATAGAAAACCACCTATAGGTATACACCTGATGATTGGAGATGTATTTTTCTTTGAATACTAACATGGATGAACCTAAATCTATAGAAGAGGCATTAGGTATGAATGATGTAGAATCCTAGAAGATTGCTATGGATGAAGAAGTAACATCTTTGAAAAAGAATAATACATGGGATCTTGTACCATTTCTTGAAGGATGGAAACCTATTGGTTGAAAATGTGTGTTCAAGAAAAGGATTGGTTCAAATGGAAGTATTAAAAAGTACAAGGAAAGGTTTGTTGTGAAAGGTTACTCTCAAGTAAAGGGTGTTGATTACAAGATATATTATCTCTCGTTGCAAAAATGACATACATTAGATTTTCTATTTCTATTGTTACTACTTATGACTTAGAGATTCAGAAAATGGATGTGAAAACTACTTTCATTCATGATGACTTGGAAGAGGAAATTTATATGACATAGCTAGAGCACAATGTGGTGAAAGGTAAAACTAAATTGGTTTGCAAATTGAAGAAATCTTTGTATGGCTTAAAACAAAGTCATATGATGTGGTACTAGAAATTTGATACATATGCGTTGAGTTTTAGATTTGAGCGTTCTAAATTACATAATTGCATTTATTATAAAACTAATGGTGATCATTTCCTATTTATTGCATTATATGTTGATAATATGTTATTTATTGGAAAAGGGAAAGGTATGATTTTAGAACTGAAATCTCAACTTGCTGCTAAATTTGAAATAAAAGACCTTGGTACAGCTAGACACATTCTTGCAGTGGAAATTAAACAAGATAGAGTGAACAGAAAGCTATGGCTTGGCCAAAGTAAGTATGTCAATTCAATTTTACAAAGATTTAACATGAAATATTGTAGACCATTGTGTGTTACTATTTCAGTTGCAACAAAGATATCTATTTTAGATTGTCCAACATCTCCATGAAAGATGGAAGACATGAGAAAATTTCCTTACCAAAGAGTAGTTGGGAGTTTGATGTATGATATGGGTTGTACTAGATCATATTTTTCCCAAGAAATGGAAGTTATTTCCAGATATAAGTCTAATCTTGGTAGAGTTCATTGGGATGTAGTTAAAAGGATCTTCAAATATTTGTGTAGTACCTCATATTATTCCTTGTGTTATCATAGTAATGTGATTGAAGACAATATTTCCCTTGATATTCATGGTTATGTCAATTCAGACTGGGAAAGTGATATTGATAGCACACAATCCACCAGTGCTTATGTATTTTTATTATTCGGTGGTACAATAAGTTGGATAAGTGACATGTTGTGGTTGCTTTGTCCACTATTGAAGAAGAGTATATGATAGCTACTCATGCTTATAAAGAAGTCATTTTGCTGTAGAGACTATGTTCAGATATTGGAATAAAACAAGGTATAGTGATAATTTATTATGACAATCAGAGTACAATATGTCTATCCAAGAACTTGAAATTTCATTCCAAGACCAAGCACATTGATGTATAGTATCATTTTGTTTCAGATATTGTCAAAGATGGAAAGGTGAAGTTGGTTAAGGTAGATAATTTGATGAATGTTGATGATTCTTTAACTAAGTCTGTGAGCATAGAGATGTTTATATGGTGTTTAGATATTATGGGCCTTTTGGCCCCTAGCAATTAAGAGAGAATGTTTACTCCTATTTTTCTTGAAAAGTGTTCGACAAGTGGGAGATTTGTTGGGAAAATGTGTCTCAACTATGCAATTATGTAAAGGTTATTGTTGATAGGATATATATATATATATATATTTCCTAGTTACACCGATAGGTGTAATATACAATGGCAACAAGGGGGGAGAGTGGGATGTGTGTAAACAATTTTTTGTTGACTTTCTTAGGAAAATCTTAAAATGGCCGACATACATTAGATAAATGATACATTGTAAATCTAGACTATTAATTATTAGGTTTTAGATCTAATGGTAGATATTTTGTTGGCTTGTCTTGCCCTAGAATGTAATCCTATTTTAACAGGGTGTTGTATTATGGTTGTGGTAGGGAGAGGTGGTAATGTATTATGAGAGTCTGTTAGTAGTTGTGTTGTCTCTTGATCTCTGAGTGGTGATACTTATGTGGGAAGATTGATCTACAAGTATATTATAATCCTTGTGATTTAATAAATAATTTATTGGGAAAATTTTGGAGTGCGATGTTTTTCTATCGAAAGGGTTTTCCCCACATAAATCACTATGTCCTAATAGGCATGATATTTTTGTTTATTTTTGTTTAATTTTCTGTAGCTATTAAAGATCTATAAAAATTTTCTATTGTTATCCTCTCAATATTAGTGTAGGAAGTTGTTCCACTACCTTATCTTCCTTACAAGTGGCATCAAAGCTTGATCACCTTTGGTCTTAGTTGTGGCTTGTTGGGTTTCTTGAGCTAATCCATATTTGAGTGGGAGCTTTTGTAGATGACACTTTTTTATCTTGTTACAAGAATTTTCAGATGGAAATTTCATCAATGAGAATAGAGGTGGATAAGTTTTCTAGAAATAATTTTGAAATTTGCAAGTTGAAGATGGCAGATCTATTGATAGATCGAGATCTACGAGATACTATTGATGAGAATGTTTCAAGGCCTACAAATCCTACTCAGGATGCTCAATATGATGTTATGGACTATAAATCCAAGGATCTAATTAGATTGTGCTTGGTAGACTCTATTTTAATTAATGTTCATGAGGATACCTTTGCACAAAAACTATGGAAGAAGCTTGGTGAGATGTATCAAGCCAAATATTTAGTGAACAAGATTTTCTTAAGGAAGAAATTGTATTCCTTAAGAATGGAAGAGGGTGGATGAATCATAGATCACCTGAAAGCATTCAATATTTTGGTGGCTTAGTTGGTATCATTTGGTGTTAAAATGGATGAGGAGGAAAAATGTCAAATATTGTTTTGTTCTTTGCTTGATTCGTGGGATTCTCTTGTTATGACTATTGGGAGTACATCTATAATTTTGAAGACTAAAGATGTGGTGGGTTCTTTGATTTCTGAAGAGATGAGGGGGAAGGTATATATCACTACTAAGGAGGCCCTAAATTTTTGAGGAAGACCTAAGGAAAAGGGAAAGAATGAGAAGAGCGACAAATCCAAGTCTAGGGGGAGATCTAAGTCACTTGGAAAGTCCAAAGTTATTTTTTGGAGCTACAGTAAGCCTAGACATGTTCATAAGGAATGCAAAGAAGAAAATAAGATGAAAAAGAAGAAATTTTATTTTGATTCATTTGAGAAGGAAGATGGTGGTGCATTAATTGTAGCCTTGGAAACTCATGCAAGTAATGATGCATGGTTAATTGACTTAGGTGCATCTTTCCATATGACCTTTAATATAGATTGTTTTTCTAAATATGAAAATTTTGATGGAGGTAAGGTGTACTTGAGTGATGATTCTCATTTAGACATTATTTTGCATGGTAAAGTTAAAATAAAGTTTCCTAGTGGTAGAATAAGAAAGGATTAATGCTATATTGCATATCCCTGAATTAGCATGAAATTTTTTATCTGTAAGAAAACTAATTGATGCAAGTGTGTAGGTAGCATTTTCTAATGTAGGATACAAGATAGTTAAAGGTGATATGGTGATTGCTAGATGTGTCAGATATGACACATTGTAAAATCTTGCTAATTGCACCGTTCAGTGCAATAGCACTTTTGTGAAAAACAAGTCTATGGAAGAAGTGAGGGTTTCACCATCAATAGATGGTCATGGAAGAGGTTCACATAATACCTATTTAGAGGTTCCAAAAAGAAACATCTTCTATTCTAGGGTACCACCACCCATAACCAGGTAGTTTCAACCCTAATTTGCATATTAGGTTCCTCTATATCTGTATTCATTTTTTTTTGTCTTCAATTTCAATGTAGTTTTTTAATTTCCTAAAATCACATCATTTTTTTGTAAACTCATAGTTAACCTAGTTTTACATTTACAAAATCAAATCAACCCCATCCCCAAAAAAGAGGGACATAGACCTTGATCAACCTTTTTGACTCGTTCATTATGGATAGTAACCAAGTGGTCTAATGTGATCAATTTTGGTTCTTTTTGTAGTGTAGAAAAATGCATCCCTTTACAATTTCACACTTTTTTTGGGCCCTCCTTGCTAAAATTGGGCTTCTTTATGCCTTATTTGGTTCTATTTTATATCCACAAGCATTAATTAATGCATATTTCCTAGGATGATCTTGACATATATCAAGTGACCAATCAAAACTTAGTGATATTGGATTGTATGGCCTAGTTTTAGTGATTGAAAACTCATACACCACCATGGGCATATGGGTCCCACCTAGGTTTTGGGGCATAGATTTAAATTTAACATAAAATTAAACCTTTCTTGAAAAATGTGTCCCAAGCTTAGCCTAATGGGACTCATACACCACAACTAGCATGCCAATAACACTTAGCTTAGACCTAATTTAAATTCAAATTATTGGTAGGATTTTATTCTCCTAGATCTAATGTCGGCTTGGAGTGTTGTAATTTCAGGAAATTTTGCATAAACAAGTATAAATACAAGGTTATTTAACATATTTTCTCCTAGAAAGTTTACAAGTCATCTAGAAATTCATGTGAGAGAATTATAGAACACTCAAGAGCATTCAAGAGTTATTATAAAGAATTTTAGAGCTACATTCAAGAATCAAGCATCATGTCAAATTCCTCATGCATCATGTTTATTTTTCAGCTAACATTTGTGATGTCGATATCTTATGATTCAAGAAAGCATTCAAGTCAAGATCCACATTCATGCTATCCATTACATACAAGTTTGTATCCTTTTGTTTAAGGGTTTAGTGAGTTGCAACATAGATTATGTGTTCATTCATCATTCCTTCATTCTATTTGATTTCATTTCAATGTTTTACTACCAAAATGAGGTTTGACCAAGGAAAACCCCTATCGAATAACAAAACAACATTTTTTTCTTTCTTTGATGCGTGATTTCAGATTTAGGTGGTTTAGGTTGAAGATTCATTGAGGAGTAAGATTGGAGAAAATTTTCAAGTTGTGAGCTTATTTGCAAGATCAATGAAAGTCACCTATAGAATAGAATTCAGTGTTTTAGAACCAAATATTTGAGAGGAGAGAAGTTACACCAGAGCGTTAGAGGATACCAAAGTTTTAGATCAACCCTGATACTGGTACTAAATCACCACTCGTGGCATATGAATCCCAATATATCAAGTTTTAGGAATTTTTGTAGATCCTAGTTTAGTAATTCCAGATTCCAATTTCAGCCTGAAACCCTAAACTGGGACTAAATCACCCCTACTGGAATATGAGTCCCATTGTACATTAAAAGTTAGTATTTCTAGGATTTCAGACCCTCATTCAAGCCTCTTCAATTTCTAGGTACACCTCTATACTTTCTTAGTTTACTCTTCTACTTTGACTTCATTTCTAGGTCATTTACTTAAGGTTTGCATATCATTTACATTTTCTATCTTTCCAAGCCCTAGCTTGGTGGTAAACCCCCTTTATAAATTTAATCGCACACTAGGAAACCTTATTTTAGATCTATTTCCCTTGTTCCATCCTTGGATTGAGGTCTCTAGTGTTTCCTTGAGTGAAACTTGTAGAAAATTGGTTGTTCTATGTCTTAAAACATATATAGTTCTAAATATTAGTTAATTTCTAATTTGGAGTGCATCATAGTTCTAGATCTAGCTTTTATTAACTTTGCATTAGGTTTGTATTAGTTAATTTCGATCTAGGGTTTCTAAATCTTACATTAGTGAGAGTGCATATAGGTTGCATTTTTGCATCTTGCATCATTAAATTTCATTTGAAAACTGCAATTGTACTTAGTCTAGACATCATTCAAACCAGAAAACCCAACATTCACTCAAAATTTTCTGAAATTTTTGTAAAAACCCTAATCTAGGACTCATACACCCCTCTGGTAAATTTAGTCCTAGTACACATGGGTTTTCTTGATTTCTAGGTATTATGTGTTGACTATTTATCAACATTTGAACCCCTGAAAAGCCCTAACTAGGAATCATATGCCCCTCTAGGTGATTTAGTCTTGTGCTAGACTTGAAACTACATTTTACAGTATTAAAAACCTCGTTTCTATGTTTTAGTTGACTATTATTACATTTTTTTTCAGTTTGCAAAGTTTATGTTTCATTCATTTCATTGTGTCTAGCTTGATTTGGTTTATTATTTCAATTGCATAATTTCAAAGTTGCATTTAAAAATTTAATTTTATGTTATTGTATTGTATTTCATCATGGATATGTGCTTTGGTAAGCTTTGGATGTCCTTGAAGTCCCTAGTGGATGTGTCAAGTTGTGCTTTTGGAAATGATCCTAATGAAATTGAACTCACTCATGCTCACTCAAATCCTAATGCATTCCATCCTTGTGATGTTGACATCATTAGAGAATATGATGACAACATGAAAAAATTCATATATGATTTCCTTAACAATTTGGGGACTAATTCATCCTTTTATCCTTCTATGAAACAACCAACACAACTTGAGATGTTTGGCCTTTTACATCCTGAAATTGAGACACAAGATGAGCCTAAGTTCCCTACAATAGGTGATCCTATCACCTCTAACCAAGCAAACATTCAACCATCCTATGTTAACAAAGTAACCAACACATCAATCAACCTAGAAGAGACATATGGAAAAGGATTCACAATCTTAAGTAAACAAGGATGCAATACAACAAGTGAACATGAAATCCATCAAATTTTAGAACAAATACCAATCAAAGATCATACAAAATGGTTAGAATATCAAGATTATCCTCCCAAAATAAGTGATCTCCTTCCTAATGAACAACTAATGCATCATAATGATGATAAGATCATCTTAGGTACTCCTCAACATCTAACTCAAGAAATTGGTGAATCTAGCAAGCAACGAAGGCCTTGCAAACTCAAGAAACTACAATTCCCTTGTCCACCATCTGCAACTGAAAGAAATTTATACATAATTTAAAGCCAAGGACTCATTACATTACCACTCATGTGAGAAAATCGATTTCCAAATCCTAAGAATACAAACACATCACATAGAAAATATCATGGAATTTTTGGACATAGTACTGAAGAATGTCATGCTTTACAACAAATATTTAAAATGTTTTATATCATAGAAATAATCCATTAAAGCATGTCCTTTTTATCGTTGCCATGTAATAGTTGTAGGATCCCAACATTCTCACTATTCCATGCTTTATATTTATTGCAAATATTTTCAAAATGCAAGGAGCTCTTTACCATCACCTACCTCAGCTCATTTTTTTCTTTCACACAGTGGGGGAAAGAAATAGATATCCTTTCTCTAGTTTGGCACTTGTTATTTTCCATTTGGCTAGTTATCTATCGTATGTATATCATGACCTACTATAGGTTGACTTGCATGGGCCTTACTAGTATTTTGCATTATTTTCTTTTTTCATGTTATGTGTGCAATTGCATGTATTTAATGTGATCTCCCCATACCATTCTGTTTGATTTGTCTCTCTTTCTTTCTAACATTCCTCTATTTGTACCTGCATTCTTCTCTATGTTGTAAACATTTTACCTTTTTTTCTCTTGTGTTTTCTTTTTGGGGATGTGTAGTTTCCCTCCAAGTTCGACACTCTATTTTAGTTGGTTCTGCTTGATAGATGCTTTAGTTGATTATGATACTATGTTGTTCCTTTTCAGATATGACTTTGACATTATGTTGTTTTTATACTCTATGGATGATACATTTGACATCTTGATCATCTGGCTGTGTTTATGTGATGACATTATGGTTGACACGTATGTGATATGGTTTATTTTTCTTATGAGTTTTTATGTGCTTATCATGAAGAAATGGTTGTTTATGATATATTATGCTCGTTAGTTTTGGTGAAGAAGATAGTGTAGCACTACTCATTCGTGAGTACCCTACTACACTACAATTCTTCTTCACAGTGTGTTTTCTGATATAAGTATATATGTTTTAACAATGATGTTTCTTACAGATACAGGTACCAGGTATCGGCTCAACCTGCTCGATAGGTCTGAGCGTACCTTAATTCAATAAAATTGTGTTGATCTAGAGGTATTAACAGGTCCTTTCTGAACCATCGTTCTTTATTGAACGAGTACCTATTTGTTACCCTTCTTTGTTGTCTAGTCAGTTTATATTGTGTCGTACATGTTTGTATTGTTTTTGTTTGAGAATTTAATATTTCAGTTCAACGAATATCTGTTAATGTATTTATAAATACTTATGGTTATGTTTGTGATTTAATTTATTAATTTAAATTAAATAAGTTATTTATTTTACTAGTGAAGGTCAATTATTTCAAAAGTATTTAATTAAATATAAATTGTTGATTTACTTGTGCAAACAAGATTTAATTGAAAAATAGATATTAAAGAAAAGATATTTTCAACATGTTATGAATCTTTGATTTGAAGTTGAAAATATGATTTCATATTAAAAGGGTAAGTTGAACTGATTTTTCTATTTTGAGTGCATATAGATCTATCAGTTAAGTTTTATGATTGAGAGTAAATTGAATGCATTAATATCTTTTTGGGGGTTGAAATTTTTGATTCACAGCAATATTCTGGAAGAATTTTCATAGCAGCAATTTTTAGAGTAATTTGGCACAATAGCTTGTTCTAGAATAACTTTTAACTCAGATTCGGTTTGCAAGCATAATTTAGGTTGGATTGTTTTGGATTTCGTTATCAAATAGCTAGTGTTTTGAGTAGATTTGACAAAAGCTTCAGATTTTGTTCCAGATTGGTTTTCAACATTTGACACGGGTTCTTTTCTTGTTTTGTAATATTTGAATCTGTAATTTTCTGAAAACTTTGCTCTGTAAAGAATGACTCTATCAAACCTGCAAAAAGACAAGAAGCTATTAGAAATATTTTCTAAAGTTAGAAAGAAAAGCAAGTAAAATTAAAAAAAACTTAGTGTATTAGAAATAGAGTTATAGAAAAAATGAGCTCAGTTATTTACAGAGTTGAGTAATTATTAATTCATCTAGGAAATTATTTGGAAGTCTTAAGAGTTTGAAATTTTACATTGCAATCAATAAATAAACTGTGTTCAGCTCTATTTTATATCCAATATACTGTCAATCTATGTAATTTTGCGAGTTATAGTTTTGGTATCCGTCTGTTAAGATCTAGGATTTTCTATTTGTATTGACCACTTCTCTAGCCGTAACATATTCCATGCATATTTCTTATATTTTAGTGGATTTCATACTTTTGTTTAAATAATTGAAATTGCATGTACTAGTGCCGCTTAGTCTATCTGAGACAATTTTTTGTATCTTTCGTATTATTCCAGCCTTGAATATTCAATATTCCTTGTGCGCGTCTATGGTAATTTGGGGTTTTTTTCCATTTGATTTAACCATTTTCTGGAAATTCCTTCTAAATTCTCCATCATTCATATCTTAAATTTGTGCCTTAGTTGATCATGTTCTTAAATTGATAATCATCACAATATAAGATCCTGCAAATTGTCTTCATGAATATCATTTGATATCTATATTATGGCTGTTGTATATACATCTATTCTCCTCCTTTTCTAGCGCTGCTACAGACTTTCTTTTCAACAAACTTTTGGTAATGGTTCGACTGAGTCTAGTGTGCAGCCATTCCTCCATTATGGAAGATCTCTTTTATAAAACTAAATACCAGCTCTTAGAAATATTTGTTTAGAGATCTTTAAAGTATTGATCTAATCGCGCATTACCATTTTAAACGCCTATACATTATATTTGAAATTCTTTGTAGTTATATGTTTATGTCAATGGATTTAGGATATAGTATTTAGACTTTATCACAGATGCTTGAGTCCTCCTTATAGTTGCTTAATCATTAAATGGATGTCAGTGATTTGTTCTTGAACAAGAAATTTGGTATTGACCTTATCAAACATATGATAGAATTATAATCTATGTTTGTAGATATTTGTGATAAGTTGATGCATGTCTTTCTTTATTTTCTTCACTGCTCAAAGTTCACTTACTATTTGGTTAAATTAGTGATATGCATGTTACTGAACTTTCAGTGGATTGCATGCATCCAGTTTTGATTTGTCTGCACCTGTGTTTACTTGGAAATATGTATGCATTTTAAAAATCAAACATTAATCACAAATTACAATAATATCCTTTGCATGGCGTGGGAATTTATATAGTTAAAGCGCAATAATTTGAAGACTTTTAGTTATTATTAGTAAATACCTGTGGTTAATTTAAGTTGGCATAAGTGCATGGTGCATGGCATCCTTTCTACCTAAAATAGTATGTTATATACTCTTAACCAGCATTTTATATGTACAAATATAACACATGAATCTATCTTTTATATAA
This sequence comes from Sequoia sempervirens, assembly GCA_007258455.2. NCBI lineage: Eukaryota > Viridiplantae > Streptophyta > Pinopsida > Cupressales > Cupressaceae > Sequoia > Sequoia sempervirens. The sequence continues at coordinate 1,112,579,781 of VDFB02271358.1, read as the reverse complement.
CTGTATGTTATAATTTGAAATTATTCATGGGGTGATATTAAGTTTTGTTTCTTTTTAATTCTTTGAGAGACTTGGAGTCATTTTGTATTCTGAGATTAAATGTTTGTTCCAAAAGCATTTATGATGTATGAATTATCATTTAGGATAATAGTAAGATGCAGACTTATAAAGAATTTATATCATCCTTACTCATTAATATTTAATATATATTTTTTATTTTAAATTATATGACATATAATTATACCAATAAATTGTTTATTATAAACTTCTAATTCATAAAAACTGGAAAAAATTATAATTATTGAGTAAGTACATACAATGTTAATGAGTTTTATTTCAATTTTTTTAAAGGTTAGGGAAGTGAAAATGGTATTGTTAAGTATATTACACTTTAATTATATTGATCAATTACAAAGATTTCTACTTGGGGGTATAGCTTTGCACATTTTGTTGTTTTCTAAAGAGACATCCTAGAGATTATGGTTTGTCTCTAGTGAAAGATGTAAAAAATTGCAGTTTTTATCTTTATGCTTGGTAGCTACCCCTTGTCTTTTGATGTTGAGTCATGTTATAGAAAGAGTGGCTTGCGGTAGGGGCCGGAATCCTAAGAGGTTGTCTGGGTAACCTATCGTAGGTATGTAAATTCCAAGGAAGCCTAACTAATGAACTAGGGGTTGGGTAGAATTAAACATTAACTCAGATAAGAGTATGCCTCACCTTTCATCTTAACACTCATTTAGGTTATGGTAAGGTTGAGAAGGCTTGGAATGGCTAGTCACTTATCTTTTCTTCTTAAAAGATGGAGCGACTCCACATTAGTCTGCATAGGGGCCGATAATCGGTAGAGACTGTCAGGGTAACTCTTGGAGAGGGCTGATAGTCTAGGAAGATTCACCAGGATAACCTATCCTGATAGTGTGATGACACTCTTTGTCTATTACATGATTGTGGTCCTTTGTGTTGAGTTATCTTTAGTTGTGTTTTGTTACTGGGAGTTTGTTTGTTATGACTTGTTATTGTTATGTAGTAATGTGTATGTAAGCCACGCGAATGTAATGTTTTGTATTCTTGTTTGTGGACCTATCATTGTCTCCTAGCACAGAGGGAGTGGACCTTTAGGTTCCACGTGTTTGGGAGGAAACCATGAGCTATACCTTCCTTAGATATTCATGCAATTGATGATATACTTGCAGGTTCCAATTACTTCATTGTTCATGACAGTGGGTGTGGAACATGTTTGTGGATATGGATATCAGTTGTGATGTGATCATTATCCACTTTTTATATTAACCTCTTGTATTTAAGCATACTCATGTATCATCGTTGTGATGTATTGATATTTATTGGAATCTCATATGATGTAATCTAGACTTATGGTTATCTGAATTGTATAAAGTTTTGTAAACTGGATCATTCATGTCATTAAATTTTTTCTTATGTTCTATGATATAATGTGTTGAATTTTTATTTATTTTTTATGTAACGTTGTCTTGGAATCCTTATGGAACTTGTGTAATTAAATATTTTAAATTTTTTAAAAAAAAATTAGTTAATTTGTTCTTTACACTTTGTTTTAATGAAAACCATGGTGGGGCATTACAGGATGACGCAAGGTGTTAAGACATTTAGGTCTCTTCCATATTGACCCAAAAAAAATTCCTTTATCTTTTCTTTGTCTTGTGTTTTCATTTTTGGGATGACACAAGGCATCAAGAAATTTAGGTCTCTTCCATGTTGACCCGAAAGCTTTTCTTTGTTTTCTCTCTCTTTGTATCAGTCTTCTTATTGCATGAGTATTTGGGGAATGATGATAGTTCTGAGCTTTCTAAAAAAATTGTAGCAAAGACATACTGACCCTGAATCTATGGGTCCCTTATGTTATTTTGGGATTTCATTTTAGGAGCAATCCATTTTCATGACATAGATTTATTTGGAAACATGTGAATTGGCATAGGGCTTTCCAAATAAGCTCTCATGTCCTCTTTATGGTTAGCATTTATCATTTTATACTTTAAAGCAATTGCTCATAGCATGGTGTTTAGAAATTTCTTTAAAGTGGGGGCAGACACTGGCATTATTTTTTTACAACTCATGTTTCATTTTTTAGTCTTCCTACTTCATGTCATGCATCTTTCACTTTGTGGTGACATTGGGTGTGATGTCCTAGGTATGTGCAAGATCATCATGGAAAAAATAGGCCCTTAAGTGGCAAAAAATTCAAAAAAAATCAAAGTTAGGCAACTTGACGTAAAATTTTGAATAAGTTATCTATATTATTTCAAAAATATGTAAGAATAGAATCTATAGCAAATTGAATGTAGTTTCTAAACTAGTGTTTTTTTTTTTTTTTTAATCTATTTTGTGAAAATTTGAAATGTCAATGCAATAGTACTTAAATTTCAAGGAAAAAATAAGTAGGTGTCTATTTGACCACCCTAACCACAATAAAATGATAATATTTTTTATAAGATTTTAAATATAAGTAGTTGACTCATGTCTCTAGATGTGATGCAAATTTTTTTGTAATTTTTTTCCAAGTAAATAATCAATTACGATTTTTTTATTACAATTTTTAAAAAATATAAAAACTCATATATCTAACCACCTTAACTTGGTCAAAACTTCATGAAATTCATTTTTTTAAACTCCTATAGTATGCAAAGAATAGAATGTGACACGTGTTTTGGATTCAAAAAATGTGATATAATTTGAAAGCTATAGATGTTTTTCAATCAACCCATCAATCAAGACTTTAGTTGTAATTCAAATAGAAAATGAATAATAATTATTTATTAAATTCAAAGTAAAGCACAATTTATATTGGTGGAAAGTTGAGAATCACCTTTAAAAACCATTTTTATTTTATCAATTTTAGGTAAAAGAAAGTCATCAACCACATATCCTACACATACCCTACACATACCCATAATATCACCACTTTTTGGCCCATCATGATCCTGCACATATCCTTCAAGAGTGTGATATCTCTTAGCATATTATATTCCTATTAGTGGCTTGATGTGACACACTACATCCCCTAAGTTGTGAATCTTTTATTCTTCGATTGGTCCTCTATTGGAGACATTAGGCACAATGCTCCCTAAGTTAACACCTTACATGAACTAAGCAAAAATACGTTGAACACACCTTACCCTACTTTGTATTTACAATATCAGTTATATGGCAACCTTGCATAACACACTTTGCTTTTCCATGAAGCCATCCTTTATGTTCATGGGTACAAAGTATACGAAGCTTTACTTGCCTCATAGAGCTTGAAGTTCATTATTGTGTAGCACCTTATCAAAGTTATCAGGAGGTATAGCTTTGGTATGGTTGTATGTATGGGATCTTAACTTAGGCGTGAATTTCCCATAGCCACTTGCTACAGTCTGTGTGAGCACATAACGATCGTGTGTGTATGTGTCTAGTTGCGAGCTCACCAACTGGATGACTTGAGGTTACAATAGCCCTTGTGAGCATGCATTTTTTTTATATAGTGGACATCATGTTTTACTTGTAAATTTTTTGGACAAATAGCTTAGATCTTATCCACAATGTGCGAGACAAAAATTTGAGGCTCAATCCATCCCTTTTGTTTTTACTTTTCTTTTCTTCTTTTTGTCTTTGGTAGTGTACGCTTGTGCCTTGTTGTTGCTCCTTACATTCTTTACATGTGTTTTATTTTGTACCTATGTTGGTTTGGCATAGGATCTTGATCTTGGGGACTTGCACAACCCTCTTGATCATTGTCATCCCATCTCACTAGCATTGGTACACTTGGACCCCTCTTGATGTGAGTTTGTCTACTTTAGTGTGAGTTTCAAGCAAGTTCCTCCTCTTACTAAAGTGGGGGATAAATTTAATGTAGAGAAATGTATCCCTTTACATTTTCACACTTGTTTTCCCCCTATTACAATTGGGATTCTTTATGCCTTATTTGGTCCTATTTTGCATCCACAAGCCTTTACTAATGCATCTTTCTGAGGATGATCCTGACATATATCAAGTGACCAATCATAATTCAATTATTTTGGATTGTATGGATAAAATTTAATAATCCGGGACTCATGCACCACTTTGGGTGTATGGGTCCTGTAACTAATGGTTATTTTTAGGATTAGATTATAGATAATCAATTGAAAGCATATGAAATAAACGCAAAGAGATATGAAGCACAATAAAAACTTAAACAAGAATGATTATACCAGATTTCTCGTTGAATTTTTCTTGATTCACCTCCATAGCACCTTCTAATTTGCAACGTATGATTTGATGCCCTCAAATCGAGTGTGTGAGCAATCTTGACTATGCCATTGTCCTAAACAAGCTTTGAAGGATTTGAATCTTAAATTCCTATGCCTATGAAAATATGATAAATGAAAATGATAACTATGAATGCTAAAAGACTATAATGCCTATATTAATGAAGTGGTCCCCAAATTCTGAACAAAATTGTCCTTTTATAGAAAAAACAATTTCGAATGGATGGATGAGATCAACCTTTGAAAAAAACCTAAAATCAGAGGTCAAGATTTCATTTGATAATCCCTAATTAGGGTTAGGGAAAAATCTTTAGACGAGTGGTCAATATGTTATATGAGAAAATCGAATCAGTGGTGGAGAAAAGAGGAGATAATTAATTTTGAAAATAAAGATTTTCAAAATTGAGAAGATAAAGATAGCCTGCTTTATGAGATTTATAAAAGGTGGACTGAAAAGAAAATTTGATTAAAATCAAGAACCTGCTTGCTTTATTTGATATTTGGAAGAAAGCTACCAATTTGAATTAAATCAACTCAAAATATCGATTTTGTGAGACATAAATAATCTTTTTTAGATTATTTACCAAAATGGAATGTCAGTTAAGATTGTGATGACATTTTAAATAATTTCATTTATTTAAAATGAGAGGAATATTAATTTTGTCAATTAAATAATTAAAGATAATTATTTAATTTAACATATATGATTAATTAATTAAATAAATTGATCAATTCATTTAATTATGATAGTTAGTGACATATTAAGTAAATAAATGAAATTGATTTATTTAAAAATTAGGAAGAAATGATTGAAGAAGAGTGATTAAATAAATTAAGAAATTTATTTAATTAAGGGAAGACTTAGACAATTAATGACATATTTAATAAATAAAAAAGATTTATTTATTTAATAATCATGAAGAATAAATGGACATGAATTAATTAAATAATTATGAATTATTTAATCAATAGTCGAATGTGGACCAAAGACATAATTAAATGTCATAATTATGCTAGGACGAAAGTGGTTAAAATGAAGCTTGTAGGCCTAGGTCATTTTTAAGTGTGTACATTTTGTCCCTCTTTGTCATAATGTAGCATGCCGCATTGTGACAAAGAAAATAAGTTAAAAATATGCCCCAATGCAAAATGAGATGAGGAAGAATGATGAGCAGGGTAGTGGTATGCCCCCTTGAGAGGACAGACAGGTTCTAAGAACACGGGTGTGCTCTCAAAATTGATGAGAAGACTTAGAATATGAAGAGACAAAAAATGCTAGTGCAAAAGATATGGATGATGAAGATGTAGACTAGATGAAAGAATCCTTCAAAACTTGTAGTAGGACTTTAATATTTATTGCTCTTAATCATCATTGGGCGGTAAAATTGACACAAATGGACAACAAGCACCATGATATGACGTAGACCAAGGTGTGCAAGGTCATCCACTTGAAAAATAGATAGTCACAGACAAGGAATGTCCTAACTCATACTAAGGGCAAAGTTTCCCCAATCTTTTTGTCAAGACAATCCACAGAAAATAGTCAAAGAAAATCAAATAGGCCAGGAGACATCATCGTATCTCTAAATCCTTCATGGGACATCCTCGAGGTAGCTAGTAGCATGACCAAAAAGAAAATATAGTAACAAGATAAGGAAAAAATAGATAAAATAGTCAAAAGATAAGACAAGATAGACCAAAAATATTAACAGCCATTTAATTTTGTTTGCCAAAGATTGATTTCTTGTTAGTTTGACAGTTTTTACGGTTTAAGAGTTTTTCCAATTTGACGGTGTTGATGTTTTGACAGGGCCTATTGTTAGGAAGGACACATCCTGAAAAGGAAAAGGACATTTTGACGAGGTCCAAATCCAAGAAGGAAACATCTTGAAGAGGACCAAAGAGTGACGAGATTGACATTGTTTTGATTAATATGTTTTGGAAAGTTGACTGATGTTGATTGTATGATTGATTGGACTATGCTATCTAATTTTGACCAATTTTGACATTGACGTTTTGAATCACTGTCTTGTGTCTGAGTTTGATGACATCTGACTTATTTGAACGATGTGATGATTGTGACAAATGCCATGATTTTATTTGGACCAACCTAAAAGGACTGACCTAATGTCTCGGGGACTCATCGACTGATGGCCTTGCCTACGTAGCAAATGTGCAAAGACAATGTATTTCGACAATGACATGGACTGACTAACATGACTGACTTTGACTCCATTTTTAGGATTTTGACATTGATTTGGATGTTTTTTTGTTTTTCTTTAGGATGTTTTTATGATTTTTAGGTCTTTCTTTAGGACATTTTATGATGTTTTTTTCTTTTTTCATGACATTTTATGATGTTTTTTTCTTTTTTATGATTTTTTTGGATTTTGACGTTTAAGAGGATTGTGAAAAATGCATATGACTGATGCCTACACATGAGAATCCAAGGACAAACATGATTGTGCCCCTAGTCAAGTTGAATACTAATTGACAAGTGATGACAACGTTGTTTGATGTGGGAAGGACGTATCCCGAAACAACGTGAGGATGATGATGATAATGTGATGAAAGTATGGAGGTCTATAGCCGGGACAGGAATGCAGTCAAGTAAAATTTCAGATAATGTGCTTGTATGGATTAGACTCGTTGCATTTGGAATGACTTGGTTAGGACTAGATGGGATGATGATTATCCTTAGACCATTTGACAAGGGAAAGCCAAAATAGGTGACAGGCATGAAAGGATAGGGAGTGGCCTTCGTAAAATATGGGAGACATGAGACTAATGGAATTGTCATATGATTTTCAAGGACTATGTTGTATAAGGACAATGAAGTATGTCAACAGTGACATGACATTTCATGGATAATGTATGACCAAAGGATAGGCATGCCAAAAGTTTTCCCAAAGCATGATTTATGTGTGCCAGTTTTATGTCAAGAGCAAGGTAGGTGGGAAAATGGATGGAAATGATAGGGCTTAGATGAATGTCAATGTCATAAGGAAGACATGGGAAAATGAGACGACTTGCCCCCAAGTATAAAATTCCACATAGATGATTTATTTTACACATGACACTTGTTTGCCAGGTTTTCATCATGGTACTTATCCAAGGCACCTATTTGCCAGGTTTTCACCATTGGATGAAATTTTTCTCTTTACTATTTTCTTGAATTTTTGAATTTTTTTTTTTTGTGTCACCATGACGCCTGTTTGCCAATTTTTCATTAGGGTGACAATGTTTTACATTTTTCAATTTTTTTTGTATTTTTTATTTTGTGGATACCTTGGATGCTTTAGATGACCATTGACTGTTATGAATCCACTGACGATGCCGATGTAGAGACTGGTGCCATGATATGCCAATAATGACCTTTCTGAAGTAGTTGTCTTGTTAGGATCGTAGCGCTTGTATACAATTGATCAAGGTCATTGTGGTCCTTTCTAATACTAGAGTTGGCCTTATTAGAATATGCACATCACGATAGAGTGCCATGAGAGTCCTTATGGTAAAGCATTGCTGTCATGATGTGACGGATGTGTGATGTGGGATTTTTGGACTTTAGATGAGATATGGGATTATGACAAATGATGGTAGACGTGGAAAGGTTGTTTGGATGTTTGGATGAATCACTTTTTATTTTCCAAACTTGGTATGGTGGATGATAGATTTTGGAGGGATGGTGTTTGGAACCAACACTTTTATATGTCTTGATTGATGACCATTTTGAAGAAGGTGGACATGTGTTATATGTGGGAGTCCTCTTGTCTTGTGGCTCCACATTGTGATTGAATTTTGTATTTGACTTTTTGTCTTTGTTTGATCCATCTTTCTTTGGGATCCATTTTAATTTCATTTGTACACTTGTCCTTTTGTTTGATTCAATGGCCTTTGACATTTGATTTTGATCTTTTGACTTGTAAGGCTTTTGTTTTTGTTGGTTCCAAAGGGAAGGTTTATTTATGATGGAATGACGGTTCATGGTGTGGGTGGAGGGGGTGTTGGTAGCAATCTTATGACAAGGATTTCTCATGGACTTCATTTTGATGTTTGTATCTAAAAAAGTTGCCCCCAGTATCGAGGAGGTACCACTGACATCATTTGATTTACTAACTGAGGAATAGCCAAGACCTTGATGTCTGTAATTTTCCTGAAGTTGTATTGGTTCTAGAATGCCTTGCTTGTGTATGCCTAGTCCTTTGCCTTGATATTGCATGCTTTGACAAATTCTATTTGCGATGGGTATTTGTTGTTTTGAAAGCAAGATGTTAACCCATCATTAGGTATGTGGGTATTGTCACTTGTAATATTTTCATCTACAAGAAAGCCTGCTCTGACAAAGATAGAAGACCCTAGTTGATAAAGTGTCTTAGCTTCATTGTCATGTTGGGCATATTCCTGACTGATATCTTTGGTGTGATCATGTGACATGTCAAGTTTAGATGATTTTGTTGGTGCTTCCAAGGAAATGTCAAAGCCATCATTATGCTTAGTGTCATAGAATCCAGTGATTTTATCTATAACTTGATCAAGTGCAAGCATGTCCCTAGTGGAAGATTCTTGTTCTGGAGGAATATTGTCTATATGTCCCATGAAGGCAAGTGTCTCATCGTGGGAAGTGTCAATAGTTGAGGCCTTTATAAGGTCGGCAAGTGTTTGATCATGAATGGCATAAAGGTCAAGGATTGGATCATTTTGGATTTCTTGGTCTATGGTAGGGTCTTGGTCGAAGATGGGGTTTTCATGGATTTGGACTTCCTGGTCAAAGATAGGTTTGTCGTGGATGATACAGTCGAAAATAGAGTCGTTGTCAAGGAGAGGTGTGTTTTGGATGTCAAGATTGTCTTGAAGGACTTCATGGATGGACTAAAAGATAGGGTCATGGGATGGAATGCCTTGTCCTTGACATGAGGGTGACATTATAAGGTCATGCTTTGGACTTTCATTTTGACACGTATCCTCAAGTTTATTAAATGGGATTTGACTTTGAGTAATGACATAATTTTCATGACTAGATGTGGCTTGTGAGGGGGTGACTTGAAAATGATTAATGAATAAAGGACTAGGATAGGATGTGGGAACTTGGACTAGACTAGTATATGAAAGACTAGGATAGGACATGAGGACTTGGACTGGACTAGCATGTGAGGGACAAAGATAAGACATGGAGTCTTGAACTAGATATGTCATGGAGTCTTGGACTGGATTAACTATTGAAGGACAAGGATATGACATGGAGACTTTGACTGGATTGGTGTAAGGTTGACTAAAATAGGACATGGAGACTTGGGCCAGATCGATATGGTATGATGTGGGGACATGACATGAATTGGTAGATAGCTGATAAGGCATGTAGACTTGGATGGGATTAATAGGTGAAGGACTAGCATATGGCATGGAGACATGGAATGGACTAGTGGACAATTGGTTTCCCTTGTCAAAGTTAGGATAAGGGTGAGTAATGGATGTTTGTTGTGGACTAATGTCATGAATGGTATTAAGTGAATTTTGGTAGTGAGGGTAGATGGATGGAGGACTAGGACTCATGGATTGTTGGTACGAAGGACATTAATTGTTGGTTTGGAGGAATTGTCTCCTAAGGTCTAAGGCTTGTTGATATTGACCTTTATAGAGTAATTGGTATTCAACTTTACTAGCAAGCCTATCAATATGTTGGTGAAGGGAAGACAAGGTGGTGGATGTCATGATGTTGTTAAATGCAAAGTGATAATGACGTATGTCTAAGGGAAATGACTAATGCAAGATGACGATGTTGTCAAAGCCAAAGTGTCAAATGTGGACTAAGACGATAATGTTGACGAAGGACTAAAATGATTGATGCAAAGTATAGGTTCAAAATGAGGACTAAGATGAACAATGCAGAGTCTAAGTTCAAAATGAGGACTGTGATTTTTTTTTGATGTTTTTTTTGAAAAGTCTAAGTTGTCTAAGGTCGATTGTTTGTATCCAGATTTGTGAATTTTGTGCATAATGTTTGAGTAATCCAACAAGCACTTGACAAACACAATGTTTTGGGTGTAAGTAAGCACACATAAGACAAGTACAATCCTAAAAGGCCAATAGGCCAAGGGTTTGTATACTTGATATAGCCCACCGATATACCCCAGATTAGTGATAAACACCTTTCCTTCTCAAGAGTGGATAGCTTAGAATTTTGGTGGCATTGGCTTCCCTCCATGGCTCATTAATGTCATTCAAGCACACCAAATTCATATTCTTTGGGTAATGACTTCCCAAGAATTGCTATCTCTACTCATGGGTATCAATAGTGAGTGTCTTCGTGCATGATACTGTACCCTACACTATATGAAGCAATGGCCAATAGAATGGTTGGAAACTAAGGCAAGAGGTGTTTAATACGAGCATTTCGTTCATGGGGCATGATCCATGTGGTGAGAGTCCCCTTTCAGATCCATCTCATCAGAACCACACTTGTGATTCTCTAGTTTTCCCCAAAAATCCACTTTTATATACTGGTTGGAAGTCCCTCGGGTTAAGGGTGCTACAGGTCTTAGTCATCCTGGGGTGAGTAATTTTTCCCACCAAAACAGGCCCAAGTTCTAGAGTTAGTAACCATTTCTCTTACACCTAGGATCACTCAAAAGAACAAGGGGGGAGGATACTTCAATTACCAAATTGTGAGGGTGACACAAAAAAATAAGGTGGGTCTAGTTTTTTGATCACTTAGTTTTCACAAGGTGAGAGCATAATCACCTACCACCTTCAAGCACAGTCAGAAAAAATCAAGCACACATTCATTTTAATGCACCAAATGAAGTGTGTACTAATCTAAAAAAAGACAAGCACAATGTTTAGTTTTCAGTCTTCGACACTCGAACCTGCAAGACCACAAGTTAGGAGTTTCTTTGATTTTTAGTCTTCGACAAACGTATGTTTATGCAAACCCGAAAGTTTTTGTTTTCCAATCTGTTATATATGACTGATATTGCTGCTACTATAGCTCCTTATGATCACCTACAAGATAAAAAAACAATATTATAATGAAGCCAAGAGAAAAAAAAAACAAGCTCATCAGAAAATTGCAATTTCAGATATTTTTGACATAGCCGAATTATATTTTATTATTTGATGATTTTATTGATCTGAAAAATAAAAACTTAAAGAAGAGATCCCTGCTAGTTTTCTGAGAGCTTTCCAGAAATGTAAAGAAGTTGAAAAAATTCCCTGTTTTGCATCCAAAAACACGGATTTGTGAAAACTATACAAAAAAAGATTATATTTTTTCGCATTGTATTTGACCTCCAAATTAAATCTGTAAAACATAGAACCCCATTAGAATTGAAAGATTTTTCCAAAAATATAAAAAAATTTGAAAAATTTGTTGATTTGTGTTCAGAAAATCAATTTTATGAAAATAATTAAAATCAAAATAACTTCCACAAAAATGATGATAAACCTTCAATTTTTTTATTGTAGCCTCTTGAGATGATGTGCAAGATTCTCTAAAAAATTTGTAAAACAATTCGTAGTTGTGTAGAATATATGAAGAAATTGGTAAAACCTAGGGTTTTGTCCAAAAATTGACAGATCTACAACAAAAAGTCAATAAAACCTACAAAAGGCAAGCTAGATCAAAGGATTCACATCGGGTTCACCAATGTAACTAAGGGTTATTTTTAGGATTAGATTATAGATAATCAATTGAAATCATATGAAATAAACCCAAAGAGATATGAAGCACAATGAAAACTTAAACAAGAATGATTATATTGGATTTCTCGTTGAAGTTTTCTTGTTTCACCTCCATAGCACCTTCTAATGTGCAGCATATGATTTGATGCCCCCAGATCGAGTGTTTGAGCAATCTTGCCTATGCCATTGTCCTAAACAAGATTTGAAGGATTTGAATCTTAAATTCCTATGCCTATGACAATATGATAAATGAAAATAATAACTATGAATGCTAAATGACTATAATGCCTATATTAATGAAGTGGTCCCCAAATTCTGAACAAAATTGTCATTTTATAGAAAACACAAATTTGAATGGACGGATGAGATCAACCTTTGACAAAAACCTAAAACCAGAGGTCAAGATTTCATTTGATAATCCCTAATTAGGGTTAGGGAAAAATCTTTAGATGAGTGGTCAAGATGTTATTTGAGAAAATAGAATCAGTGGTGGAGAAAAGAGGAGATAATTAATTTTGAAAATAAAGATTTTCAAAATTGAGAAGATAAAGATAGCCTGCTTTATGAGATTTATAAAAGATGGACTGAAAAGCAAATTTGATTAAAATCAAGAACATGTTTGCTTTATTTGATTTTTGGAAGAAAGCTACCAATTTGAATTAAATCAACTCAAAATATGGATTTTGTGAGACAAATAAATA